>QNQO01000442.1:0-600000 GCA_003290165.1 Berberis thunbergii | reverse complement strand
AATTGTCCAAATGGGACAATATTTCTGAAATCCATTGATGCTTCGGAACATGTGAAAGACTCTGCGCTTATTGTTGGGATGATGAATGAAGTCATTGAGGATGTTGGTGAGGAGCACATTATTCAGGTAATTTTATAATTGTGTATTCAAATCAAATATTTATTGATTAGTATTTCAATTAATTATATTCATAAGCTAATGCTAATAATTTTATTTTGTAGTTTGTTACGGACAATGGTTCTAATTTTAAGGCCGCGGGTGCAGAGCTAGAGAGACAACATCCTATGCTTTTTTGGACACCTTGCGCTGCCCACTGTATTAATTTGATTCTACAAGATCTTGGTAATAAGGTGGATAAGATACGCAAGGTTTTGCCTGAAGCCAGAGCAGTGGTGGTGTATATCTATAATCATGGGCGAGTTCTGAGTATGATGAGGAAGTTAACGAACAATAAAGAGTTGCACAGATCTTGTGTAACTAGGTTTGCCACATCATTTTACACCTTGCAAAGCATTTGGGAGAATAGGTGTCACGTGCAAACGTTGTTTGTTTCAGAACAGTGGAGGATGAGTTCTTTCTCGACCAAGGCAGAAGGGAAGAGGATAGAGAATATAGTGGCACAAAATGAATTTTGGGAAAATGTTCATTTGGCTTGCAAGGTGCTTGCTCCATTAGTGGATGTGCTGAGATTAGTGGATTCAGAGGAAAAACCTTGTATGGGATACCTCTATGAGGCAATGGATAGAGCAAAGGAGCAAATAAAAAGGAACATTGCTGGAAATGATAGACTCGTCAACCAAGTTTGGAGAATTATTGACGTGAGGTGGAATGAACAACTACATCATCCTTTGCATCCAGGTATTAAAGTCAAACTTTATTTTGTTTATATTTACTTATTTAGTCATTTGTTTATTTTTAAGTTAAAGATAATGAAGTTATATAAATTATTTTTTTGTTTTCAGCTACCTAAATCCTTCAATATATTACAAGAACACTATGAATCAGATGGAGGGAAATAAAGAAATCAAAGTGGGGCTTATGACATGTGCTGCAAAGCTTCTACCTAATGAAGATGAGTATATTCAAATTGGAGATGACTTGACCATGTATCGAGATGAATTGGAGCTATTTGGGACTCAAGCAACAAAAAAACAAGAGATAAAATCTCACCTAGTAAGTAAAAGATTTGGACTTATAATTTGTAGTATTGTTTCACTAAGTTTTTTTTTTTTTTTACTTATAGCTTTTATTAATCTTATTGAATAGCTCAATGGTGGTTCAATTATGGGTCCGAAGCTCCTGTCCTCCAAAGGCTTGCAACACTGATTTTATCTCTCACATGTAGCGCGTCACCATGTGAGCGCAATTGGAGCACATTTGACAATGTAAGTAATTATAATTAATATCATTTGTTGTTTGCTGTAATTTGCATTTATTTTAATTATTCATTTATTTGTGAATAATAATAATATATAATTATTTTTTCATCAGTTGCATTCCAAAAAGAGGAATTGTCTACTACAATCAAAGTTGAATGATCTTGTTTTCATTCAATATAACAAGGAAGAAAAGCTCTACGAAGACCTCACCTTAGAGCTCCTTTTGGACATGACAGAGCTCCTCAAGAGCGCTCAGAAACACATTACCTTGGAGGAGTTGAGAACTGTGAAGAGGGAAACTGAAGGCAAGAAGGAGCCCTCCCTTCCTAAGGACAAGAAGGAAGGAAAGAGACACAAGGACGAAAAACAAAACAAGAGAAAACACAGTGACAACAGGTTAGACCGTAGTCGGTCCAGGCCAGAGAAAACATCCAACTACGTTGGATCCAGAACTGTGACACCCCTCAATTCTAGCCTGTCAGACGTACTAAACTCCATTAAAAACTAGGAGGATATGAAGTGGTTCCTGAAGTAGCGCGGAGACCCCACCAAGCATGACAACGGCAAGTACTGCGCATACCACAAGAAGGGGAGCCACGATACCAACGACTGCAATAGTCTGAGGTTTGAAGTTGAGTACTGAATCCGCAGGGGCAAATTGAAAGAATTCCTAAACTCTGAGAAGCGACCAAAACGAACCGCGGACCGGGAAGAGTCAATTAAAGAAATATATAAGGAGACTCCAGGGATAATCTATGTCCTTCATTGATTCAGACCGAATGAAGACAGACACATCTGCCACTCTAGGATTCATAGCCCCATTCCCACCTTGACCTTTACGGACAAAGACCTCGAGAGAGTCTGAGCGCCGCACAATGATGCCCTAGTCATCTCGGTCTCCATTGCAAGGTGGGAGGTGAAGAGAGCTCTGTGGACATAAGAAGCTTGCTTAACGTCATGTTCTACCATAATATGGACTTCAAAGAGGAAAACCTGATGCCCTCGGATCACCCGCTGATTGGATTCAGCGGGAAGAAATGCTTCCCCCTCGAAAAGATAAGGTTAGCCACAGTGGCAGGGAAGTCATAGCTAAGAAAGGTCATGTTTCTGGATTTCATGGTAGTAGATGCACCATCAAACTACAACCTTATCTTCAGAAGACCATGGCTCCACCAGATGGAAGCAGTAGTCTCCACCCTTCACCAGTGCTTTTAGTATATTGCTAACCACTCCGAAGGGACAATAAGTGAAGACCAACCTAGGGAACGAGGCTGCCATTACACCGCATTGAAACAAATAGAGTGCTCCAAAATCCATTTGAGTCTTATGGAGAAGCCTGAACCAGTGCCAGGGCAAACAATAGTAGAGACATCACATTTAAGCGGTACAGGAACAATAAGCTCTTTTGCCCAGCGAAACGGAGAGGCCACGACAAGCGACAACACATCCCCTAGACATTATGTCGGTGCAGAGATTGACCCCTTTACAAGGTTTACTCTTCAGTAACCTCTGTAATGCTAGCAAGTCTCGATAGTCCACTGAAGAACGCTAATGATCCGCAAGAGCAACCCGAATTCACTTCAAGTCCAAGATCAGTATCTCTCCGTCAACAGTCAGTCTACTTTCAATTGTTTATTTCCCTTTCCATAGTCAATGTAGAGTGTTAATTCTTAAAAGACTTATGTGATTTGCAATCATTTAAGAAGTAAATGAAGAATTATAAAAAAAACTCTATTGATTATTGGAAAGATGTAACAATAAGCGCATTGAGGCGGGCACAAAAAACTATATACTACAAGCATCCGAAATCAATGCAACATGAAGTAAAGACTTGCTTAGACGATCTAACTATGTAAAGGTATCCGAAGAAGGCCGTGCAGACTTTACGATGTGAGCAATCTGCAAATAACAGCAAAGGTATGCGAACGGACTTCACTTGACCCCTTCTCAAGATAAAGACAAGGTGTCAGAGGGGATTGAAAGGACTGCGCGGCCAAATTTCTCTGTCGAATCAACCCACGAAAGTGCTCGTACAACAACGTTGTAGACCTTACAATGGACAACTGATTTCCTCAAGAGACATCCCACCCCCTTACAGGCTTCCTCAATTGGTTGTTGGCGTCAAGGGGGGATGGAGAAGGCAGATGAGGATGCCACAAACAACGACGCCGTCAAGGTCTCCCAATGCTATTAAGCGAGGCCACATTTTCCATATGCAATACCAGGAGTGACTGAGAGCTACCACACCTATAAACATCGCACATCGACTAACACTTCGATCAACCATTGGTTAGCAGCGGGATCCACGAACACACGGACACAAGTGGCATGAAGTAACACCAAGGCATCTCCCTTGGTAGGAAATCTGTACTACTTCGCAATATGAGAATGAATTACGAGATCTCAGCAGATCAACTACATGCCTACCCAAAACAGGTGACCACACATAAAAACAACTATCATCGTGCTTGATCAATGCAAATGTCAGAACATTCGGAGACTCCAAAGATGGACATCCACCTTTAGCTTTTGGAAAATCCAAAGCATTTTCTTCAAACAAGAACATTACAGGAGAGAAGCTCTACGAGAAATAGTGCCTACAACGATTGGAAAACACCATTATATAGGCGTGATGGTTCACCAAATGGGCATTCCAGCATTAACTGCCAAACGTTGAATACCGTATAGAAAACAGGGAAACGACAGTTCCCAAGGAAGCTGAAAAGATCATGTTCGTTCAATTAATGGCGCTGCACGCAACCCCATCAATAGAGGGGGAGTAACCATTACTCGATCATCACGCAACCTATGTCGTACACGTGTTATCGCACGATCTACACCGTACACGTGGTGCAACCATGCAAGAACCCTAGTTCTTCCTTTGCAGGCCCATGGGCTCGGCCCACCATTCAAACATTATTCTGCTACATGCTTGGCACGAGCACAAATCCAAATCAGCTATGACGCACAGATCGTACCTATAGATCGCTTGTTTGTTTTAAGGTAATATTGTCCACACAGTGCGCGACACTAGCGGACATAGGTTCAACCCCTCTCCAACTGGGCAAGCTTAGTCAGCCAAAAGCTAATGACGATGGCTTTTGGTATGTCCTGACACCTAGTCCGCTCAGTGCGGATCCTAATGGTATAGGAAGTGGGAGTCTAATCAGCGCTATCATGCTTGGTGACGACTTGCCAGGGATCATTGCCCCCCCCCCCGCGGTCAATGATCACCGAACTCGATCAGGTAAGCCTGGGTGGTAACGACTGGCAGCGAAAGCTTCTGATCAAAGATAAGACCTGTAGCCCTACTACACATGCAAAAATGGTGAAAGCCTAGTCAGTCCTGAACTGATTCTGACGGCTATCCACGGGACCACTGCTTTTCAGTGTGGCCGCCGAATCACCAACCCTGGACTTGTAGATAGTCTAGAAGGTGGGAGCCTAGTCACCCGTGAACTTATTTTGATGGCTCTCCACTGGACCATTGCTTTTCAGCGTGGCCACCGAATACTCCCAAATTTGTAGCTTGATGCACACAGATGTAGATGATTTGGTAGGTGGGAGCCTAGTCAATCCCAAAATGATCTCGACGGTTTGCCACGAGACCATTGCTTTTCAGCCTAGTCTCCAGACCCCTTCGACTTGAACTTGTAGCCCCTATCGCACGGGTATAAATGGTTGAAAGGTGGGAGACTAATCAGTCCTCGACTGATGTCAACGTCTCACCACGAGACTACCGCTCTTCAGCATAGTTGTCCAATACTTACTCTCCAAACCCGTAGTCCACATCGTTAGGACATAGATGATTCGGAAGGTGGGAGCCCCATGCAACTCGCCACGCGACCCCTGCTATATTTTGAAATAACGGCGCAAAGATGAATCTATTTGAGTCTGCGTATTCACGCTTAAATAGACTGGCATCCTATTACTGGCAAAGCCCATTCAAGCTGATACATAGATCATATGGCCAGTGCCCAAATAAACGCTACATAGTGTGCCCGATCGAGCTTACGACGCCTGACTCGACACAAACACTCTGACGTGTATGCTTGGCCATCGCAACTCACCCATAGCAACAACTGCCGCCAACCAATCAGACGAGCAAGGCAAACCTCAAGCAGCTTACCTTGGGGGCAAGACATAGCTTGGGCAATCTAATCCCCATCTAAATTGCCCACAACATGCTCACTACCGGACATGACTACACAAACATTGATTCTGAGTCATTTGCAATGTAAAGCGGTCAAGCTTTCTACTACAAATAGACCACCAGCCTATGACAAGGCGAAACGAAAAAACATGCAATAGAGACAAAAAACACAAAACGGATAAAACAATTTTCGTTAATGGTCGACAAAATGGGTACAAGAGCACAAAGTTTACTCCTTATCAGGAGAAGGTACAGAAAATCAAGAGCTAAGCTTAGTGGAAGAAGGAGCAGAAGCTGCGTCCACACACACCATTGCCTGGGTATCAAGGCCCGAACTGTCCTTCTTGTCTGACGCTTCAAAGGCAACGGACAAGTCTACATACGACATCTTCTTGTAATGACCAAGATCCCACTATGGATGTTCCACCTTCATTAGCGCCAGCGGGTCCAACATGCCATGTACAACCCAACGGAACTGGCATCTTCTTTGTTCCTGCAGAAGCTTTTCCTCCCGCGCCTTTGAGTCTGCAAGTTCACGCTCCAACAGCTCCAACTTGCAGATCAGTGTGTCAACCTGAGCTTGCTCCGTGGCCAGACTGCTCTTCACAGTGCTGAGCTCATGCCACTCTAGTTCGAGTTGGTCCTCGACCTTCCTTGCCTCTCGAGCATTGAACTCCACATTGGATTCCAGTTGTTGCTTCTGAGCAGCCCAGTCGACCTCCTTCGAAGCATTCTCTTTAGCAAGAGACCGCAGTTTAGCACACACCTTAGCTGTAGCTTCCCGCACAACCTCTACTTCTCGACAGATTTGGCTCAACTCCTGCTTGAGTTCGTCTCTCTCAGACACCGCCTATGACAGATCACGCTCACAAGCCTTCTGAGTCTCAACAGGTTGGTTGACTGATCCAGCCTTTTATCCTCAGCCTGCTTCTGAAGCCGCTCAATTTTGTAGAGCGCACCATAATACAATGCCGACATTTGCGAGAAGACAAACTCCATGGTGTATACCCTCTCACGAGCCACCTCGACTTCCATCCTAGCAATGGCCACCTAACTCAAGTGAGACATACCTAGCATAAGGTATTTTAAACCCTTATCCATACACCCTTCCAGCGTATCCTCCTCGGGCTTCGGAGCACAATCCATCAGCTAGCTATGATGCCTGCTTATATGCTTCCTCAAAGCATACTCCACGTCAGCTTCTTGGTGCTAGACTTGAGAGCTCATCCTTTCCAAGTCAGGTGCAAACAGGCTTATCCGCGCATTCGGATGAAGATTTCTCGAATCAAGAATCACGCTGGCATCACCCTTCGCAGTTGCCACTACACCCAGGCTCTCATCCGTGGCCTTTCCCTTGTCACGAACGGCTGACCTTTTAGTGCGAGACAGCTTGACAGGGTCCGGAGGAAGAGGAGGAAGCGAATTATCCAAAGGAATCTCCAACACTTCTAGTTGTGGCCTGGAACGAGACGGTGAACAACGTGGACTGCAAAAAACTTGGCCTGTGCCACAACCACTTTCAGATGGTGCACCAATGGTACGATCAGATTCTACAGCCTCAGGTGAATTTTCACTAAAACCTTCCATAGGAACAGTCCCGTGCGAATCAACATCGGTAGAAGCCGCCATTGCAACCCGCACCAAACGCTCATTCAAAGCTTCGGCCTGGGCATCACTGAGGTTCGACCTATCTTCAATCCCTGCAAACCGCAGGTAATCTTCTCCCAGCCGAACACATCAGTCTCCGCCCTGACAGGCCGATCAAACTCACGTACTTCTCCCATTGGAGAGGGTCGTGCTGAAGGCAACCCAGTTCTGACATGGGACATCTTTGAACTCACAAAAGAGGCAATCATTTCAGACAACTCCTCCATGTCAGACAGAATGGAAGCTTTGGTCCCAGCAACCTTCCTCTTCCTAGAGGGACCCCATCTTCCGACTTAACTCGAGATGCCCGGTAAACAGTGGGCCCCCTTGCCAGTTGTCCCACAACATACTATGAATGAAGTTGGAGACAGTTATGACATCCACCATGTTCTTCGTTGACAAGCCGCGGAATGTCTCCATAGTGTTTTGCTCCTCTAGGGTAAGGGGAGTAATGAGAAACCTTCTTACAAGGAAACACAAACAATGATAAGCTAGCCTGCAGTCAAGCATGTCAAAGTCGAAAGAAAAAGTTGAACTTACGAAGCGGCATGAACTCTAGTTTGATCGGATGACCTTGCACCAAAAATACTTTGAATTTGCAGGGGTTAAGAAGCAGTACTTCTGCCAGAACTTAAAATCATCCGATAGATTCATGAAACAAGCTGACAACGTCATCTTACAAATGATGTTACTCATTAGTTTAGGATAAGTCAACAATTGGATTACTCATGGAGTCACACAAATGCCGACCTCGTTCACCCTAATCAGTATGAGAAGGATGATCCTATATCCATTAGGCCTCAACTGAGCCGTAGGAATCCCAGAAGATCCAAGAATTCCCAGATCACATCTAGAACACGAAAACACACTCCAGTTTGAAGCATCCCTTGATGGAAACAGATGAATCCCGTCGGTGGCGACATTGGCGTCTGATCACCCTTCAGGACATACAACGACAGGTCCTCGGGGACCCCAAACTTCGTACGGATTTCAGCAAGGCTATCTTCAAAAAACAACTTGTCTTCGAAGAACTCTAGGCCCTTGGCCAAGGTTGCGTCATCAAAGAGGTTTTGTTGAGTCACGAAGAAGATGAACAAACCTTTCTAATCGAAAAATTCACAGAGCGGTAGCTTCAAAAGCAAGGAAGATAGAAGAGTTAAACTCTACATTACGGATGACCTAAATAAGGATTAGGTTACCGCCTCTTTTTCGCTAAATTGATGCACGTTCAATTAATGCAACGCTTGGCTCAAGCAACGATGCATACTCAATCATCATCATGAACGACGTATATTTTCAAAGAGATGACTTAGTAAACTTATGTGACGGCCCACTAACTCGGGAGGGGGGAGTAACTAATGATACATAAAAATGGTCACATGCCTGAGCCATACACGTGTCATGATGATCTCGAGGAATTACGAGCCCCAACATCAGCCCCCACTAATCCGGCCCAAGTGGTTTTAAGCCCGCCTAGTTCAATCCTCCAGACGGACCTGAACTCTTACAACATGTTAAGCCCACACGTCTCACAACTATCCTCAATACCCATAAGTCCTATTAAGGCAAGTATCTCGAGGATTAGTTTCGGACGGAGAACTACAACAACTCTTTGCTTCCAACTAGGAGGCAAATACCAGTGTACATTCCACGCAGGGAAATTCCCTTCTACAGATTGCTCTTGGATTGGGAACTATCTCCCTCGTATCTAGGAGCACAGGGCTAACATGGAACTTCCCTTCTACAACACAACTCCTAATTAGAAAAGAATCACCATGAAGATCTTCTTCCTAAACTAAGCCTACGATGGCCTCGTAGAACCAAGACTGCTGCACTATAAATAAGACATGAGGTTGGTAAGCTAAGGTAGGCTATAAATTCCCTGTTTACAACATTACGTCTTCCTTAGATCTATGTCTGACTTTAGCATCGGAGTGTCATCGGCCACTACAACGGTGGTTCGTGGCTCACGTGCGTTACTTGTGCAGGTTAGCAGGGCTAGGTCAAAGCAGGGAGCGGAAAACGACAGCATCAAGGACAAATCTACCACCCGGAGATAATAGTTTCGCCTTCAATCCCTCAATCATTTTTCTGATTTTATTAACTATATCTTCAAAATAAATTATTTTACTCCTTCACTGACAAATTGAATGTCCCAAATATTTCATGGGGGATCCTTCAAACTAAAAACCTGTATATATTTTCATTGCCACAATCATTCCTGCCACCGCCTTCTCTTCCACCATGAAAGAGCTTTTATCTAAATTAATTTTCTACTCTAATGTCGTGCTATATTTCTCCAGAAATTTCATACAACCTAGCACCAAATTTTACCTACCATTAAGGAATATCAAAGTATCATCGGCATACAACAGATGTGTAATGGATGCATAGTTCCTAAGCTTGTAGTAATAACCAATCTCCCCTTTCTGAAAGACCCTTTTGAGTCTCCTATTCAGCACCTCAGTCGCAATAATAAACATGAAAGGGGATAGCGGGTCCCCTTGCCTAAGATCTCTGGAGGATTTAAAATACTACTTATATGCTCCTTGCAGTAACACAAAAAACCCGCAATTTGTAATACAATTAGAAATAATTTGGCAGACTCTATTGGAGAAACCAAACCTTCTGAGAACTACAAATAAGAAAGTCCATTCCAACCGGTCGTACGCCTTTTCCATGTCAATCTTGAACACAACATTACCACCAAAGGCCTTCTTACCAATATTCTGAATAAGCTTCTGAGCCAGGTCAATATTATCCATTATGGCTTTCACTCTGAGAAAAACATCATGCTCGTGGGCAACTATCTTTGGAAGTAAAACAACCAATCTATTGCAAAGTAATTTACTACAAGTTTTTTTAAATAACATTACAAAGACTTATAGGTCTAAATTCATAAAAAGAACCTAGCAATTCTGTTTCCAGAATAAGAGCTATCAAATTAGTTGAAAAAAAGATGAAGGTAGAGCCTCCCCTTAAAAACATTGAATAGCTGCTTCCCTCCCATGTATCTATGCCAACTACATCTCAGCAAGACTGGAAGAAACCTGAAGTGAAACCATTCGATCCCGACACACTATTTTTAGGAATACTAAAGGTAGCATGTTTCACTTCTTCTAAAGTGGGACGCCTAACCAGTTCTTCATAGTTATTATTAGTTAACACTGAAGGAATACAATCAAGTAGCTCTTGATCAATAACTTGACTTCCCTGAGTTGTGAGTAATTCCTAAAAAAATTTATTTGCTTCTTGAAGGATCTTGCCCGAATCAAAGATATCTCATCCGAAGGCAAAGTAATATGCGTCATAGCCCTTATTTTCTGCTTGGATTTAACTGAGGCAAAAAATAATTTCGTGCATGCGTCTCCTTCCTGCAAGTTCTTCTCCCTTGATTTTTGCAACCAATATAACTCCTCATGTTTTAAAGCAAGTTTGTATTATGCTTGACACCTATTTAGATTACAACTGGCATGGACATCCCAATAGGCATTATTGTTCCACCCATTACTACCGGACTCCTCCCATCATGAAAGCAAAATAGATTCCCATTGTTGCATTTCATCTTCTGGCGCTCTAATTCTGCTAAAGACATTACAAAAAACCTCCATGCATGTTCCATTTAATAAGAGTTTTACGGAGTGCTTTTAGCTTGATATCAATTCTATCTACAACCTTCATATTAGTAGTACTCATGTTCCAAACTAAATTTACCATGGGAACAAAAGATGGATGAGTTGTCCATATATTTAAAAATCGAAAAGGTGTCGTATTTGATTTTATTACCTGGACAGGAAAAAAATGCCAAAATAGGAGAGTGATCTGAGAAAGTGCGATGAAAATGCTCCACTTTTGTATTAGGTAACTGTGACATCCATTTTGTATTCATTAGGACCCTATCAAGTCTAACCCGTATCGGATCTTTACCTGTTCTATTGTTACACCAAGTAAGTTTCACCCCAGAAAAACCATGATCATGCAACCCACAGATTTCAATACAATAAGAGAAAGTAGCAATGCTAGCCATCATTGGAATATCTCCTCTTTTTTTTCCTGAGAACTTATAATTGAGTTATGCATTGCTACGCAAAATTTTTCATATTCATCCATAACTATCTTCTCTCTTCAACTGAACATTTGCATAAACAAAGAAACTACAAACGACCGAGAGTTAAAATCCGTTACTTTGCAATGTATAATTTGGTCAGAAAAATCCAGGACTGAAACACACATATCAACAGCCCAAAAAATCCAAAATTTTCCGCCCAACATTTCATTTGTGTGAATCCTGTGAGATAGACTTTATTTCCAACTTCTAAATGCTTGTTAGCCTCAATCATTGGTTTCACAATGATAAGAATTCTAATATTATGTTCTGCTACCATATTTTTCAGTCTACACCGAGTAGCCATGTTCCCAATTTCTTGGGCATTCCAAACATAATGTTTTCAATCATTACTGATCTGTGAGGAAACAATAGCAACCCGCCTGGTCAAACGAAGCTATCTTGGGGGAATCGCCATTCTGATTTTTTTTGTTCTGGTTCCATGTTCTCCCTCTGACTGATCCAGTTCACTAATCAAGCTTGTGTGTGGACCCACTTCAGATTCTGACCCCGCATTCTGACTCTCGTCACTTAGGGGGGTGTATTGTATCTGAATTTTGTGGGCAATTTAATAAATTCCATGGATTCTAAAAATCCAAGTGTATTCAATTTGGATTTTAAAAAATCCACAAAAGTCTAGAGGTATTCAATCAGGATTTTAAAAAGTCTTTCTGAAATCCACAAAGTCTAGGGGTATTCAATATGGATTTCAGAAAGTCGACAAAAGTTTTAAGGTATTCAAAATATCATTCATATTTATGGATTTGGAAAATCATGGATTCTCATGGACTTTATAGTGTTTGGTATAAATAACAAAGTTCAATAATTTGTCAGCCTCCATATCAAAGATTTCAACCTGGAAAAAAGTCTCTCAACGTTTTTCCTTGTGCCAGCCGCGAAGATGATCTTCCCAAACAACCCGCAAAACCAAAAAAAAGAGTCCCACTCCCCGCTTCGTGCATAACTCAGTTCATGGAACCCTTCTTTTTAGCTCCAGGACTACCACGTCCCCAACCTAAGCCCTAAAGCTGCTCATATTCATAAGGAAGGAGGAAGTGGAAAGGCAAGAAAGACGAGAACGATATAGAAGAAGTCGTGGCTGCTGCGATCAGTTTTGCTGCTAGAGGAGAACGAGATAGGAGAAGTCGTGGTGGTGGCCGCGATCAATTCTGCTGCGATTAAGTGTTGCGATCCGTTCTCTTGCGTGTCTTTGATCAGTTCTGTTATTCCTCCTTCTTCTTTTGACCTTTTGGTTTTCCGTATAAATTAGTTCAAATTTTCTAGGTATTTCATTATTGGTGATTGAAGATTTCACGCAATTGAATAATTGAATTTAGAATGAACTAGATGTTGAATTTGTGGTGGATGTTGTGAGTATGATGTTCATTTGTTCGTGTTTCTACTTTTCTTCTTTGTTAATTTGATGTCAAGTTATTAGTTGTGATTTTTAATATCTGGCACTCTATACTAGAAGTTTAACACTCCTTCTGCACATTATTATAATACCATTCATGACAATCATTCAAGCTAATCATCAATCGCTTCTAGTGCAGCTACAAAGTTGTTTTGGATATAATACATTCTTTACAACTGATGTTCAAATATTTGGAGATGGAGGCATTTTATTGGGAATTTGAGGAAACCCATTGAAGAAGTGATACCCAAATTTTATGGACGTTTACTTCTTCTTTTGAAGAAAGTGACCATGATCATGAAGGAGAAGAATGATCATAATACAATTTTATGGACGTTTACTTCTTATTTTAAAGATGCTAATTAACGACCTTTTCTTTTTCTAGTTTTTTTTAGCACATATATCTCTCATTTTTGTTAATTATATGCCGACGTTTTTTTGTTTCATCACTATTTACCAACTTCTTTTTTATCTTGCAAATAATTAGAAATCTGTAAAAGTCGTTCATATAAAGTCCGTGGATTTTCATAAATCTCTAGAAAGTCTGTAGCAAAAGTCTATGGATTTAAGAAATCAGCAAAAGTCCGTGGACAATTTAAAGAGTCTGTGGACAATTTAAAGAGTCCGTGGACTTTTCAAATTATTTATCAATTCCATAAGAATCCATATACAATACACCCCTCTTATACTCTCAAAAGTATTCATATTTAGTCTTTTTTTTCCTGCCTAGACCCTTTCAGTACCATCTCATATTATTTCTCCATGATTACCCCTAGTTCTTCACCATACCTAGATTAGGAACGTCCCTCTCCTTCGTATGCTCCAAATTCGTAGTCCCTTCTACTTATTTCCCTTCCACAACTAGGGGAATTGCCCCTGCCAAAGCCTCCTTTATGACTGAATCTGTCCTTGCCTTGTGTACCTTTGTCCCTAGCATGTAGTTTGATGGAGATCGTTGAGGTTCTTCCAAATCCTCCTTACCAAGCGACTCCTTTCCTGCCAATGTAGACTGAGCCATATCCTTTTGAGCTCCTTGAATTGCTTGCTCAATTCCCCTATTGGTGTAACCTGCATCTAAGCAATCTACTCTTAAATTTTGCAGCAATCCCCTTTTATTATTTGCTTCAACGCGACCTTCTACAATGGGTTATTCTTCATTCTCATTAGCTAGCAAAATTGGGTGTTCCTTGACTCCAACCATTTATTGTCCGCACTGCTTTCAATTTCTAACTTAGCCAATATGCTGAAAGGATTTGCCATATCCATTGTCCCTTTGTTATCCTCTCTTCACTGTACCATTTCTCTTATACAAATATCTATATACGAATGTATGTTGTACATTTACATACAAGTAAATCAAAGCTCATTTATTGGCATGTTGATATAGCATCAGGTGGGACGTCCACACCTCAAGTTATATCAACATGAGTCAACATATTGAGGTGGCCATCCACACACCGTGCCACCTCATGTCATGTAACACTGCCCTCAGATGCCCACCATTCTAAGATATTGTTTACCAATGGTGTTGGATGCACAAAATACTGCTTCATTAAAACCTTGCTAGGAAAACCTCATGGAGCAAAACCTCGGTGAAGGGAAAAATACAATGCGCAAATTGTCCAGAGTCTTGTTCAAAATCAGGTCTCCCCTTAATAATCACATCATCAATGAAAGTTGAATTATGAACTCGTTGCATGCAATAATTGTCGCCATTGTTGTCTCGTTAACAATAAAACCTAGTGGGAAAGAACCTGGACAAAGGTAAAAGAATACAACATTCTTCAGAAAGATGGTGGTTGTGCATAATGTTAGCTCATTGCTGCCTCGTTAAAACCTTGACAAGAAAACTTAGTGGGATAAAACTATGTCGAAGGAAAAAGAGTACAACCACCAATTTTGCATAATTTAAGATGTTCTATGCACATGATGTTGCCTCGTTAAACCTTAATAGGAAGTCCCAGTGGGAAAAACCTTGTTGAAGGAAAAATAGTACAACATGACATGATCAAATACAACATAGTTTTATCTGATCTCAAAGAATACTTCTGAATGCTTTCGTAGCATATTTCTGGATGCACACCGAGGGGGGAGGAGTATACTTTTGGATACTCCCCCCTGATAATGACTCCTTCTCATGACAGTAAAATTTTAATTACTTTGATGATTAAGCCAACACATGTCAATCTCGTAAACCAATTTATGAAGTGTTGATTTAGGAAGTGTTTGAGATCTATAAGGTTGCCACCAAATTGAATTTGTTCAACTTCAACCATATGGTTCTTTTGAATTTCATGTGGGTAAAAAATTACTGAACAGTTTGATATCTTTTGATGAAATCTTTTTGCATTTTAACATTATATGCAATATTATCTTCATATATTGTAGTCGGCCAATCAACAATTTTAATTGCCAAGAAATAGTTACACTGCAACTCATAAATACATAACTTGTCTGTGAGCAACCTTTATGGGGGTTAGACATATAACCTGAATATCCAGTGATTTTTGATCATAAAGAGCAGTGTTCTAAAAATCGCTAGGCGCTGGGCGGGCGGCGAGCAGGTGCCTAGCGCCCAGGGGCCTAGGCGCCCGCCTAGGCGGGTGCCTAGGCGGTCTTAGGTTTTGTATTATAACTTTAATAATTTACAAAAATTAAGCATAATACCTTATCAATTACATCCAATTTAATGTCAATATATATATGCAAAATTTAAAAACATGAAAAATTAACAATCGTGAACAAAATTTATTAAAACTCAAATGACTGAAGTTGGTCATGATGGGTACTTTATATAAATTTGAATTTGTGTACTCTTTTATTTTTCTTCAAATTGCATGAATAATCTCAGTTATGTTTGATAAAATCTACATTAGTAAAATTGGTACCGGCAGATCCTTTGAAAATTCCATTAAGTAATCATCCTTCGCTACATTTAGACATATCATCATTATCATCATCAAAGTCCATTCCCGAGATTTTCTAAAAAAACAATTAAATAGTTTATTTCTAAAAAATAGGAAAGAAAAATAAAATAAGAACACAATCAACCTTATTAAAAAATAAAAAAATAAAAAAAATAAAAAAAAATAAAAAAATCTCCCAGACCGCCTAGACCCCGCCTAGGACGCCCAGACCCGCCTAGACCGCCCAGACCGCCCAGACAGCCGCCCAGGCATTAATCTAGGCGGTTTTCCACCTTCTAGCGCCTAGGCGGCCGCCTAGACCGATTTTTAGAACACTGATAAAGAGATAACGACGAAGAATATATACCCAAGTTCCCGAATTGGATTCAGATCGAATAAATAAAGTCCACAAGTTCAGTTGATTAGAGTTTTGTTCTAAAATGTGTTATAAACCGTAGAAAAATAACACCGTACTCAAGGATTGTAATTTTTTTTTCGGGTTCATTTCAATCTCCTTATTTTAAGAAAATATTTCGGTGTGTAAAGAAAAAACGTAAAATTTTTGAGGATATATAAAATATATATAATAAATTTTGAGGGTATATGAGATATGTGAAAAAATAAGGTGCAAGTAAATAAATATATTAAACAGATTAAATGAAGCCTAAATACCAAGAAATGAAACAAACATGAAATCAATGTATAGTTAGAAAATCAGAGGGGTACTTTCAAAAATCAATAAATAATTAAAAGAATTGATAATACAAAAGATCCTAACATTTACAAAGAAAACCCAAAATGTTTCGAAAAAACCCTCAAAAAATATAATTTTCGGTAGCCGGTTTTTGTATTTTTACGAAATTTACGAAAAAATTCCAAAATTAACAAAAAATCTTGAAAAAAGTAATTTTTCTTTCGCCCTTTTACTTTTTGTAATTTCTAAAAAAATGAAAATTTCATTGAAATTTCGGAAAATCTCATTCCTTGACCGTAGTATATAATGCAAGATGAAAATTTCCCTTTCATTAATGTTTTGGACCATTTCATTCTCTCTCTCGTACAACTACTTCATTAATGTATCCTTTAAATAAAAGCCTTTTTATAGGCATGTTGACTGTTGAGGTGGGCATCCACAACCCATGCCATGAGGTGGCGTGTAACAATTATAATTTACTTAGTTACATTACCATAAAGTTGTATTTATTATTAGATATGCTGGTCAAACACTTAAGTTTTAATTATTATATTAATTTTAATCATGAGTTATGTTTTTCAGCAACCAATCTTTCCTATATTTTTGTAGCTCGTAATAATGGATGCTAGGTGATAAGGCGACCATATAGAAAGAAGAACATGTGAGAATTCCATCCTGCCCCAGAACATTATCTATGTAGGGTAGGGTACTCTGCAACTAATGAGACCATGTCAGTAATATATATACGAACTCATATTAATGAAATACCTAAGTTAACAAATATACAACTTATGAAACAATCATTCATTGTTGAACCTTTCTTATTGTCGAGGAAAGGGGCGAGGAAATCAGCGAGGGGAGGGGTTTTGCCGCTCATTCCAATTGAGATTCAAGCTGCTGCGCATCTTGAGGGTGCATGCCCATATCTCGAGGGGGGTAAGCGGTCACACCCTCCCCCTCGCTGGTTTTCTCGCCCATTTCCTCGCCATTTAGAATTTTTGTTCATTGTTATTGGTGTGATGGGTTTTCTTATTGGGTCTCACAGATATATATATATCAGAAAGTTACTACTGACCTGCTTGAATAATGCGGGTCGTATGTTTTTCATTAATTAATATCTATGTAGGGTAGGGTACCCCGCAACTAATGAGACCATGTCCATGATATATATATCAACTCATATTAATGAAATACCTAAGTTAACAAATGTACAACTTATGGAACAATCAAGTACCTACCTCTTCCCACTTGTTCACACAGTGTTTACAAAACCTACCTCTTCCCACTTGTCTTTAAAGAGGACTTTGTTCAGCCAGTCAGACTTTAAAGCTTTTTTAAGTTAGATTTTAACACGTAGGCTGTACTTTGTTGTTGCAGGCAATTAATTTTTAAAGGTTTTTTAAGTTAGATTTTGACCCCTAGATCGTACTTTGTTGATAGGTTATGAGATCTTATAAAATTTAGCTTGCTTTCTAAACAAAAAATAAAATAAAAACAAGATTTTGACATATTTACATTTTTAAAACATGTTTATATAAAAGGATAGCAGAATAAAAGCCCAAAACTGATAAACAAAATTGCTGTCTGACTGCCTGGAATTGCAACTCTGAAAACTATAATAATGTAACAAGTAGTTTCATGACACGTCTTTTAGATGGGGGGCGGCCCGCACAGATTAGACCACTTCTCATTTATGAGGAAATGAGCGAGGAAACCAGCGAGGGAAGTGAGGTGGAGGGGGTGAAACCGTTCACCCCCCTCGGGATGTGAGCCGTTGTTTTTTGCGCGCGCATCCTGAGGGGGGGTGAAAGGACCTCACTTCCCTCGCTGGTTTCCTCGCTCATTTCCTCGACATTTAGAATTTCTGCTATAATAATGACCGTTAGGTAATTGTTTTCTTATTAAACGAGATTTTTTTCTTCTTAATTTCACCTTAATTATTAAATTTTGGAAAACACAAATCTGTTGGTTAAGTCCTCTCTCTTCTTTCTCTTTCATTGTCATTTTCTCCATTATTTTCTTCTCAGTGATAAAACACAAAGGAAGATGACCCAGCCCTAACACGAGGCTTTTTCCTCACAAAGGAAGCAAGCGTCTCAGATGGATCCTACGCATCAGACAGAATGTGAGCCTTGGCCCTAGCAGCCTTCTTCTTCCTGGAAGCCCCCCATTCTTCCATCTTAATGCGCGACTCTCGATAGAGAGTGGGGGCAATGTGCCAGTTGTCCCACAGCCCATTACGAACAAAATTGGAAACTCTTATGATATCAACGGAATGCCTCCATGGTGGTTTGCTCCTCTAAGGTAAGAGGATCAGTGGGAAACCTTCTTGCAAAAGAACACATGCAATGATCATTCAGACTGCTATCAAACACATCAAAGTCACAGGAAAGTAGTTGAACTTATGAAGCGGTTTGAACTATCGCTCAAGTGAACGACCCTTGCATAAAAAATACTTCGAATCTGTAGGAGTCAAGAAGCGGTGCTTCTGCTAGAACTTGAAATCATCAGGTAGTTTACCAAAACACTTCGGCGACGTCATCTTACAGGAAACATTACTCTTTAGCCGAGGAGAGGTCAACAACTGGATCACCCTCAACGTCACACTAAAACCAGCCTCCTTAGCACTGAGCATAATCATGAGAATGATCATATATCCATTAGGTCCCAATTGAGCCGGAGGAATCCCCAAGAAATCCAAGAACTCCCAAATCAAGTCCAGAACCAGGAAACACACTCCAATTTGAAGCATCCTCAATGCAAACAGATGAAATCGGCCGAAGACAACATTGGCATCTGGTCGTTCGTTAGAAGGTACAATGGCAAGTTTTCCGGAATTCCAAACCTTGCACGGATTTCAGCGAGACCAGGCTCGGACAACAACCTGTTTTCAAAGAACTCTAGGCCCTTGGCCAGAATAACGTCATCAAGAAGGTTTTCTCGAGCCATAAAGAAGTCGAACGAACCTTTCAGAACAATATCTTCAAAAACAAGTGAAACAGAAAGGTCAACCTCAACACTGCGGATGACCTATTTAGATGATAGATTCCCGCCTCTTTTCCGCCAAACCAACGCATGCTCAATTAATGCAGCGGGCAGCTCAAGCAAGGATTATGACTCAATCATTATGAACACCGCATCCCTTCAAGAGATGACTTAGCGAACCAATGTGACGACCCACTAACTCGGGGGGAGTAGCTGATGAAACATAAAAACGGTCACACTCCTGAGCCGAACACGTGTCATGATGATATCGAGGAACTACGAGCTCAAGTATCGGCCCAATAACAGATCCAGCCCAAGCGAATCTAAGCCCGCTCAACTTCAGTCCGACCAAGTGGACCCAGACTCTCACAGCATGCTAGGCCCACACGTCTACAATCATCCTCAATACCCATAAGTCCTTTTCAGGCAAGTATCTAGAGGATCGGCTTCAGACAGGCAACTACAGCTGCTCTTTGCTTCCAACTAGGAAGCAAACATCAGAGTATCTTCCACATAAAGAAACTCCCTTCTACGTATTGCTATTGGATTGAGAACTATCTCTCGCGTATCCAAGAGTGCAGAGTTAACATGGAACTTCCCTCCCACAACATAACTCTTAATTAGAGAGGGATCTCCACAGAGATCTTCTCCCTAAACTACGCCTACGATGGTCTGGTTAAACTAAGACTCCTTGTACTATAAATAAGACATGAGGTTGGTAAGCTAAGGTACGCTACAAAATCCTTGTTACAACATTACACCTTCCTCAGATCCATGTCTGACTTTAGCATCAGTGTGTCATCGGCCACCCCACGGTGGCCTGTGGCTCACGTGCGTTACTTGTGCAGGTCAGCAGGAACATTGTCAAAGCATGGAGCAAAAATCGACTGCATCACCTATAATTAAAAAATGAAGGGGTAGTTTAAAAAATCAATATATAAGTAGAAGAAGTGATAATTAAGAAATTAGGGAGTGGTTTCAATACCCATAATGTCACGCCCCGATTTTCGAAGAAAACGAAAATCCTAAAATCCACGTAGGATTATCCGTTTCCCCCAAAACTCGGAACGTGAAAATTCAATAACAATAGAAACAAATAGAAGCAACAACTAATCATGATTTCATTACTGAAACAAATAAAACTAACTCGAAAAGGACTGGCGTGGCTAGCTCACTAGCGAAACTCCAGTAATGCAGCTCAAAATCCCTAAACCTGAAAGGCTAATCGGCTACATTCCAAAAGGAATGTACCCAAGAAGCAAAAGCTCACTTGGGTCAGCAATAAAGATGGTGTGAGAAATCTTCATCCCAAAATCAATAAAATCGCGCGTGATAAACATCAAGCTAAACACAAACAACAACATCACACCAGTAGGTAGTTCCTCAATGAGAAAAAAGTGTCATCCTAATAAATAATATGCATTTACTAATACTTACGCTATAGAAGTTTACTGTGGCAAGTCTGACCTGCAGAAATTGTCAGTAGACTTACCATCCCGCACAAAACTGTTAAACAAACAAATAAAATTTATGAGTTATCAATCCTCATAAATGCAACAACAATACAAATCATAATCATATTAGACTGTTATTGAAATATTATCAAAACACATTTTCTACTTTTAGGAAGACATGTAGTTCTCATTCAATGGTTGAATGAACATTTAGTTTCTTCCTTTAAGGTAATCATGCACATACAAAAAAAAAAAGAAATCTCGCTTCTTTTCTACAATCGCACTATCCTCCATGTGCCGAACACACCTCACCCAAGTGTGCCTCCCTTGCCATCGAAACCACTTGGAGCGTACATGTTCCAAGTGGGGTGCCACCTCGAGGAACATGTCATCTCACCCGAAGTTCGATCACTGGCAAATATTCTTCCTAAATCTATACGTACAATCGAACTCACATGGAACGGTGCACCGATATGCAAGCAAGTCTACATACCCATAATTCTATCACACGTGTACAAACAAGTCTGTATACAAATAACATTTTTCACATTTTTTTTTCGGAGTTGTGGAAAAGAGCATAAAAAAATAAACTAAAACTCAAAACTCATTTATGGTGACACTTTGTCAACCATAAGTAAATCAACCACAGTATCCACCATTCTTTTGGGGAACAAGTAATATTTGACACATTGCCAATTCACACATTTCATCTCTTTGCATCATATGAAAAACAATATGCATACCAATTCACATAACAATACAAATACTCAAGCTAAAACAAGTGCTCAGTTAAATTCTAGCCAATATCTATTACTAGAAAATTTTCTTCTGTTTTGTGTTATGCAATTGGGATCAATCTCGCCAGTACAAGGAAATGTTCCCAACCTGATATCAAGAGCACTCAGTATTGCCACTAATCAAACCCAAAAGAAATCCATCAATCAATCTTAATTGCATCAAAAACTTCTACAAGTCCTCATCAAGCCTATCATTATCAGATATCATACCAAAACCATACCAAAACTGATCAATCAGACTCGCTCCAAGCATCTTAATAAAGTTGCTCGATAAATGAAACAACTATGAATAACATTATGATCATCAACAATAACCCCATTAATCAATAATTTTGGACATCATTCCAATGAGACTGATAAGTCTAGATAGATTTCACTATTCCTAAAGCCACTTCCCGCATTTCTTATGTGATTCCACTACTACTACTTAAGCAAGTTCAGTATCTCCTCTATCCAAAATAGGACTACAACATCCATTATCATATCACCTTCCAACTGTTTGAACTTGAACTTCAAGTTATAATTCAATCCCTCCTATACTTTTCTTAGCTACAAAAAGCATTCATCGCCTAGGCTAAATTGATTCGTCTAACAATTCAATAAAAACTTTGATTCAGATTGTCAAGTAATTACCTAAAACAACTAAAACGCATAATAGAAGATCAAAACAGTTTTAACTATCTATTTCGAAACCCTAGTTTCGAACTTGGAAAATCAATCCTGTGCGATTCATCAGTGAAAGCAAATCCTAGTAAAATAATCATTGAAAAATTTGATTGTAATTATGAAGAAGGAAATAAAAACTCACAGTAAAAGTGATGGAGGTGAAGAAAACTCACTTGATGAAATCACCAATGATTTGCGCAACCAATCCACGCCCACACGATTTACAAAGCCGCCAACACCTCATTCTCACAATTAAATCAACAGTCTCCTCTCCCATTTACACATCACAGAACAGTCAACAGGTCTCTCTCTTTCAGTTTACAAATGTTGTTCAATTCAGTCAGGACACTCAGTTGTTGCACCCATTCAGCTGGTAATGAAGGAGCAAGTATGGTTCAAAATCACTCCCTCTTAGGGCCACGATGGTCACCCCAAACCTACTCCCTCAATGCTTTGCAAGACACTCAGTCAAATCTTTGCATGCAACAATGGAACGAGGTACATATACAGCAAGCCTCGGAGGCAATGGTAGGCTCATTTCAACTCAGTGCTACATCCAACCCTCCAAACAGCCAGGTTCCACTTCTTGAGCAAGAGGAACCAGATATCCATCAACAGCTGAGTCCTTCTTCATCTGACATTCCTCTTGGATTTGGTCAAATTCCACAATTGGACAACTCTCTGGCTCTCCACTCCCATCAGCAGTCGGTCTTGAGCCAGGATGGAGGCTTAAATAGAGTATTTGATAATGTTCCAAGTCATAACACAATCCTCCATCTCGCCAGACCATCACCATCTCCACTCGCCTCCATTTTCTTCCCATCTTCATCACCTAACACCACCACCACCATTCAGACAACAACGCCTCCACCACCACCACGCACTACCACTTCTTCCATTGCTCTACCAAGATCTACTCCCCTAATCATTAGTTAAATAAAAGCCCAAAACCAAGCCCAAATACAATTGAGTAACAATCCATCAACATTAGGGTTTACAAATTTTTGGCTAAATACACACACACACACACACACACACACACACACTTTATCCTATTTAGCCATGACAAACAAAAATCTTTTTCCAAATAATTGAGATTACAATATATGCCATAATTAATAAATAAGAAATTGTTATATTTATTTAATTAGGCGGGTATTAAACATAAGCCTTTTTGAAATTTGTAAATTTTAATAGCTTTTTTTTTGTATTTTTACGAAAAAATGAAATTTACGAGAAAAAAACCTGAAATTTCCGATAAAACCTCAAAATTTTTCGAAAAAATGTACTTTTTTATTTCGCCCTTTTTCTTTTCGTAAAAAAAAGAAAGAAAATTTTGGTAAAATTTAGTATAATTTTGTGAAATCACAAACCTTGCTTGAGACCATGAATCCTCCCCACCTCGTCAAGTTTAAAAATTTCTCATTCTCATTTTGGCTTTCGTGGGACAACATTTATGTAATAAACACGAAACACGTGCTGGAAAAATTATCATGTTTCATGAAAACCTAATACTTGGGTGAAAACTCACTAACATTCACAAGTGAGTTTCGAATCTACAACCTCTCACCAGAAGAGAACGTCATGAAATCAGACGAGATGAAAAACACCCATAAAAAAGGACCAAAAACTTCCATGTTTTCTTTCCTTAGACCCTAGGTTTATAATCCGTAACCACGCCCTAGAACCTCACTTTATATAAAGATTAAATCCAAGAGTTTGAAACCTTGGTTAGGAAAAAAAATCTCATATGATAATTATCAATTTTTGAACTACGAGTTCTTGGTCCGAGCCAATTGTTTACTAGTTGGAACCTGCAACGAGCCAAAACTTGTATATTTTTGCACATTTTCTTCACAAGCATCAAGCCATATTATATATAATAGGATCCAGGCAAATAACCATTTCTGTACAATTGTAATGAGTATATTCAACTGCAGCACTTCCCACTACTAGCCTTAAAAAATTTCAACAATTTTCAACATAGCTGAGAAAAAACTTGTTTTATGATTAAACTAAAAGTGAGATTAAGATATTTTCTGTCCCTTTCCCACCATCCTTTGATTTGTTGACTGTCCATCCATAAGAAAGAGTAAATTTTGAGGAAATTGAAGTTGTCAGCTTAAAAAAAAAATAAAAAAAAAATAAAAAAAAAATTTGTCAGTTGACCTTTGTTCAATATATTGACCTGGTTTTAATGAGACAAGAAAAAAAAAGTTGAAAAAAATAAAAAAATAAAAAATATCTAAGCGAGTAAGCACAAATAAATACTGGGAAAAAAATTAAAATAAAAAACCAAAAAAGAGGGGTTTCAGATCTCTCTTAATTATTTCATCTGTATATAAACAGTGGCAGGTTCTTGGAGGTTTGGTGCAGAGAGAGAATCACTATGGGAAGGCCTCCTTGCTGTGATAAAGATGGGATCAAGAAGGGACCTTGGACACCTGAAGAAGACATCATTCTTGCTTCTTACATCCAAGAATATGGACCTGGAAATTGGAGATTGGTGCCTACAAATACTGGTGAAATTCATCATCCATCCCACGCCATATATGTTCTCATTTTCATCTTAAGTTTTTTTTCTTAACTCGTAGTTTTTTGTTAGATCTGATACTGCGCAAAGCTTATTTTATGTTGTTATATATATATAAATTTTTTTTTTTGGGGTATTTGAAGGATTGTTGAGGTGCAGCAAAAGTTGCCGGCTGAGATGGACTAACTACCTTAGACCCGGAATCAAGCGTGGGAACTTCACTAGTCATGAAGAAAGGATGATAGTTCATCTTCAAGCTTTATTGGGCAACAAGTAATACTCATAACACTTCATTCTTATTGTCCCAGTGGCTCTCATTTTGATTTTAATTTGTTTGCTTGCTTTAAACTGTACATGCACTTGTTATGATTTGACCTAAAAAAGTACTCTTGTGCAGATGGGCCTCAATAGCTTCTTACCTTCCACAAAGAACAGATAATGATATAAAGAATTATTGGAATACCCACTTGAAGAAGAAGCTCAAGAAGTTTCAGTCATCTTTGGATCCACTTATTTCCTCATCTTCAACTACCTGCAAGCTTATCAAGAGGTTCGCTGACCACAAAAAGACCAACCAAGCTTCACTATTCAGGTTAAACCAAGCTTCCACTTATGCTTCAAGCACTGAAAACATTTCAAGACTCTTAGAAGGTTGGATGAAGTCTTCTCCCAAGACTACCGGGGATGTTGGTTCTGGAAAAAACCAAGAAGAGGAGGAGAAACAAAGTGATGATAACAAAGATGAGGTTGTTTTGGGCAACAAATCAGGCGATGATGTGGACGATGTGAGCTGTGAAGTCATCTCACATGAAGAGCTTGACTCTCTCTTAGTATTTGAGAACATGAGCATGGCATGGGAGAAGTCTTCCAGTGAATCTACCAATCATGAGTCTCAAACTATCCATAATTATGGAAAGTTCAGCTTCATGGGCGAGAATGAAGAGAAGTTGGAAGATCAGCCTCCATTTTCTTTCCTTGAGAAATGGCTACTTGACGAATCATCTGTTCAACAAGGAGAACTGATGGATCTGTCTCCAATATTCTGATGGTTCACTATCAGAAGGTTTGTTTCTCCCAAATGCTACACATGAGGAAAGATGGTAACTGCATGCGCCCATTGTTGGCTTCCTTATTTGTTGTTTTATTAGAGCTACCCTAGCCTTCTAGACCCTTTCAGAAAAGAAACTAAAGAATAATGTTTCTACTTGTATGAATTTTCTAAAATAAAGCTACAGTTTGAGTTATTAATAAAGTTTGCTAATTACACTTGAGCATATCCATGTATGCCAGGGTTGAAGAATGATGGAAAGGCCTTCTATAAATGGGTTTATGTTGTTAAATGATCTGATTATGTTTGGCTGCATTTCAGAATCTCTATTATTTCATGTACCTTGAACCTGCTAGAACTATTTATTTTTTCTCCATCCCCATTTAACCCTCCCTTTTGTACATCAGAAATCAATTGAACGTTTTCAGAAAATGCTATTTAAATGGAAAAGGTGATGAAATTCTGAAAAACCCTTCATGATCATACTCTGATGATGTTTGTTCTCCTTTTTTTTTTTTTTTTTTTTTTTTTTTGCTTTCTGTCACTCTTATCTCTTTTTTTTTTTTTTTTGCAACTCTGACATAATATGAGGTTTACGCAGAGAAAATTTCAGTATTATGAGGTGTCAAATGCTTAATTGTTTGTCGTGAGCATTCTTTTTCTATGAACTGTTTGATATTGTATCAATTTTAATTTTCTGTTTTTGAGGGGTTTCTTAACCATAGAAGGGAAGAAATGTTATTTCTCAAACATTTAGAAAAGTTTATCTATTTCTATCAAAGAAAAGGTTCAAATCAGCAAGCTAACACATATTTTCATATTTCTATCGATCTGTTCTTTGAACATTCGGTTGATCAATCATTGGTAAGTAGCTCCAACATTTTTCAGGCCGAATGACATTACTCTATAATAGTATATTTCTCTTTCATTCACAAAAGAGGTTTTCACTTGATCTGGGGGTGTGTGTGTGTGTGTGGGGGGGGGGGGGGGGGGGGGGGGGGGGGGGGGGGGGTGGTACATCAATATTTGATTGTAGCCTAAATAGGTGTCCATAAAGCTGAATAGGCAGTGTCCCGAAGTGGCATCTATGATCTGATCTATGCGGGGGGAGTGGAAAGTTTTCCTTTGGGCAGGCTTTGTTTAGGCCAGTGTAGTCTACGCACACTCTCTACTTTCCGTTTTTCTTTTTTATCAGAACGGTGTTTGCCAGCCAGTCAAGCTATCGCGCTTCCTTGATCATGTCTACATTGAGTAGACGTTGTACTTTCTCATTTATGATCGCGTTCCTTTCGAGTGCCACGAGCCTTTTTTTCTGTCTGATGGTTTTCTTCGAAGGTTAAACTTCGAGGCGATGAGGGATTACCGACGAATCGATCCTGACCATATCGTGCATGGTTCAGGTGAAGATGTCCTGGCTATGTTGTAGTAGCTCTGTGAGTTGCTTCACTACTATCTTGCTTTGGCGGGATTTGATCTAAATAGCCTTGCTGTTTTCCGGGCTGTCGAGGTAGGTTGTAACGGTTTCTTCCTCTGATTGTCTAGCATTGGGTCAGCCTCGAGGTCTTGTCGGTGCCTCGTTACCCGGTGTCGGTCATTCTTCCTCGATGCTTCAGGTAGAACTGAGGGTAGTCTTAGCCATTGGATTGGCTGCCTGTTGAGGATTGTTGGGTGGCAAGGTCGCCATGTATTGGCATTCCCTAGCCGCCAATTGATATTTTCTCAATGTACCGACCGTTTGATTTGTTGGGTACTTGATGCACTGGTGCAGGGTGTAGCACCCCGTAATTTTTGTACTTACTGAATTTTTTTTAATATTTTTGTGTGATTGTCTTCATTAAGTTATGGGCATACGTATGAGCTATTTGTTTGTCCATGTGAGGTGTAGTTTGTTTATTTAAGAATTAATTTCCTACTTACCCTCCTCTACCGAATCTCGGGACAAGATTCTTTTGAGTTGTATATATTGTAATACCCGCCTAATTAAATAAATATAAAAATTTCTTATTTATTAATTGGGGCATATATTGTAATCTCAATTATTTGGAAAAAGATTTTTGTTAGCCATGGCTAAATAGGATAAAGTGTGTGTGTGTGTATTTAGGCAAAAATTTGTAAACCCTAATGTTGATGGATCGTTACTCAATTGTATTTGGGCTTGGTTTTGGGCTTTTATTTAACTAATGATTAGGGTTTTATTTGGTGAGTTTAGAAGGTGGGTGCTTTCAGAATTTTAGTGGGGGCAAATAACCACCCAAAATATAAAACCAAAACCCTTTGTTTTCTTTCTTTTCTGGTTTTTCACATAGAGTTAGCGTTTTAGAGGTGAGGTTGGCGAGCGGGATTTGGGAAAGGTGAAAGCAGCGCAGTGCAGTGCAACTACTATTTCTTCGGACCAGATCGGTTTCTTCTTCTTCTTCACTCCACGAGATCAATTATGTCTCGTATTTACGTTGGGAACGTGGATCCAAGAGTTATAGAGTGGGAACTCAAAGATGAGTTTCGAGCCTATGGCGTTCTTCGTAGTGTGTGGGTAGCTCGGAAGCCGCCAGGTTATGCTTTTGTCGAATTTGATGATCGTAGAGATGCTCTAGATGCAATCCGTGCATTTGATGGGAAGAATGGTTGGTGTGTAGAACTTTCCCATAACTCCAAGGGCATGGACAAGATGGAGGTCCTCCAACCCTCGGCGAAGATGCTTGTGGAGATTTCCAAAGCTCGGGACGTGGTTGCTGGAGACTGTGCTACTAACTGGTGAGTTTTCTTCATACTATAACATAGTTTTGTATGAAATTGTTCTTGGAATTAATCAAGGTTAGGTTTTGATATTTAATCAATCTTCTTCCCCAATTCCGTTCAATAAGTTTACTGATTTAGGTGTTTTTGCTAGTTTTATATTAAAATTTTCAATGGGGTACTAGCTCAACTATTAAGCCCGTGGCGACCTGTATTACAGGTTCAGGGTTCAAATCATGTTTAGTTGCTATTTGTTTATGTTGTTATTGAATTTTCACGTCCCAAGTTTTGGGGGAAACGGATAATGTGGGTTTTAGGATTTTGTTTTTCTTTGAAAATCGGGGCGTGACAGTTTAATAACAAAAAAAACAAATAGCAGCAAGGATGTCATCCATTCTACTCTAGTCTATATTATGCAAACTTTTCTCCTCCCTGGTTTCATCACTACTAAAATTGACCCTCTGTCTCGAATTTTGGTGGAATGGAACCACTGACAGCAAGGCAAAACACATGTGCACTTGGGATAGGATTGGTCTCCCCCCTCAGTAAGGAGGGCTGAATATTCCCTCTACCAGAAATAAGAATCTGGCCTTAATGCCTAAAAATATATGGCAAACCATTGCTCGACCATTGAACCCTTGTACCTTGCAGCTCAAAGCAATCTACTTCAGAAATAGAAGCATTTTTCAACTATCTAAATCCCCAAGCATTACTTCTTTCGCCTGGAGAGGGAAACTCGTTGCCGTTAGCTGAATGAAACAACACCTGCTCTGGCAAATAAGATCAGGAAATGAGATCGATTTATGGAATGATTGTTGGACCAAACTAGGTCTTTTACTAGCAGAATGCCACACTCAACAAATTTCTACTACGTATTTTCGTAGAATTCTTGACCTATGGCTTCAACTCGCTCGACATCAATTACAATGGAATTCTACTTTGGTCCAATCTTTGTTCCCTCAACCTGTTGGCAAGAATATCCTTGGTATTTTTATAAGCCCCTCAAGTTCTCCTGATTCACTCATCTGGAAATTTGACAAAAAAGGTTTTTTCTCGATCAAAAGTGCGACAAAAGCTTTTGTCATGGAAGCGCTAGAACCTTCCACCTCGTCTAGGAATCCTACCTACTCATTACTCCATACTAAAACTGTTTGGGAACTTTGGAGAATTAAAGCTCCCGCTAGCGCTATCTTTATCCTTTGGAAAGTCTTCCAAATTCCCACCATGACCAACTTGTCTAGGATTCATGTTCCTATTGATGATTGTTGTGTCTTTTGCCGACTACATGAGGAAGATGCCACAAATTTTTTATTTTTATGTCCAGTCATTGAGCGATTCTAGGTCCTACCCCTATTCCAATCAATTGGACCAACGCTAATGTTTCAGACCCCTCGCCTTCAGAGTTTTTCAATTCACGTGGGACACGGCTTCAGCACACTCAACTCTCAAGGAAGAAAAGCTTTCACAATTCACGATGGTCATCCACTTTATTTGGCTTTGCCGTAACATAATCATTTTCCATAGGTCAAGTTTTCTATGCAATCCTTCCTTCATACCACTCATCTCACTTGGTCAGAGTGGCACAAACAATGGTTCCAATCCCCACACTTTGTCAGGAATCCATCAGAGCCAGCATCCTTGTATCATATTTTGGATAGTGCGGTCGTTGATATTCGAACTCATCATAACCCCGTCCCAATTGTCCTTGAAACTCTTTTGCCCCCTTTTACTGACAGTCGGCCTTCTAGACTACATCTCATCCAGTCTCAACTCCGAGCCTATAACTAGAAGGCTGGTTTTTTGCTAGGGGACTCTGGAACTCTACATTCTATCTTGCAGACTAATTTAGGGGGTGATCATACTAATTCAGGAGAGAGGTGGGCATACTTTTGTTAGATGTGGCGCCCAATTATCTGTAATATTAAATCTCTCCTTTTATTGCATTTTGATTGGGTTTGTAAGTTTATTTCTCGAAACCTCAATCGAGATGCTCACGAATTGGCAACTATGGCCGGACAACGTTATTGTAATCATATTTAGTTAATTAAAATGCATCATGCTTTATCAAAAAAAAAAAAATAGAGTTATTTCATGAAATTAAGAGATAAAAGCATGTCATGTTCAATCTACATTATGTGGTGGAATTTCATCTAAAAAATGCCAATCGATGCAACACATTGAATATGTGGAGATCCGCAAAAAAATTCCGATCAGATCTTATGATGTGTGTAGAGATACACATGGAAGTTAGATCTGATGGCTCTGGACGACAAAAGAGTACTATAATTCTCATGAACAAAAATGCTTTTGTTTTTAAGATAAACAGGAGGTACCTGACATGTTACATTAAACATAGTAGAGAGGGCTCAAGTCGGGGTGATGGTGGACCTCACCTATTCACTTAGGTTTCCGATTTCATGGAAAGGAAAATACGACATCAAAGCTCACCAATTCTCCAGCTGTTGAAGAATGAAAACCAAACACATAATTTTCTAGAAAGAAAGAAAAATGGCTTTAATTGCATGTGTGCGTGAGAGTGTGTGATGTGAGAGGGATTGGCCGAAATTGGACAAGAACCTGGTGGAGAAGACAATTGGGGTGGTGGGTTGGCCAAATTAGACTTACATGTGTTCACTTAATCCAATTAGTGGTTGCCTTTGGAGGATGCGGGGTTGAAGACTAGACACTTGTGATGGGTGAAGTTGACAACACTCCATGGAAGTAGAGGTGTATGAGGTATGATGTTGAGTGAAAGGGTTGTTTTTTGTCACGTAAATCTTGCAACAAAATGAGCCTCCCAGCCAGCTAGCCAGATGAGGGACGAAGGTAATACAAATTTACCAAATGAGCCTCCCAGCCAGCTAGCCAGATCATATACATATATTTTCATCAATTTTCATCATCATGTTGATGTGGTTGTAAAATTTACATTGTGGATTATGTTCGGGACAAAGGTAATCCAAATTTTTACATTAAAAAATCTCAAGTCTTAATCAACTTTTTTTTAGGGAGTTGGTATGTGTACTCGACCGTTTGGCTCAATTGCACAAACTTTAGTTTACATATTTAATTTATAAAAGTTACTTAATGTATTCAATCACTATTAACCCTAAAACAACAATATTTAATTATAAGAAGTAAGAGAAACGACTCCTATCCTCCTCCCCATCTTCTACGTTCATCGGCTTAGTAGTTATTCTTTTGAGCAACCAAACAATGGATTCACAACTCCAATTATTGAAAAAAAAAAAAAAAGATATATTTCTAACTTCTAAGAGCATTGCAATAGTTGTGAATAAAAAATCTTCAAATCTAACACATATTTAATGTACATGTATGAACCCAATTTCAAATGTCATTTTTTTTTTGCTCAAATAAAAAAGTGCACTCAATAAAATAGTTTTCATAAAAAAGGTAAGTTGCGGTGTTACACATTTTAAGTTGGTGAAAAAAAATGAAACATTTCAAAAGACCGGTGCAACAAAGAGTTTGTGCAACCGAGCTAAATAGTCGGATACACGTAGTGACTCCCTTTTTTAATTAGACTTCCAGATTGCCTCTCATTAAATAAGGATACGATTTTGGTTTGATTTCAGTTATAATTAAAAACCTCATTGGAAGAAGGAAGAAATCTCTTTCCATAAGAGATTGACTGTTATGAATTTCTAAAATACCAAAAAAATAAATCTTTATTTATTTGTATATTTTGAAATTATTTGGGAAACTTAATGTGCAAATCCCACAAAAGCACACGATTATTGAGGAAAGTATAAGAAACATGGGAAGATCCAAAGAACACCTCAAAGCTCATCCTTCTTACATTTTTTTCTTCTATGTGCAACAACTTTGTGAGTAAAGACTCTATTATGTTTTCTTCTTCCAAATCATAAAATTCCGTGGGTAGAGAAACAAAAAGGACAAAATCGATGATACAACTATGTGGGTAGAGAAACAAGAAGCACTAAGAACAATATATTTTAAGATGCTTAAGGAAAACTATTGATCATACAAGCTCCTAAGAACAAGTAATCTTACTGGTGTTGAAAAAAGTCAGAGATATGCATTTAGGAGATTAATGTTATGGCATGGAAGGGAAAATGAAAAATATCTAGATGTGTTTCTCAAAAGTAACTTGGAAGGAACATGAGCAATGACGAGGGATAAAAAAAATAAAAATAAAAACTCTAAATTATACTGGAAAATAAAATGAAAGTCTGAACCAATAACTATTTTACACCGTTCAATTAATTCAATAGCACTCATAATTGTTTTAAGAAACATCTACTTTAATAAAAATATATTAAAAGGTGATAATAACCTTTTTTTTTAAAACAAACTACTAAGAAGGAATGCTCGTACCGAGCACGGGTTCCAGAGTTAGTAAATAGTAATAATTACAATTCTCAAGATTTTACATTCTTAACTATTTTAAAGTAATGACATATGTATATAGACTAGGGTATTCTCTGTGTCGTTAGCATTTCACATACACATTTTCGCCCCGAATCTATTTTGAGATGCAAATTTATTTTAAGATAAAAATATATAATATAAATTTTATGATTAGACTCAGTCAAAATTTGAATCAGTTGAGAAATTTTTTTTCCAAACGACTAGAATGAATTCTCCCTAAACTTTGAATTTGCTAAAATATGATGTTCAAAGTTTTTTTTTTTAATGTGCATTAAGATGTTCAACTAATTTCTTCTTATTTTTTTCCTGTTATGATTGACCCGTCTCATTTTTTGAAAAATATTGAAAATGATAACTACGTGAAATGCATTAGACGTATTTAATAATAAAATAGATATTTTAAATTTTGTAGTGTTTGTATAGATCATTGGTTTCAATGTTTCATTTGAAAAGTCTTCAAAAATGCATTCTAATGATACAAAGTTTACAAAAATTCGACAACCAAGTAAATAGTTACAAAAATTTTAATTTTGACAAAAAAAAAATAATTTTCTCTTCCAGCCACATGTACATTTTTCCAACTATTTTTTACAATTTTTTCATTTTCTTTGCCTTTCTGCATGTCTTATATTACAAATATGCCATTGTATAAAATGAATTTCCTAAGTTTAAATTCTAGCCACCTTTTATCTTCATTTCCTTATGAATACTGAAAAACCTAGCTGATTTGTAAAATAGACTAGGGTATATTGGAGATTGATTGAAGGTAAGATATAAATGCTAACTTTAAGTCCCAACCATCCGATGAAATGAATCTCAATCATCTTCTAAAAAAATATCAGATTTATTTGTATACTAGTTTTTTTTTTACCCTTAACCCTCCCCACCCCATGCTATCGGTCGGGTTCAAACCCGTGATGTGTGATTCCATCCGCCACACCTCTACCAATTCAGCTGGTACATCTTTGGCTTATACTAGTTTATTACTCATGTCGTTGGCACGACCACACACTTTCTTCTGTACCATATATTCATGTCTTCAACAATGACTACCATGTCGTGTCTCCAACATAAATAAATTTGATGAATGACTTAGTTAAAGTTATTGAGTTAATGCTTGGAAGAACTTGTAAGCAAGGATTGTGATTTTGTGTTTCGAGTTAGTTTCGGTATTCTAATTTTTAAGAAAATTTTCAATAAATATTTTGTTGTGTAAAGAAAAATGTAAAAAAAAAAAAATTCAAGGATACATGAAACATATATAATAATTTTGAGGGTATATTAAATATATGAAAAAATAAGATGCAAGTAAATAAACCTAGTAACGACATTGAATGAAGCTTAAATATCAATTATCTCTTAAATTCATGACATAATAACAATATATTATAAAACAATTACAAATTTCACACACACAACTATAATTTCAAGTTAATAATCACTGAAATTTGTGATCCTATTGTTTTATAAGTGATAGAGATAAGTGATTGAGAGATAACATGATTGAAACATAACATGATTGAGAGTGGTTGACGAGAATAGTGATCCTATGACATATTAAAACTATAACAGTTTATAAACGTATTTACATAGGTGAAGTATCCCTCACGATCAACTCCTACCAAATTTCCAATAATGGGATATTGCAGATAAGTAACAAAGTCATGCTCAAAAGTCTGTGTACTTTGCCCATGATAACCCATCACACCCTACTGACTGTCACTATTCTCAATAGTACACTCATCTCGAGAAAAATCTGACGGTCAAAATTTAATAATTCACACATCTCGCAACAGTTTGATATTTTACCAAAATCTAATGGTTAGATTTACCTAGAGATGAGTGCATAGATTTACCAAAATCAAAATTTATGCAGAACTGTTAGATTTTTTCGAGGTACGTGTTGAATCATATATTTTTCTCGAGATGAGTGCATAATTAAATTTGACATGTATGTACTATTAAATTTGGATCGAGATGTTTGTACTATTAAATTTGAGCAGTTAGATTTACCTTAATATGTGTGTTCCATTAAACTTGGCCCATTATATTTTTCTCGAGATTAATGTAATATTAAATTTGGACTGTTAGATTTACTTATAGATGTGTGTTCTATTAAATTTAGACCATTTAATTTTTCTCGAAATGTGTGTTGAATTGTTTAGATTTTGGTGAAAAAATAAGTGAAAAATATGATTTAATTTGTACTAATTTAGTGGAGAGAGAAAGATAAGTGATGTGTGATTTAATTTGCAATAATTTAGTGGAGATAGAGGTAACTTATGTATGTTTTAATTTGTAATTTAATCTATGGAGAGAGAGAGTGTGCTATTTAATTTGTAATGTAACAAAGAGAGAGAGAAAGAGAGTAATTTAGTCTAGGGAGCAAGGGCCCTTTTCCTCGCTCCCTAAAATTTTTGGAAGAGAAATAGAGGAAAACCAGGGCAATGTAACGGCTGAAATTGATGCAACCCCAAAATAGAAAAGAGTTTTAGGAGTTTCTTTAAAACATGTATTTTTCCTTTATGAAACTCCAAAATATCTTTTTGACCATTTTTGGAACCCCTTGAAAATGCTCGTACACCTGACAGAAGAATGAAGATACAGTTGAGAAAAAGGAGCACAAAGACCAAAAGTATGATTTCGTGTATCTAACCATAACTACATAATAAAAGCGAAAGTGCGTATTTAGGGTTGGAGCTGTTATAGTCATAGAGAAGAGAGGTTTAAGAAAACGGTGACTTGAATTACTGAAAGTCTAAATGGCGAGAGATTTGTTTCGTTGCGTATTTCGACGGAGATGGAGGGTTGCACACCATCTCTCGCCCGCTTAAAAGGGTTAATTTTAAAGAAAGTACACAGCTATGAATAAGAAAATGATGCGACAAACTCATAGTTCGTACAAATCATTTACTCCACGTAATGGACCTTTCCCTTTCACAATTCCTTTGTTATCAAGGACGGTGGCTTCTTCCCTCCACCAAGAGTGATGATAGCTAGGATAGGACGACTAAAATTGTTAGTGGCCAAAAAAAAGCACAGACAAAGATGGATCTAAGAGGTGAGGATAATAGCACAGCACAACTTGGGCCGTACTGTCAGAACCCTGCTAGATGACAGCTCTATAATTAATGATTGAAAATTTATACAGAGTGGTTTCCTTTCCACTTCATAGTTACTATTTTTAATTTGAGTAACCTTCCCGATTTGGATTTGGGGAAATGGGAAAGATTTTGTTTTTTTTTTTTTTTTTTTTTTTTTCACGGCAAAATCGTAAAAGAAAGACAGACTTCATCTTCTTAAAAACAGAGTTGGATATCTTTACAGGTTTTGTGTTGAATTGAAACTAGACATGAAGACAAGTTGAGTATATGTTTTTTATTTGATTTCATGTACAAACCGACTAGTGGGAGATGGTTTGGCCTTTGGTTTTTGAATAATCGAATTTTGGATCTGAGTTTTTTTTTTTCAACAAGAATTTTGGTTGGATGAAATTCTATTTCACGTAAATTGATGAGGAAATCCTACGTTTAAGGCTAAATTGAAATAACATTTATTATCCAAATTTTTTTTTAATTAAAACCTCCATTATGAAAAGGGACCTATGCCGTGTCAAACCTTTATTAACAATGCTAAAAATAGGACTAAAAACCAATACAATAGAAGTACAATTCAACTTTACCTGTTTTATACTTAGAATAAAATATTTTCTAGGGTTTTTTTAGTTTGGCACTCAATAGTTTATATCTATTAGAGTTTGATCCTCGTTTTGAAAACTATTTAAATTTAACCATTGTTTTCTGATGAAACCGTTAAGTCCAAGTTAATGACAAATCAAGATTAATTTCAAACCATTTTGCCCTTACCTTGAGTTAAATCATATTTAAATTTACTCCCCTGTAATTTTATCTACAATCTTTCTATTGCTAAGAGAAAACGGCTGGTTAAGTTGTAAAAGAAATGTGAACGACGCATCAAAGGTTGGCTTGTATATGGTTTGTTTTTACCAATCATTCACAAACAGTGTCACAGTCCACCTTAACATCTTTTACCACCGCCCACCTATGTTATTTTAGGCCATAGACCTGTAAGCAAGTTATTAAGATACAACCAGCTACTAACCAATCTCAAGATTAATAATCAATTATCTTAAATAAGTTGCAAGAACTTAACCCTACAACAAGAAGCACTTTTACTTTGTCTTTCAACAAAATTGGAGAGAAGTAGTGTCACACCCCGATTTTCAAGAAAAACGAAATCCTAATATCCACGTAGGATTATCCGTTTTCTCAAAACTCGGGGCATGAAATTCAATAACAATAGAAACATTGAGCAGCAACAACAACTTAAAAATGATTTAATTATTGAAACAAATAAAAACTCTAACCAGGAAAAATTCTAACGTTGTTAGCCCCACTAGGGGAACTCAAGTAACGCTGCTAAAAATCTCAAAACCTGATAGGTTAATCGGCTACATTTCCAAAGGAATGTACCCAAGAAGCAAAAACTCACTTGGGTCAGCAATAAAGCTGGTGTGATTAACTTCATCCCAAAATCAATAAATTTTCACGTGATAACATCAAACTAAACACAAACAATAAACAACCACACCAACAGGTAGTTCCTCAATAAGGCAAATATGTCATACAAGAAAAACACAGTTCAAAGAATTTAGTTCATCAACGAAGCAATCATGTCACCCTAATAAGTAAATATGTATTGACTTGTACTTACACTGTAGATGTTGTCTATGACAAGTCTGACCTACTGAAATATTAATGGACTTGCCATTCTGCATGAAAAGTGTTAGAAACAATATAAACGTAATTTATTAATTAAACAGTTGTCTTCGTACAATATTTGACTTACGCATATTATTTATTTTTATTTGAATTTGATTCATTTTTAATGGATTGATCACTTAGACGATACCACATTCGCACCACCTCCGTGCCGAACATACATGTCCGTATGTCTCTCTCATATAAAGGAGGATTTCTCCGTCATCCATGCCCAAGCGGGGACACATCACATTCATGCATGCATCATCGGATACTCCTAACTATATGAGTAACAAAAAAAAACCACTCTTGGGCTATCAATGCGCATAAAATCACGTCACATTTTTTACGGATAAATATCAAGCCTATTTTAGGCATTCCAAAATCACCACCTTTCCGCAAGACTAACCCGAAAATTATTTTAGTTTCTTTATAAGAAAGGGGTGCCCCACATCCGTAAGACAACCCGCATGTTATTTAGTTTCTCTATAAGAAAAGGAAAATAATAAACAAAAAGATGTGTAGTAGTTCTAAGTGATACAATTCCAAGTGATTAAATTTTCAGGAATTAAAGTTTATCAATATCATTTATTTTTTATTTTTCAATTTTCTCTCACAATGACACTTTATCATTTATAAATAGATTCACCACAATTTCTGCCCATACTTTTGGGGAAACATTAGCATTTTTGTAAACAAATTTTATATAGCAAAACGGGGATCAAACCCCATTCAATAAGAGGATTCAAGTTTCTACGAGTATGGTAACATCACACTTCCAATCATAGCTCCTTATTGAGTCTAATTCAAGCTATGAAATAAAACATCATTACTTATTAACATTGTTAACCATTAAAAAAACAACATATATATAAGAGTTGTACATATACCAACCTATCCTTTAAGGCAAAGTAAACAACTAAAATGCAAGAGAATCGCAAAGGGATTTGCATTTTAGATCCATCAAACTGTAGAAATCGAAGCCTGAAACTCAATAGAAAGAAAACTCTAAATTCAACTAAAACAAACAGGTTGGACTAATTCATACAACAATGTGTATCAACTAGAACATCCCCTTAAATCAACTGATTCAAACATCCAAAACTCAGCTGAAACGCCAGCTTAAATTAGCTGAAAATAAGCATTAAACATAGCTACAAACAACTCCCAAAATCAACTAAAACCAACCATCTAATGTCAATCGTAGCCTCCCCCAAACTCAACCGAAAACATCGTAGTTGCAGCCCGTAACACAATCCCGAGAAAAATCACGCTTTAGTCCGCACAACAAAACCAATACACCCTAATTTCAGCTACCACAATAATCCCATTACAACCCAATTTTGATGTCGAAATAAAATCAATTTGACCCAACAACCATCCCAGCATCCAACCTTATTCGGGCGATAAATTGTAACTTCATTTAGCACCAAACAACATTTTTCTTTTACATCAAATGCAACTCAAGACAACCCAAGACAGACCCTAAACAACCATGTTTTAATCCCAAAACAGTCAAATAAATAACCCTGCCTACAATACCAAAATGAACAAGCTGTTTTAACCGAATAGCTTGACCAATCATCACTCAAATGTACATAACTCTCACGTTAGAACTCCAAATTGCATACTGTTTGGGGCAATAAAAAGTAGACACAAAAAGGTTTCCAACCATATTAGGCATACCCCATGATTATGTCTATAGCAGTTCAAATTGTACAAACAAAACAGACCATCTGTCACCCTTCGGCTGATTTACCTATTGTCACTAAAATGAGTATATCTTCCTATACACAACTCAGATTGTCACACCATCAAATCCTTTAGAAATTAGACTCAAACAGGAAACTTTTGATATATTACATGATACTATACCTACTCAAAAACCCAATCAAACTCCAAAAAAATCTACACAAGATCAGTCTAATTACCGAACAGATTTCAGTTTCAGCTCACATTGGGCCCCAAGCCCCAAGCTCTGCAAGAGATGGAAATTCACACTTGATTCATACATTTAAAGTAAACAATACTACCATCGATCTCCTCGGCAACAACCTGTTGAGTCTAACCAATGTCTCATGTCCAAATGGTTATTTGGATTCTCATTTGAAAGTCCAATCTCAAAACCAATTACAATCCTAACATATTGGATGGTTATCAATAGAAGAGATCAATCATGTATCACAATCCAATCCTACAAACATGTATGAAACGCATCCCATATATGTGATCTCAATCTAACTTGTCAAGTTAATCAATTATATCTTAACATCCATCAACAAGTTATCTAATAAAATTGGCATTTCAACATCAAGTTGTGGTAAGGCCCTCTTTGGCAGCAAGTTCTTTGAAGATCCCAAATCCAATAGCCAAATCCAAGCCTACTATCCCTAAACCTCTTTCTTTTATGTATCCACATTTAATTATTTATCTCACACTAACTATCCACATTGGAACTTCGATGCTTTCACAAATAACGAGTGGGTACAAATTGCAAAATGTTTATGTGAGGAACTTAGAACCAAAATTTCACTTAAGCAAATAGGTGATGATTCGTAAAAATTCCTCACCTAAACACGAAAACGGTGACAACTTTCGAATCGTCACATATAAAAGTTCGCCACCTAATGTCAGATTTCTTGTAGTGATATAGACGAATTCCTCCCATTAAGAAATATAAGAGTATCATTTGCATATAGCAAATGCGTTTAGGGAACACGACTCCTTGGTGTATAAAAGTAGCCTATTTGCTCCATGTGGAAGTTATGGTCAAAGCCCTATTCAAAACTTCTGCAACAATGACGAACAAAAGAGGGGAAAGAGGATCTTGCCTGAGACCTTTGGAGAATTTAAAAAACCCATTATATACTCGCTACAGTAAAACTGAAAAACCACACAGGGTAAAACAATTCGACAGCAGATGACATACCCTGTTATCAAAACCAAACTTCCTCATAATAGAGATAACATATCCCCATTCCAACCTATCACAAGCCTTTTCCAGATCCAGTTTAAAAATTCTATTGCCACCCTGAACTTTTTTCCCAATGGCCATCATATTTTTATAGAGCCAAACCAACATTTTTAGTGATCAGTCCACCTATAACAAATGCTCCTTGTTTTTGAGAAATCAAATTAGACCAAATTCTTCACAAGTCTCTGGCAGTTCAACTTTAGGGATCAAATAAATAAAGTTTGAAGTAAATGCATGCCTTTTAATGACGCCTCCTGAAAAAATTCCACAGCTGCTTCAAGATATCAAAATTAACAGTCTCCCAACAAGTCCGAAAGAAGTAGACAATAAAGCCATCCGTCTCTGACGCACTATCATGAGGAATACTAAACATTGCATTTTTGACCTCGTCCATCTCTGGGCATTTGTAGATCTCAACACATGTTTTCGGCCCAACCATATTCAGAATACAATCTAACAATTGAGAATTCTCTCGGTAACCTTGCGAGGACAGTAGATTCTGAAGAAAAAAAATTGTCTCTTCTAAATTTTTTTTCTGTACAATAATAATCTGTCCATTCCAAACTTTAATGCTAGAATTCATCTCCTATTTTGTTTGGATTTTACAGATGCAAAGAAATATTTTGTACACGCTTATCCTTCTTTAATCTCTCACTCACTTGATCTTTATTTTCGATAAACTTCCTCGTGCTGCAAAGTCAATTTATATTTTGCTTGACATCTGTTTAGGTCACATCCAATGTTTGCAACTCATCCCATTTGCAAAAAAAAATCCAAAATTTGTATTCAGTGCGTAGCCTACGAATATTGGTGAAAACATTCCCAAATACCTCCTTATTCCATGCTTTAAGATGATTGTGTAAGAGTTTAATTTTCAGCGCCAATCTTTTCAACGCAATACTACCCACATTTGTGCCATTCCACACCTCATCCACTAACTCATTAAAGTCGTCATGAGTAACCCACATTTTTTGGAACTAGAATGGTACTATAATTAGCCCCGACAAGAAATGAAATGAGTATAGGAGCATCGCCTGAACAAATCCACATAAGTTGTTTAACTTGAACTTGAGGAAAAACGTCAAATAAAATTGAATTGCAGAAAACCTATCTAGTGTCGCCCAAATTCATTTCTTACCATACTGATTATTACTCCAAGTAAAAGTTGGCTCTGTAAAGCCACAATCCAACAATCCTCTTGCAGAAATACAATCCAAAAAATATCCATGCTAGTTGTTAATATGTGTTCTACCACCAAGTTTCTCTGAAGCATTTGTAATAACATTAAAATCACCGACTATTAACCAAGGTAACTAACAACTCAAGGAAATATTCGTCAGATCACTCAATAAAGTTCTTCTTTCATTTAGCATAAACAAAAGTAAAAACAAAACTTACTATTTACCGAAACCCCCGTCACTTCACAATGAATAAATTGATCTGAAAAACCAACACCACTATTTCTACATCAATCGACCAAAACAACCATTATTTTCCACCACGATCCATATTCAAAATGAATTTAGGCATATAAACTTTATTCCCCATCTCCATGTGACGATTATCATATACCATTGCCTCAACTATCATCAAAATTTTAACATTATTTTCTACTACCATCTTCCTTACTTGGCTACGTGTAGTTTTATTACCTACTCCCCGCGCATTCCAGATTAAAATTTTATCAAACATCACGAGAACCCTGTGCAACGAGCCTTGTAATCCTGCGTTTCCCAATAGGACTCACTTCCTTTCCGTTTTTCTTTTTTTTTCCCCCCTTCTTTACTTCTCCATCCGACTCCACTTCGACCTTTATGTCACAAATACTAGCATGTGTCACCTCCTCCTTCTTAGAGCCACCATCTTCCGTATCATCCCAAGGCAAAGATGGGAGTCCCACCTTATCTCAATCCTTCGGAGACTGTACTTGACTATGTGGAGAGTTATCGAACGGAACTGCTACTATCGCCACCAAACTGCTGGCTTGTATTAAAGGGCATGCGGATGACATTCCCTTTTCTTGCAAAGCCCTTTCTGCAATACTCTCTATGTAACAAGCCCCAACCAACATGTCCCCATCCTTTGCCAATGCACATTCTCTAGCCACTTCATCCGCCTCATCTTTTTCCCCCTTCTTCATAGAATGTGTGTTGTCGTTACGAACCACTTGCGAATTGGTTCCCTAACTACACGTTGTTAACGTTGCATTCAACATTTTGTTTCACTTTACCCTTCGGAATGCTCCCATGTTCTGTAACTTTATCCTACTTGCTTTCAGACGATTAAACCTCAACTCCTTGTGAGTTTTTTTGCTCCACCAACCCCAGCCTTTTCATCAACCCTAGTACCAAAAATTTTCTCAACCGGTTTATAAACCTTTTTCACAAACTGAAACTGCTCTTTCTTCATGTCTCCATCCACCCCCCCCCCCCCCAGCCATTTTGTCATCTAATTGAATCCCCTCCATCGTTGGCAGTAATTGTTTTCTGAAACGTTCCATTTTTCCTCCTACAATTCACTCATCATGCCCAATCAAAGAATAATGTTCACAATATATGAGCCCCGAAAAAACTAAGGGTGACCAGAAGCCTTTATTTCCCGATCTATCAATCCAAACTCTAGTTGGAAGAGTCTCTAATAGAACCATTTACACATACACAAGTAACTCTTGGTCTATAATAACAATGAGTATTGTCATCCATCTGTAGAAAACAACAGAAAATCACCTATGTCTTTCAATAAAACCGGATGAAAAATTTTAAGTGGGATATCAGGAAATTCAACCCACAAAGTACTTCCACCGAATTTGCCTTCAAAATGAAATTTGCATGCCAGTGAAAAGCTTTGAACCACACACCGCAGAAAGAAAAGAAAATAAAACTCCTGCCAACGCTTTTGTTGCCTCCACTTCACATGGCAATCTAGCCAACACGTCTCGGATCCAAAAACTCCATTGAAAAATCTTCAAGAATTTCCCAGGTCCTATGAATAGAATCATGGATAGCTTCCAATGTAGGTCTATAACTTGAAATTTTCAAAACTATTACACGTTTCTCCATGAAAAACTCTCCTATAAATTCATTTATATCCGTCATGGTAATGGCAAGATAACCCTCATTCCTTAATCTAGTTCCATCTACCGGAGCTTTGTCGATCTGTCCCACCTGAAAAATGCCCAAAACCTGTGCAAAGGAACAAAGGGGCCTGTGAAACATCTGTAATCCCCACCACCAGCCCTCCACCATTAGTTGTTGGAGAAGCCGCCATGGAAAAGAAGACATCAAGCTAAGATTAAAGTCCCTGATTGAGAGTCAACCCTAACTAACATCTGAGATCCGCCGAAATTTTTTTGACTAATACCCCCTGTAAATCGCCTCTCTAACCCAAGAAATGCCTCTCTGTTCCCCTAGTTTTCTTTCAGATTAAATCCCATGAGATTTTATGATCAATGATTGGAATGAAAGTCTCATAAATATGAGAATCACACTCCTTGGTCCCCTCAAAGCATGTGATTTTCAAGTTCATGAGACTTCTATTTCCACCATTGATCACAAAATCTAACAGTAGATTGGTGAGTGAACCTCAAATTAGCTTAGATGTATGTGTCCCCCGTAGATTTACGTGGAATAAGATTCCATGCAATCAAACACACCCTAAATTTCATGGGTTTACAAATAAGAAGTTAAAAAAAAAACCTAATCTAATAGGTTCAAACCCTAAATATTGGCCCATAACATAAAGTCATAAGTAGATTTAAAGTCACAGACGGTTTCAAATTCTTTATTTATTTATTGAAATTATTGGAAAACTATTCGAGTCAACATAAAACCAGCCGGATTTACTAGTTCCAGTAAAGGTACATGTCCCATATATTTTATTCTTCCCCATTCCACGCTTTTTGTAAAAGTGTGGAGTGATTGTACACAGACTCTATTTTGACTTTGCGTTTGTAAATGCCTATATCTTTAAGCAACCCAGGCATAGAGAGAAAACAAACCATTGATAATGACAGACTTCATTTGGATTAAGGAGGACCCCGACTTTTGACTTATTTTGTCATACATTCTTGTTATGAATACTAAATTAAATGGCCTCCCAAGTCATCACGGTTAGGCTAATCGTAAGTCTTTATAAACCTCGATTCTCAAAACTGTGAAAATAGTAAATTCTACAATTTGAATTGATCTGTAGATGCAATAACGGTAGGTTCAAACAAGGAAATTTTGATATTGTCAGTTAGGCCAATCATGAGAAGGTCATTGTAATTAACCAACAAGTAGGAGAAGTTGCCCTAAAAAAACAAGGTTATGAGGATGTATTATTAAATAAGCCAAAAGTTAGGGTATGTCATTAACAACATTCGAGGAAAAAAAAGGTCTATTGAGTGTTGACTCTATCTTTGACAGAAGACCATTGGCATAGTCAATAAAAGAGGCATAAAAAAATCCTATTGGCTCTAAAAGATCTTCCAGGAAACCCAAGGAGATGAACGATGATGGATTGGAAAATTATGATTGAAAAAAAAAAAAAAATTAATCCCCACTAGCTAGTATCCAATACCATTGTTAGTTTTTTTTTTTTTGTTAAAAGCCTTAGGCAATATATTAATAACTAAGAGCTATTACAACCAAGTATGCCGGTAACTGATGCCAAGTGATGAGCCTTACTATTAAGGTCTCTCGATATATACTGACATTGCCAGAAAGGAAGCATAAGAAGCAAGCGTTTAATATTACAAATATGAGGGCGCCAGACCCAATGCATAGGAGAGAGATGTTGAGATTTACCATCTTGGATGAGGTCAATAAGGATCGCAAAATCTCCAAAAAGAAGTTTGGTCCTCCATCGTTGAGTCTGGATTAGTAACAAGGTTGTTTCAGCCGCGTATCCTTCCGCCATCGTGCTGTCGAAAACTTTGTCGCCTATCTGATAGACAACAGAAGCCAGAACATTCCCAACCAAGTCGGTTGCTGAATTCCCCACGCCCTCTTGCTTGGTAAACTCAAAGAAGCAAGCATCAAAAGTGACAATAATTGTATATTTATCAAGGCAGGGTGGAAGTGGATGACTGCAGTTTGCTTTGAAATTAAGCCTGTGGCTGCGGGCTGAGTGGATCTAGTCCTGGATAAGCTGTGAATATGAGGACATAGTAAAAGGAATAGTGACCGCTGACTCAAGGTTCATATCTATAGAAGAGGGAGAAGCAAGTTGTTTGTCTGTGATGGTTGTATCCAGAATTTGAGGGATCGATGGAAAAAGGGGTGTGTTTGAGTCTGATGTTGTTAGAAACCATTGCTTGGATCAAGACTCCCAAAGGTCATAGAGAAGACTTTGGTATTGTTGAAAATAGTTTTGATGTATCCAAAAACCGCCCTCTTATGAATTTGACCTGCAAAACAACTGTTAGACTGCCAAGGACTACCTTTTTGGTGGCTGAAGGCACTCTGATGATTAAGTCAGTAACTCTGTTGGAAGAAAGATGTAAATCTGGACAAAACTCAGTTAAAGTTGCATACCTTTGTCGAATGTTCCCTTTACCTTTTATAATGGTCGTGGTTAACTCTCTGTGTGACTTAAGCATTTGAGGCGCAATGAAAATAAATGTTTTTTGTAATAGTCTCCTCTTTTATGGAGATGCGTTCGGGGAGGCGTAACTCCCTCCACGACTCTTTCCAGTGCAACGTTCCTCTTCTTTATGAGGGAACTCGTGTTGGGCCTAGATCCATGTTCTGGTCCGTTTGGGCCTGGATATAGATCCTTTTTGTTTTCCTCATTGGCGGACCTCGTCTAGGCTTATGTAAATTATTTTATTCCTATTGGGCTTCATGAGCTGGGCCAATAGGCTATTCGTTGTATCTTCGTGATAGGTCTCTATGCCACGTGTACGACTATGATGATCAGTCTATTTTGATGTATCATCAGCTACTCCCCCCTTAATTAGTGGGCATGCTGACGTGGCCACTAACTTTGGTGACAGTTTGCCTTTCCATTTCATAATTACCTTGTATTTAATGTTGTCAGTTGCTTTTCGTGAGTTGGTGTCTCGATCCTTTGCTTGCTCGTTCATTTTTTGTGCACATTTTTGGGATTTCTCATAGCCATCACATCTCGCACGTTGTCCCATGAATCATCTCTTCATTGCTCGGCTCTATAAAAGGAAATGTGACGAATACATTTTCCCTCTTCACGTTAATTTTGAATTTAGGGTTTGTTTGTTCTTTCATTTTCATTACTTATTCGCTCTTCAACGATGTTTATTGGTGACAAGTTAAGTGGTAAGTTGTTAACTCTATGCGAGGCTCTCATTACTCTCTTAATAGAGCATCTCAGTCGACTCTGGAGACTCTTCGTTCTGATTATAATCTTCCGCCTGACCTCGAGATTGTTCTTCCTGGATGGGGTGATAACCCTTGTAACCCGAAGGCTAGATACATCGTAATGTATTCATGCATGTTTTCTTCTAGCTTTCGATTCCTGATTTCGGAGTTGTTCTGGGAATATCTAAATTTCCTAGGCATTCCTCCTACCCAAATGGGTCCTAATGGTTGGAAGGTAATGGTCTCTTCTTATGCGAGGGCCACTCTGTCCTATATTCCTTTAACCGTTAGGATCTTGCATTCAGTGGTCGATCTGTTGGTGTACAGAGAGATTTGTTTCCCTCGTTCTTCTGATTGTTTTGAGAAACTCAATGATGACATTCGTGATTGGTCGCGATCTTTGTTCTATGCTTCCATGAATTTTGACTACTTCCAATTGCGAGGTCGTTTGATTTAATTTCAATTAGTTTCAATTATATTATTATAATATTATTAAATATGTATTATTGTTAATTTAAACTTAAATATATAATATTATTATTTTCAATTATACTATTATTAATTTCAACTTAATTTAAATTTGACTAATTAAAAATTTTGAGTTTTTAAAAAATATTAGTATTAATAATTAATTTTTATCATTATTTAAATATATCTTCCACTTTTTTATATCATTATCTAGATAATTATTTTTTTAACTATACTATTATTTAAATTAGTATTAATAATTACTATAATACTTTTATAATTATTTAGATTAGTATTAATAATTAATTTTTTAATTATACTATTATTTAGATACTTTTGTTTTTATTTTTGATTTGTTTTTAATTTAGAAAATTAAATATTAAGATTATTTTATTATTATATGAGATATAGGGGATGGTTAACTTCCCCCTATAGGGAAAATTTTAGGGGATGATTGGAGCAAAAAAAAATTCTATGAAACCCTAAAATAACTTTTTGACTATTTTAGGGCGATGATTGGAGATGCTCTAATATTTTTCAAATAAACGGACGAACATTCAAACAAAAACTCCGAATATTCAATCGATTCTAATTTTAACCGAGTTTGACTCTATTAGTATTCTAAATGGAACTGCTTGAAAACAATGGTGAGAATGGTGATGTGGATATCCGGTGTATGATAATTAACAATAAAAACAAATAAACATATGTAGAGCGCCAACGGGTAATATGTTAGTTAATAAACAAATAGGGGTCTAGCAAAGCAGGATCCACCACTGGAGGCTTCAATACACTAGTACAGCTTTGTAAATCAAAATTGAGTGCTTCTAGGGAACCTGGGTCTGCTGCCTGGGTAGCATTTTTATATTTTTGCCCCTGCCTTTTTAACTACTTTTTAAATATAACAACAACAAAGGAGGGGCAAAAGGATAATTTCTGCAAACCCAGCCTCCCTAGAATTATACATCAAAATTTAATCTTGGTATATATGAATTTTCTTACTCAATTAAGATTATTTGGTTATGAGTCACACACAACATTGATTATTTTAATCGAATCCAGAAACTTAATACATAAACCAATAACAGGGATGAAGTCCCTTTCGAAGTGTTAAAATGTGACACCTTAATATTCAGTAGAGTTACCACCTCAACTGTAGAGACATAGTTCGCGTCAAAGAAAATAAACATTAGTCCCACTTGACTGTGCGAAGCCCATTGTCCAAAATACGGGGGAGCAATTGAAATGACTACTACTATGGAAGCATTTGTTCTTAATCCATTTTACTGTTAAGCTAACCCTGTCTTCTTCTCCACTGTTTTAAACCAGACAATGTGGGTGCCATAGCCATAATGAGCAGATTTGTGAGCTCTTGTTCTAGTTAAGTATAAACTATATATATAGACAGTCGATATGAAGCTCGATCTCGACATTAATGTATTTGGAAGAGCAACCCTAGACGTACAAGCAGCCTCAGTATCGAATATCTTTGTGGTCCCTGGAAACTATCAATCTTTACTGACAATTTGTTGATCGTAGCCATTGCACCTAACTACGCCAAGAAAGCGCCTAAGAGAAATCAACCCAGGGTTAAAAAAAATTGAAGTTATAACTGAAGCTCCAGAGACTCACAAATAAAATTAGGCTCTTTTGTGGAGAAACAATTTAGGATGGTGTGAGCACTAATGTGTGGCTGCTTTCAAGTGTATCTTTCGTACAACACTCCCCACTCTAAACTTACTTTTTCATAATGGACAAATATTACTTCAACATGGATGACACAACGAGGGTCACGCAACTAGCCAACCACCTCAGTTATATCTATCTCCTCTCCTACATACGTACGTCAACTTTCGTAATATTTCAATAAGTGTAACTACATAATATTTATTGCTTTTGATTTATGTAGTTACACTTAAGTTATGACTAGTGAGATTGCAAAAAGTTTAAATGAGATGAACAGAACTCACAAAAAATGAGATGAAAGTTGCAATCTCACTAGTCTCAAGTCCTTCCTCCGTTGTTTTTGGCTAGTGAGATTGCAACTTTCATCTCATTTTTTGCCATCTTGTGAGTTCTGTTCCAACTATAACCATTAAATTGTTTTTCTTGATGTTTAATAAGACTGGTCTTTGGTGTAAATACTTTGGTACAAAGCAATACTGCATTAGTGTATTCCTTTCGATTTTCAATTTTAAAATCTTATTCTGCATGCATGTCTGCAGATTATTGCTTTAACTGATTTTTGAAACATAAATGGTTATTTGATTCTTTTTATTGATCGATCGGTGTACATCTAGGGACGTGTTGTTGAGATACATGGTCCTGAGGCATCAGGAAAAACAACTCTTGCCCTTGATGTTATTGCTGAATCACAAAAGACTGGAGGTGAGTCTCAACAGCTTTCTCATAATTTTAAAGTACCTAAATGCTACTTGGGTTTCCTCTTTGAATGAATTCATAGAATAAAAGAGCTGATTATATAGCATACTGATCTTATTTGCGAAATTGCTCAATCTTCCAATTTCTCATATGATGTTTGATCCATACCCCTAGGTTTTTTTTTTTTTTTAAATTAGTCGCAGCACATTAGTCATTTTATGCAATTTGAATCTGAAATCACTTGCATGGTATTTTTAAACGTCAAAATTTGTTAAAAGTAAAAAATTTCTAGTTCCATTAATTGGGTAAGTTCAAGGTTTTCTGTACTTTTACGTGTTTTCTTTCTCAAATAGTAAACTCTTCTGTTAGTTCTTCACTACAGGAAAATAGGGGTAGCACTTGTTAAAAATTCCGCTGTCATGTGCTATTTCACTCATGAAGTGTAAGCCCTATAAAATTCTGAAACCATCATAGTTTTCTGTCAATCTTGATTACTTTGCAGGCTGCGAGAGGGCTAACTTGCCGCTGAATACTCCATCTAGCAAATATACCAGTATTAACCTGTCACCTTTTGTTTGCAGGCTATTGTGTTTTCGTTGATGCTGAACATGCACTTGATCCAGGACTTGCTGAGGCCATTGGCGTCAACAATAAAAATTTGCTTCTGTCACAACCAGATAGTGGTGAGAAGCACTCAGTCTAGTTGACACCCTCATAAGGAGTGGTTCTGTTGATGTTGTTGTAAACTGTGCAAGTAGACGACATTCATTTAATCAAAAGTTTTCATACTAGGGCATTGCATGTTGTCAATGGTGAACAAATCTAGTTATTGCCTTAATCTTAGTTACTTGGATTAATCTTCATGCCAGTGAGAGACATGCAACTTGGATTTGGATCCTTCATGCATGGTGTAATGAAAGCTATCATATGAGTGTTAATATGATATATGTTACGAATCACCTGATTTATCAATTTTAGTAATCAAACTCTAGTCAAGTTGTGATTTCTCTATCTGAATTTCAATTTCCAGGTAGCTGCCCTTGTACCTAAAGGTGAACTTGACGGGGAAATGGGGGATGCACATATGGCAATGCAAGCAAGACTAATGAGCCAGGCACTTCGCAAGTTGAGTCATTCATTGTCTCTGTCACAGACCATTTTGATCTTTACAAATCAGGCAAGTTATTTGGTCTTTTTCCCATATTAAACCCAATATTAGAATTAAAAAATATTCTGACATTTAAACTTTTTAGCAGAACGGATTTTTAAGCAATATTGGAATTGGAAAGAATTCAGTAATTGTTCATGTAGATGAGATCAAATATAGCTGATATGGTTTATAATAATTTGGATTAGTTGTGAACTATTTACTTTTATAAGGGGGAAAAGTTTACTCTAAAAGCTAGAGCTTTTTGGACCTCTATCAAGCCATTATCTAATTTTCTTTTAAGGTGTGTTTGATTGCATGAAATCCTATGTCATGGGAATCCATGAAGGAGACCACCTAAATCTAAGCTAATTTGAGGTTCACTCACCAATCCATCATTTGATTTTGTGATCAATGGTGAGAATGAAGTCCCATGAACATGTGAATCACATTCCCAAAGCATGTGATTCACATTTTCCTGTGATTTCCATTTCAACCATTGATCTCAAAATCAATGTTGGTTTGGTGAGTGAACCTCAAATTAGCTTATATTTAGGTGGTTCATTCATGAATTCCAATGACATAGGATTCCATTCAACCAAATACACCCTTAGAGTGAGCATGTAAATTATGAACTTCCACTACACATTTTTCCCAAAATTATGGAAAACAAATTTCTAGGGGAAGCTAAGCATACTTTTCCATGTAAAACTCAAGAGATATAGTTTTTTTTTTTTTTTTTTTTTTTTTAAATCATGGGGTGAAATTTTTTTCTCCATTGATATCTCATCTCCGCATGTTTTTGAAATTTTCATCAAAAAAATATAATTTAAAACACACCTTAATTAATTTTATGATTATGCATTAAAGTCAGTCCTATGTTTTTTTCAGATAAGATCAAAATTGTCCACATTTGGATTTGGTGATCCCAGTGAAGTCACGTCAGGAGGTAATGCTTTGAAGTTCTATGCATCAGTCCGGTTGAATGTCAAAAGGATTGAGATGGTAAAGAAAGGAGAAGAAGTAAGACTCGGCTCCATTGAATGCTATTGTATATGTTTAAGCCCCAATTCTAGCTGACATGGGAAAGGGAGCGAGGTTGCTGCCTGGGGGGGACGAATGTACACTTTTACCTCCCCCCTTTTTAACCACATTTTGGAAAAAGGAGTTTAAAGAGGCAGTCAACCAGGCAGCTGGGCCCAGGCTAGCAAGAATCACTCATGTTTAAGTATAGCATTTTCTATTAGTACGACTGATATTCTGATGTATCGCTTGATTTCTTTTTGGTTTTTCAATACCGTTGGAAGCCAAGTTCTTGTGAAGATTGTTAAGAACAAGCATGCTCCGCCATTCAAGACTGCACAGTTTGAGCTTGAATTTGGCAAGGGGATAAGCCATGAGTCAGAACTTGTAGACCTGGGGACCAAACATCATGGGCAGATCTTCGTGTTAGGTAAGGGGGTCAATTGCCCCCTTGCACGGATTTCAGCGAGATCGGGCTCGGACAACAACCTGTTTTCAAAGAACTCTAGGCCCTTGGCCAGAATAACGTCATCAAGAAGGTTTTCTCAAGCCATGAAGAAGACGAACGAACCTTTCAGAACAATATCTTCAAAAACAAGTGAAGCAGAAAGGTCAACCTCAACAATGCGGATGACATATTTAGAGGATAGATTTCTGCCTCTTTTCCGCCGAACCAACGCATGCTCAATAAATGCAGCGTGCAGCTCAAGCAATGATTATGACTCAATCATTATGAACACAGCATCCCTTCAAGAGATGACTTAGCGAGCCAATGTGACGACCCACTAACTCGGGGGGAGTAGCTGATGAAACATAAAAATGGTCACACTCCTGAGTCGAACACGTGTCATGATGATCTCAAGGAACTACGAGCTCAAGTATCGGCCCAACACAGATCCGGCCCAAGCGGATCTAAGCCCACTCAACTTCAATCCGACCAAGTGGACCCAAACTCTCACAGCATGCTAGGCCCATACGTCTACAATCATCCTCAATACCCATAAGTCATTTTCAGGCAAGTATCTCGAGGATCGGTTCAGACGAGCAACTACAGCTGCTCTCTGCTTCCAACTAGGAAGCAAACACCAAAGTATCTTCCACATAAAGAAACTCCCTTCTACGTATTGCTATTGGATTGCAAACTATCTCCCGCGTATCTAGGAGTAGAGAGCTAACGTGAAACTTCCCTCCTACAGCACGACTCTTAATTAGAAAGGGATCTCCACGAAGATCTTCTCCCTAAACTACGCCTACGATGGTCTGGTTAAACTAAGACTCCTTGTACTATAAATAAGACATGAGGTTGGTAAGCTAAGATACGCTATAAAATCCATGTTACAACATTAGACATTCCTCATATTCCTGTCTGACTTTAGCATCAGTGTGTCATCGGCCACCCCACGGTGGTATGTGACTCACGTGCGTTACTTGTGCAGGTCAGCAGGAACATTGTCAAAGCATGGAGCAAAAATCGACTTCATCACCTATAATTTAAAAATCAAGGGGTAGTTTAAAAAATCAATATATAAGTAGAAGAAGTGATAATTAGGAAATTAGGGGGTGGTTTCAATACGCATAAGCCCTTTTTGAAATATGTAAATTTTAAGAGCTTGTTTTTGTATTTTTACAAAAAAAATGAAATTTACGAGAAAAAAAACCCGAAATTTCTGATAAAACCTCAAAAAATTTCGAAAAAATGTACTTTTTTCTTTCGCCCTTTTTCTTTTCGTAAAAAAAAAATTCGTATAATTTTGTGAAATCATAATCCTTGCTTGAGACCATGAATCCTCCCCACCTCGTCAAGTTTAAAAATTTCTCATTCTCATTTTGGCTTTTCGTGGGACAACATTTATGTAATAAACACAAAACACGTGCTGGCAAAATTATCATGTTTCATGAAAACCTAATGCTTGGGTGAAAACTCAGTGACATTCACGAGTGAGTTTCGAATCTACAGCCCGACGGAGCCAGGATTTTTGTCGAGGGGGGGCGGAGTGATGTCATAATTAATTAAATATAATATAAAAATTAGTTATTTTAACATGAATTTTTTTTTAATTCGAAATTCTTCCTGGCCTAGAAAAACCAGCGAGGTTGCTGTCTGAGGAGGCAAAAATACACTTTTGCCCCCCTATTTAACAACCTTTTTGAAAAATGTGTTTAAATAGGGGGGCAAAAATGTAATAACCTTTTTGAAAAAGGTGTTTAAAGAGGGGGGGGGGCAAAGTGTATTTTCGCCCCCCAGGCAGCAAACCAAGCAAGGGGACCCAGGCCCTGTAGAATTACTACTATATTCATTGATTACTACTATAGCAAAAAGGGGAGTACAACAAAGACAGTCATTGAAGATGATTACTATTAGATTCATTGAAGATGATTACTACTTATAGAAACACAACAGAAGAGAAGGGTTTGAATCATTAATTACTACTACATGAAGAAAATGAGGAAGAGATTGAGTTGCTTACGATTTTTTTTGTGGAGATGACCAACACAATGATTAATGAAGGCACCTGGTACCTAGAAGAAGAAGAATAAGGTGGTTTGGATCCTACTGGATCTTGTGAAGATGAGCTCAAATAACTCAATAGTTATAGATCTTTGAAGATGATGAAATATAGGGGTTTCCCTCATCTTATCCAATCGATGGAGTATGAAGAAGAAACTGTGAATTTTGGTTTCTTTGAGGAGCAGTTCTAGCTGGTTTGGAAAACCAGCCTGATTTCCCTGCCTGGGAGGCAAAAATACATTTTTGCCCCCTCTTTAAAACATCTTTTTGGAAGACTCGCTAGAATTTCTGTTCTTTGAGAGATTTGAGGGATTTAACCTCTATCTCTAACTCTAAAAGTATAGTTTGAATTCTCAAATTCTAGACAGCCTGAGAGAGGCTGCCTGGGGGCCCAAAATACAAGTTTGCCCCCCCCTCTTTAAATACCTTCTCCAAAAAGTTGTTTAAAGAAGGGGGGGGCAAATTTGTATTTTGGCCTCCCAGGCTGTCTACCCGAGCTGTCTAGAATAACTCGTTTGAATTTGATATGTACATGATTTGAAGGATAAAGTCCTGGTTAAAGTGAAAAGTGAGAATAGAGGGGCACATAAAAAAAACTAATTGGGGGACAAATAAATTATAAAAAAAAAAAAAAAAAAAAAAAAAAAAAAAAAAAAAATCTCAAAAGTCAGTGGGGGCACTTGCCCCCACTCGCCCCCTCGTAGATCCGTGCCTGCTCACCAAAAGAGAAAGTCATGAAATCAGACCAGATGAAAAACACTTATAAAGAAGGACCAAAAACTTCCATGTTTTCTTTCCTTGGACCCTAGGTTTAGAATCCGTAACCACGCTCTAGAACCTCACTTTATATAAAGATTAAACCCTAGTGTTTGAAACCTTGGTTAGGAAAAAAAATCTCATATGATAATTATCAATTTTCGAACTACGAGCTCTTGGTCCGAGCCAATTATTTACTAACTGGAACCTGCAACGTGCCAAAACTTGTATATTTTTGTACGTTTTCTTCACAAGCATCAAGCCATATCATATATAATAGGATCCAGGAAAATAACCATTTCTGTACAATTGTAATGAGTATATTCAACTGCAACACTCCCACTACTAGCCTTAAAAAATTTCAACAATTTTCAACATAACTGAGAAAATCTTGTTTTATGATTAAAGTAAATGTGAGATTAAGATATTTTCTGTCCCTTTCCCACCACCCTTTGATTTGTTGACTGTCCATCCATAAGAAAGACTAAAAAAATTGTCAGTTGACCTTTGTTCAATATATTGACCTGGTTTTAATGAGACAAGAAAAAAAAAGTTGAAAAAAATAAAAAAATAAAAAATATCTAAGCGAGTAAGCACAAATAAATACTGGGAAAAAAATTAAAATAAAAAACCAAAAAAGAGGGGTTTCAGATCTCTCTTAATTATTTCATCTGTATATAAACAGTGGCAGGTTCTTGGAGGTTTGGTGCAGAGAGAGAATCACTATGGGAAGGCCTCCTTGCTGTGATAAAGATGGGATCAAGAAGGGACCTTGGACACCTGAAGAAGACATCATTCTTGCTTCTTACATCCAAGAATATGGACCTGGAAATTGGAGATTGGTGCCTACAAATACTGGTGAAATTCATCATCCATCCCACGCCATATATGTTCTCATTTTCATCTTAAGTTTTTTTTCTTAACTCGTAGTTTTTTGTTAGATCTGATACTACCCAAAGCTTATTTTATGTTTTTTTTTGGGGTATTTGAAGGATTGTTGAGGTGCAGCAAAAGTTGCCGGCTGAGATGGACTAACTACCTTAGACCCGGAATCAAGCGTGGGAACTTCACTAGTCATGAAGAAAGGATGATAGTTCATCTTCAAGCTTTATTGGGCAACAAGTAATACTCATAACACTTCATTCTTATTGTCCCAGTGGCTCTCATCATTTTGATTTTAATTTGTTTGCTTGCTTTAAACTGTACATGCACTTGTTGTTATCGATTTGACCTAAAAAAGTACTCTTGTGCAGATGGGCCTCAATAGCTTCTTACCTTCCACAAAGAACAGATAATGATATAAAGAATTATTGGAATACCCACTTGAAGAAGAAGCTCAAGAAGTTTCAGTCATCTTTGGATCCACTTATTTCCTCATCTTCAACTACCTGCAAGCTTATCAAGAGGTTCGCTGACCACAAAAAGACCAACCAAGCTTCACTATTCAGGTTAAACCAAGCTTCCACTTATGCTTCAAGCACTGAAAACATTTCAAGACTCTTAGAAGGTTGGATGAAGTCTTCTCCCAAGACTACCGGGGATGTTGGTTCTGGAAAAAACCAAGAAGAGGAGGAGAAACAAAGTGATGATAACAAAGATGAGGTTGTTTTGGGCAACAAATCAGGCGATGATGTGGACGATGTGAGCTGTGATGTCATCTCATATGAAGAGCTTGACTCTCTCTTAGTATTTGAGAACATGAGCATGGCATGGGAGAAGTCTTCCAGTGAATCTACCAATCATGAGTCTCAAACTATCCATAATTATGGAAAGTTCAGCTTCATGGGCGTGAATGAGGAGAAGTTGGAAGATCAGCCTCCATTCTCTTTCCTTGAGAAATGGCTACTTGACGAATCATCTGTTCAACAAGGAGAACTGATGGATCTGTCTCCAATATTCTGATGGTTCACTATCAGAAGGTTTGTTTCTCCCAAATGCTACACATGAGGAAAGACGGTAACTGCATGCGCCCATTGTTGGCTTCCTTATTTGTTGTTTTATTAGAGCTACCCTAGCCTTCTAGACCCTTTCAGAAAAAAACTAAAGAATAATATTTCTACTTGTATGAATTTTCTAAAATAAAGCTACAGTTTGAGTTATTAATAAAGTTTGCTAATTACACTTGAGCATATCCATGTATGCCAGGGTTGAAGAATGATGGAAAGGCCTTCTATAAATGGGTTTATGTTGTTAAATAATCTGATTATGTTTGGCTGCATTTCAGAATCTCTATTATTTCATGTACCTTGAACCTGCTAGAACTATTTATTTTTTCTCCATCCCCATTTAACCCTCCCTTTTGTACATCAGAAATCAATTGAACGTTTTCAGAAAATGCTATTTAAATGGAAAAGGTGATGAAATTCTGAAAAACCCTTCATGATCTTACTCTGATGATGTTTGTTCTCCTCTTTTTTTTTTTTTTTTGCTTTCTGTCACTATCTCTATCTCTTTTTTTTTGCAACTCTGACATAATATGAGGTTTACGCAGAGAAAATTTCAGTATTATGAGGTGTCAAATGCTTAATTGTTTGTCATGAGCATTCTTTTTCTATGAACTGTTTGATATTGTATCAATTTTAATTTTCTGTTTTTGAGGGGTTTCTTAACCATAGAAGGGAAGAAATGTTATTTCTCAAATACTTAGAAAAGTTTATCTATTTCTTTCAAAGAAAAGGTTGAAATCAGCAAGCTAACACATACTTTCATATTTCTACCGATATGTTCTTTGAACATTTGGTTGATCAATCGTTGGTAAGTAGCTCCAACATTTTTCAGGCCGAATGTCATTACTCTATAATAGTATATTTCTCTTTCGTTCACAAAAGAGGTTTTCACTTGATGTGGGGGGTGCATCAATATTTGATTGTAGCCTAAATAGGTGTTCATAAAGCTGAATAGACAGTGTCCCGAAGTGGCGTCTACGATCTGATCTATGTGGGGAGTGGGAAGTTGTCCTTTGGGCAGACTTTGTTTAGGTCAATGTAGTCTTCGCACACTCTCCACTTCCCGTTTTTCATTTTTACCAGAATGGTGTTTGTCAGCCAGTCAAGCTATCGCGCTTCCTTGATCATTTCTACATTGAGTAGACGTTGTACTTTCTCGTTTATGATCGCGTTCCTTTGGGGTGCCACGGGCCTTTTCTTCTGTCTGACGGTTTTCTTCAAAGGTTCAACTTCGAGGCGATGAGGGATTACCGACGGATCGATCCCAACCATATCGCGCATGGTCCAAGCAAGGATGTCCTAGTTATGTTGTAGCAGCTCCGTGAGTTGCTTCACCACTATCTTGCTTAGGCAGGATTTGATCTAAATAGCCTTGTTGTTTTGAGGTAACGGTTTCTTCCTCTGATTGTCTGGCATTGGGTCGGCCTTGAGCTCTTGTCAGTCGTTCTTCATCGATGCTTCGGGTAGAACTGAGAGTAGTCTTAGCCATTGGATTGGCTGCCTGTTGAGGATTGTTGGGTAGCAAAGTCGCCATGCATTGGCAATCCCTCGCCGCCAACTGATATTTTCTCAATGTACCGACCGTTTGATTTGTTACGAACTTGATGCACTACTGCAAGGTGTAGACCGCCGCTCCGATCTAGTGTATCCAGGGTCTTCCCAAAGCTGCATTGTACGCCAAAGGTGTGTCAATTACTACGAACTCCTTAAACATGGTTTTATGACTTGGTTGTTCTCCTGTTATTATTGTCAACTATATCTTTCCCAATCTAGTTGCATGTTGCGGAGCGTACAGAGAAAAAAGGACATTCATTGAGCTCCCGGTATCGACCAAGGACCTTCTTACCTCCCAACCTGCCAGGGAAATTATCACCACCTGGGCGTCGTCATGCTGGAGTTGTATGCCCTGGAGATGCTTCTCCGTAAATACCAGAGGCGCAGATGGGCCTTGCTTTCGACCATGTTGTGTCGGCTATTTGCTACGTATCGCTTGGATTCTCATATCTTGTAGAGCCCTTTTTCTGGACCTATTGGATAGCTCAGACTCAGAATACGCTCCGTGAAGCATATGTATTATGTTGACCGATGACTCCCCGGGGTTCGGCTCTTCTCTGCTCCGCTCTCATGGCGATGAAGTTTTGTGTTTGCTTCATCAAGTTTATCATGTTCGCCGAACGTTAGAAATTTGTAAAACTTTCCTCGCCGCAATCTGTTAATGAAGGCTGAAACAGTCGTTGTATCATTGCACGTGTGAACGGAGGTTAAATCACTGTTAAAGCGGGTTAGATATGTATTGAGTGTCTCGTCAGGCCTTTGCTTCACTGATGTGAGTGCCTTAATTATATACAAAGCCTGGTGCATGAAAAGAGATCATTCATCTGATTCGGGGTTCAATGGTGCTGCCGTCAGCGCAGGACTATGAGCTGGATGACCGCGCATGACACAATTACTGAAAGGAGTCGTACAGGGACGCCTTGAGCGTCGAATGTGTTCCCTTGTTATTCGTTGTTGTGTGACCTAGTGATCACGATCTCTCTGGGTTTTGATAGGAGACGACAATTAGTGTCAAATTATGAACTATGTCGTCCCAACGGATAACCCCAAACTGATGCAGTCATTTTTTGCTCACTGCTCTGACCTTGTTCCTGCTGACTTGTTGACCTACACAAGTAGCACACATGAGCCACGGACCACTGTTGTGGTGGTCGATGACACTTCGATGATAAAGTCAGACAGGGCTCTGAGAAAGGTGTAATGCTGTAACAGGAAATTTGTCGCGTACCTTAGCTTACGAACCTCGTGTCTTATTTATAGTGCAATGAGTCCTGATTCAACCAGGCCATCGTAGGCGTAGTGTGATACCCTTGTGTGGGCGGACTTGAGGGGGAGGGTGAGGGTTGGAGCCCAATAGGCCCAACAGGCATGTGGATCCCAAGAGGGGTTGGACAAGCTACTCAAGGGGGCTCATAGTCCCACATCGCCTGGGTCGTTGCACGTAGTTTAGGGAGGAGATCCTTGTGAAGATCCCTCTCTAATTAGGAGTCGTGTTGTAGGAGAGAAGTTTCATTTTAGCCATGTGCTCCTAGATACACGGGAAATAGTTCCCAATCCAAAAGCAATTCGTAGAAGGGAATTTCCCTGTGTGGAAGATACTCTGGTATTTGCTTCCTAATTGGAAGCGAAGAGCAGTTGTAGTTGCCCGTCTGAAACTGATCTTCGAAATACTTGCCTAAGGAGGGCGTATGTGTATCGAGGATAGTTCTGAGATGTGTGGGCCTAGTGTGCTACTAGAGTTTGGGTTCGTATGGCGAACTAAAGTGAGCGGGCTTAGAACCGCTTGGGTCGCTGCTGAGGCCTATAGCTCCTCGAGATCATCATGACACGTATATGGCCTAGGGGCATAACCTTTTTTATGTATCATTACTACCTATTGCTCAACATGGTCAGACTTTTAATTATGATAAATCATCGGTGTTTTATAGCTCAAATGTTCACCCGAGACATGAGAAAATGATCAATATAATCCTTGGCTCAAAACTTTGTAACCCTAAGGACAAGTACCTTGGTTCTCCTCTTCTCTTATCTAAAACGAAGGCATCGGATTTCGAATTTTCAATTATTAGTGGATAACATTAACACCAAACTTTCGGCATGGAAGGCCAAGGTACTTTCCCAGGCCAATAGAACAGAACCGTTATGATCAATGATGTCATCCATTCTACTCCAATCTATATTATGCAGACTTTTCTACTCCCTGGTTCCATCACTACTAAAATTGACTCTCTGTCTCAAATTTTGGTGGAATGGAACTACTGACAACAAGGCAAATCACCTATGCACTTGGGATAGAATCGGTCTCCTCCGTCACTAAGGAGAGCTAAATATTCCCTCTACCATAAATAAGAATTTGACCTTAATGCCTAAAAATATATGGCAAACCATTTCTCGACCATTGAACCCTTGTACCTTGCAGCTCAAAGCAATCTACTTCAAGAATATAAGCATTTTTCAACTATCTAAATCCCTTAGCATTACTTCTTTCGCCTGGAGAGGGAAACTCATTGCCTTTAGCAGAATGAAACAACACCTGCTCTAGCAAATAAGATCAGGAAATGAGATCGATTTATGGAATGATTGTTGGACCAAATCAGGTCTTTTACTGGCAGATTGCCACACTCAATAGATTTCTACTACGTCTTTTCGTAGAATTCTTGACCTATGGGTTCAACTCGCTGGACATCAATTACAATGGAATTCTACTTTGGTCCAATCTTTGTTCCCTCAACCTGTTGGCAAGGATATCCTTGGTATTTTTATAAGACCCTCCGGTTCTTCTGATTCACTCATCTGGAAATTTGACAAAAAAGATTTTTTCTCGGTCAAAAGTGCGACAAAAACTTTTGTCATGGAAGCGCTAGAACCTTCCACCTCGTCTAGGAATTCTACCTACTCATTACTCCATACTAAAATTGCTTGGGAACTTTGGAGAATTAAAGCTCCTGCTAGCGCTATCTTTGTCCTTTGGAAAGTCTCCCAAAATCTCCTTTTCACCATGACCAACTTGTTTAGGATCCATGTTCTTATTGATGATTGTTGTCTTTTGCCGACTACATAAGGAAGATGCCACACGTCTTTTATTTTTATGTCCAGTCATTGAGCGACTGTGGGTCCTGCCCCTATTCCAATCAATTGGACCAACGCTAATGTTTCAGACCCCTCGCCTCTAGAATTTTTCAATTCATGTGGGACACGGCTTCAGCACACTCAACTCTCAAGGAAGAAAAGCTTTCACAATTCACGATGGTCATCCACTTTATTTGGCTTTGGCGTAACATAATCATTTTCCATAGGTCAAGTTTTCTATGCAATCCTTCCTTCGTACCACTCATCTCACTTGGTCAGAGTGGCACAAACAATGGTTCCAATCCCTACACTTTGTCATGAATCCATCGGAGCCAGCATCCTTGTATCCTATTTTGGATAGTGCGGTCGTTGATATTCGAACTCATCATAACCCCGTCCCAATTGTCCTTGAAACTCTTTTGCCCCCTTCTACTGACAGTCAACCTTCTAGACTACATCTCATCCAATCTCAACTCCGAGCCCGTAACTGGAAGGCTGGTTTTTCGCTAGGAGACTCTGGAACTCTACATTCTATCTTGCAGACTAATTTAGGGGATGATCATACTATTTCAGGAGAGAGGTGGATGGACTTTTGTTAGATGTGGCGTCCAATTATCTGTAATATTAAATATCTTCTTTTATTGCATTTTGATTGGGTTTGTAAGTTTATTCCTCGAAGCCTCAACCGAGAGGCTCACGAGTTGGCAACTATGGCCGGAAAACGTTATTGTAATCATATTTAGTTAATTAAAATGCATCATGCTTTATTTAAAAAAAAATATTTCATGTGAACTCAAGAAATTTAGAGATTAAAGCATGTCATGTTCAATCTGCATTATGTGGTGGAATTTCATCTAAAAAATGCCAATCGATGCAACACATTGAATATGTGGACAGCCGCAAAAAAATTCCGATCAGATCTTATGATGTGTGTGGACGACAAAAGACTATAATTCTCATGAACAAAACTGCTTTTGTTTTTCAGATAAACAGGAGGTACCTCACATGTTACATTAAACATATAGTAGAGAGGGCTCAAGTCAGGGTGGTGGTGGTCCTCACCTATTCAATTAGGTTTACGATTTCATGGAAAGAAAAATATGGCATCAAAGCTCACCAATTCTCCAGCTGTTGAAGAATGAAAACCAAACACATAATTTTCTAGAAAGAAAGAAAAATGGCTTTAATTGCATGTGTGCGTGAGAGTGTGTGATGTGAGAGGGATTGGCCGAAATTGGACAAGAACCTGGTGGAGAAGACACTTGGGGTGGTGGGTTGGCCAAATTAGGCTTACATGTGTTCACTTATTCCTATTAGTGATTGCTTTTGGAGGATGCTGAGTACGTAATAGTAAGTTGAAGATTAGACAATTGTGATGGGTGAAGTTGACAACACTCCATGGAAGTAGAGGTGTATGAGGTATGATGTTGAGTGAAAGGGTTGTCTTTTGTCACGTAAATCTTGCAACAAAATGAGCCGCCCAGCCAGCTAGCCAGATGAGGGACAAAGGTAATCTAAATTTACCAAATGAGCCTCCCAGCCAGCTAGCCAGATGATATACATATATTTTCATCATCATGTTGATGTGGATGTAAAATTTACATTGTGAATTATGTTTGGAACAAAGGTAATCCAAATTTTTACATTAAATACTCTCTAAGTCTTAATCAACTTTTTTTTATGGAGTTAGTATGTGTACCGGACCGTTTGGCTCAATTACACCAACTTTAGTTTATATATTTAATTTATAAAAGTTACTTAGTGTATCCAACCACTATTTGTTAACCCTAAAACAACAATGTTTAATTATAAGAAGTAAGAGAAGCGACTCATGTCCTCCTCCCCATCTTCTACGTTCATCGGCTTGGTAGTTATTCTTTTGAGCAACCAAACAATGGATTCACAACTCCAGTTATTGAAAAAGAAAAATTTAGATGTATTTCTAACTTTTAAGAGCATTGCAATAGTTCTGAATAAAAAATCTTCAAATCTAACACATATTTAATGTACATGTATGAACCCAATTTCAAATGTCATTTTTTTTCTTTTTTTGCTCAAATAAAAAAGTTCACCCAATAAAATCGTTTTCATGAAAAATGTAAGTTTGTGCAAAAAAATGAAACATCTCAAAAGGCCGGAGCAACAAAGAGTTTGTGCAACCGAGCTAAATAGTCGGGTACACGTAGCAACTCCCTTTTTTAATTAGACTTCCAGATTGCCTCTCATTAAATAAGGATACGATTTTGGTTTGATTTCAGTTATAATTAAAAACCTCATTGGAAGAAGGAAGAAATCTCTTTCCATAAGATATTGACTATTATGAATTTCTAAAATACCAAAAAAAATCTTTATTTATTTATATATTTTGAAATTATTTTGGAAACTTAATGTGAAAATCCCACAAAAGCACACAATTATTGAGGAAAGTATAAGAAACATGGGAAGATCCAAAGTACACCTCAAAGCTCATCCTTCTTACGTTTTTTTCTTCTATGTGCAACAACTTTGTGAGTAGAGACTCTTTTATGTTGTCTTCTTCCAAATCATAAAATTCCGTGGGTAGAGAAACAAAAAGGACAAAATCGATCATACAACTATGTTTGTAGAGAAACAAGAAGCACTAAGAACAATCTATTTTAAGATGCTTAAGAAAAACTATTGATCATACAAGCTCCTAAGAACAAGTAATCTTACTAGTGTTGAAAAAAGTCTGAGATATGCATTTAGGAGATTAATGTTATGGCATGGAAGGGAAAATGAAAAATATCTAAATGTGTTTCTCAAAAGTAACTTGGAAGGAACATGAGCAATGACGAGGGATATAAAAAAATGTATATATATATATATATATATATATATATATATATATATATATATATATATATATATATATATATATAACTAAATTATACTGGAAAATAAAATGAAAGTCCGAACCAATAACTATTTTACACCGTTCAATTAATTCAATAGCACTCATAATTGTTTTAAGAAACATCTACTTTAATAAAAGATATTAAAAGGTGATAATAACCTTTTTTTTAAAACAAACTACTAAGAAGGAATGCTCGTACTGAGCACGGGTTTCAGAGTTAGTAAATAGTAATAATTACAATTCTCAAGATTTTACATTCTAACTATTTTAAAGTAATGACATATATATATATATAGACTAGGGTATTCTCCGTGTCGTTGGAATTTCACATACACATTTTCACCCTCAATCAATTTTGAGGTGCAAACTTAGTTTAAGATAAAAGTATATAATATAAATTTTATGATTAGACTCAGTCAAAATTTGAATCAGTTGAGAAAAAAAAATTCCAAATGACTAAAATGAATTCTACCTAAACTTTGAATTTGCTAAAATATGATGTTCAAAGTTTTTTTTAATGTGCATTAAGATGTTCAACTCATTTCTTCTTATTTTTTTTCCTGTTATGATCGGCCCATCTCATTTTTTGAAAAATATTGAAAATGATAACTATGTGAAATGCAATAGACGTATTTAATAATAAAATAGATATTTTAAATTTTGTAGTGTTTGTATAGATCATTGGTTTCAATGTTACATTTGAAAGGTCTTCAAAAATGCATTATAATGATACAAAGTTTACCAAAATTCGACAACCATGTAAATAGTTACGAAAATTTTAATTTTGACAAAAAAAAAAAAAAACATAATTTTCTCTTCCAGCAACATGTACATTTTCCCAACTTTTTTTTTTACAATTTTTTCATTTTCTTTGCCCTTCTGCATGTCTTATATTACAAATATGCCATTGTATAAAATGAATTTCCTAAGTTTCAATCCTAGCCACCTTTTATCTTCATTTCCTTATGAATATTGAAAAACCTATAGCTGATTTGTAAAATAGACTAGGGTACATTGGGGATTGATTGAAGGTAAGATATAAATGCTAACTTTAAGTCTCAACCATCAGATGAAATGAATCTCTACCATCTTCTAAAAAAATATCAGATTTATTTGTATACTAGTTTTTTTTTTTTTTTTTACCCTTAACCCTCCCCACCCCATGCTATCGGTCGGGTTCGAACCCGTGATGTGTGATTTCATCCGCCGCACCTCTACCAACTCAGCTGGTACATCTTTGACTTATACTCTAGTTTATTACTCATGTCGTTGGCACGACCACACACTTTCTTCTGTACCATATATTCATGTCTTCAACAATGACTACCATGTCGTGTCTTCAACATAAATAAATTTGATGAATGACTTAGTTAAAGTTATTGAGTTATTGCTTGGAAGAACTTGTAAGCAAGGATTGTGATTTCGTGTTTCGAGTTAATTTCGGTATTCTAATTTTTAAGAAAATTTTCAATAAATATTTTGTTGTGTAAAGAAAAATGTAAAAAAATATTCGAGGATATATGAAACATATATAATAATTTTGAGGGTATATGAAATATGTGAAAAAATAAGATGCAAGTAAATAAACCTAGTAACGACATTGAATGAAGCTTAAATATCAATTATCTCTTAAATTCATGACATAATAACAGTATATTATAAAACAATTACAAATTTCACACACACAACTATAATTTCAAGTAAATAATCACTAAAATCTTACACATACTACATCAAAAGTCTCACAAAAATCATTTTGTTATACAAACTACATATTATACAAGATAAAATTTCATCACGCTATTACATAATAAACTTTCAATCCCAAATTGAGTTCCTAGCTAGTTCAAACATAACATGATTGAGAGTGGTTGACGAGCATAGTGATCCTATGACATATTAAAACTATAAAAGTTTATAAACGTATTTACATAGGTGAAGTATCCCTCACGATCAACTCCTACCAAATTTCCAATAATGGGATATTGCAGATAAGTAACAAAGCCAGACTCAAAAGTCTGTGTACTTTGCCCATGATAACCCATCACACCCTACTGACTGTCACTATTCTCAATAGACGATGAATCATAACATTTTTGTTGTTGGAATTGAACTATCCTCCCCCCATTGACTCTGATTATTCTTAAAAGATGAACCATATATAGTCGATCCAGAAAGACTCGTATCATCAAAGGTGGATGAGAGGTAATCAACTCGAATGTCAACAAAACCATGGTCAATCTCATTCTCATTGACCATCGGCATATATACATGGTTTCTCGTCCTCTTAGAACATGAACCAAGGTCTACATCTTGGGTTTCAATTTTGATATTGTGATTCTTTGCATGTAAATGCCAACGATTTCATTGCATATCCATGTTTGTGATTGGTTCACCACCACCACTTTCTTCATAATGACTGACATCACCATCACCCCCATTATCATCACTACCACCACCACTCTCATTATCATTATTTTCACTACCATCACTAACTTGCTCATCCTCACATATGCATAGACTGCTTCCCTTTATCATCTTGAGTAGGCAATACGGGTTCACTGCTAATGTTCGCACCTCACGTTCCCTCAATTTTCCTTATCCTATGAACAATGCAGCTATCGAGCAACCCTGTGGTGCATCTAATAGTGGTTCACAAGCTCCCTTACCCATGAGTGTATTGGTTCTTCATCAACGGCAATATCTTGAAATATCTCAATCAAATCAATTTCAATTGGTTTTCTACTTTCAACTGTAGAATTATCTTCACCAATGTATTTCAAACACAACCTTATTTTGTAATGAACAAACACAAACTTCATTAGATTTTCATGGCCTAGCCTATTCCGTCTTTTATTATGAATAAGGCCAAAAGTGCTTCAATTTCTTTCTCAATCTGAAGACTATGAGTCTAAGAAAAAATCCTTATGAAATTAGTTCTCAAGTTGGGGGACAATCCCCCATACAAATGCCACCATTCAGCTTCAAATATTAATTTAATTATACAATTTTATAATTTTGAAATAAGTTAACATAGTATTAAAATACATAAATGTCAATAAGAGAAAGATAACCTGGTTGTGTATTATACCGCTCTCGTATAACTGCTGGTGTGGAAAATGATCTCATAGCTTCTCTAAGAGGCTTCAACTATAGGTATAACCGTAGAAGGTCATATTTGTTCAAAATTCATAGCTTAATATAACATATCATTGAATATACGAATTGATATTCATTAGCTTACATCTTGCGAAATCAATGACGGATCATCGGTATGTGGAATTAATTTCATCACTACAACTTCCACCGCCTCTTTAAGTATTTCATCATTTCCAAGATTATCATCGTACTGAAAATTTGGGTTAACATAATAACTTGTCCATGGAATAAATAATATATGGCATAAGGACAAAGATAAATATTTCTAATAATTAAGATAAACAAAGTTATTATTAATGTTCCAGCTAAATGGAGTAGGTGTAGCATTTTTTCTTCTCTTCTTTCAATTGATTTGAAAAAAAAATGAATCATCTTGTCGACTTTTTACTAGCTTTTTCATCTTCGCCATTGCATTGAACACATAACTCATAGTAGGTTTCTTGTCACTATCCACCATTCTCCAGACTTTAACAATGGGACTTAGGATACCACAATTTAACATACGTAGTTTCAAAAGCTTAGATTTCATACTAATCCCTCAACAAATCTTACACTGGAACTGTTACGTTGATCAAATGCATTCCATTCATCACTTGCAAACATTTTTCTAAGTCCATCTCTCATTTCAAACAAGCCCTCTAATGCAACATAATGGGTGGCAAATCAAGTAAGACCCGGTCTAATGATGTCACCTCCACAAGAAGTCCTCATCATTGCTAGGATTATATGGTGGTCGTAAACGTAATTAGTGATTTTCTTCGCATTTTCCACAACACTCTTAACTAGTATATGGTCACCAATCTCCTTTAACACTAAGTTAATATTATGGCATGCACTTGGAGTAGAATACAAATTCTATCCTGACTTATTCATAAATTTCACTCTTGCTTTCAAAAAGTGCTTCCATTAGCAGTTATATTCTGCACAACATTCTCTTTACCCACATAGTCACTCACTTCTTTCATCGATTAATAAAGACAATAGTGATATTTCTTCTTATTTGAAACATCTACTGACTTTCTAAATTTGGTCATCCCATCTCAATATATCATGAACTAGATAATGATGAACCTCGTAGGACATGTCCAACCATCACACATTATTGTGACTCCATACTTACACCACTTAGGTTTCATCTGCCCAATCCACTTATTTAACCCCGTTATCACCTCATCAAGTTATTTGTATCTCAACTCCTATGCAGAAGGTGGTCGTGCATGTCTATTAATTTTTTTTATTTCACTAAATTGTATGATAATATATATTTTCTACCGTATACCGTGGAATTCCATTGAAGTAGGAAAATTTACTAACTACCTTCGATATAATACTTTTTGCACTTTCCAATAACCCCCTGAGATTATTTTTTTTGTTTACTAGATTCAGACTGGTACCAATAGAAATCAACACCATGCTTCACCTTCGTACTCTTTGAATGACTAAACAAACTATGTGAACCACCAGAAGAACAACCAACCTTGTTCTTGGATGAATTGCCATGTAGACTGTTGAGTACGGTGGACATCCTCCTCATCCGCAGAACTAGATGAATTGTGACTTTGAGGCCCCGCCATAACCAATTCTCTGAACTTTACAAGTGTTTTTTTTGTAACTTATTTGTCATGTTTTCCTCCAATACTTCTTGTATCAATATATGTACGTACTTTTATGGACAATGTAGACATTTTCCAACATCATTGTATCTACCAACTAAGTGATGTCTTAACCTTGATGCGCCAGCACCATTCATTTGCTTATGATTATACTTGTAAATAAATTTCCCCCCATCAAATGCTTCTCCATGGTGCAAAACTATATCTCTAAGCTTCGATGGCATGATTATTGTGCACGTACAAACTTTTATAAATATAAGATTTTATATTTGTATATAATAAATTATGTTTATATCCATAAAAATATTAGAAACAAAGCTTTTAAAAGTAAAAAATATATATAAAAAATAAAATAAAATAAAATAACACCAAATATTATTCAACGACAATTCAAAGCCCTAATTGTCTTCTCTTGGTTTATTTCAGTAACCCAAATAAAAAAGTAAAATAAAAAGTCACTTAAGCTGGGGTGAAAATCATGCAAATCCAATTGAGACGTCAAATGTAGAAATCATAATTTTCAATTAAAAATATTCCTAATACGGTGTTATATGGGTTTTATCGATTTTGTAACCAGTCAACAAGGTTTCTCATGATCTAAATCTGAGGTTTACAATGGAATTTTTGGATATATAACAATCAGCCAATCACCAACCCTTTAAAATTTTCAATCCTCTATATAAAAATATATTCAAAAAAAATCTAAAGAGAAAAAATATACCAATGAGGAAAAAGATGAGAAGGTTCTCTTGCACTATTGCACAAACACAATTAATTAATTTCAAGAAAACCCAAAGGGGTGGGGGAACCTTTGAAACAAAATTGAAAAACAATCATAATTGAAAGAAAACCTAGATTGAAAACAAGAAAATGAGTCACCTTTGAAGACCGGAAAAGAATTGGCTAATTTGTTGGTTTAAGCTCTCTTAGAGGACACTTAATAGAAATGCTACATCGATTGCTACCGAGGTAATTTACTTTTCGGAGCTGGAGAACAAACTTGATATGGGTACAGAGTGAACCGTCCAAGACCCAACTACTATTGGTTACATGGGTATAGAGAGGGGGACAAACTGCTACCAACTAAAGGGTGAATCATTAACAAAAGTTCAGATGGAGGAGAGTTCAAGATGGAGAAGACTAAGCAAGATGGAGTTTGAGATGGAGAATATTGAGGTTTAGATCGATCAGATTGATGGAGTTCCAGTTGGATAATTATCAGAGATGCGTGCAGAACCGTTAGATTTTTTCGAGGTACGTACATAATCATATATTTTTCTTGAGATGAGTGCATAATTAAATTTGATATGTATGTACTATTAAATTTGGACCGAGATGTTTGTACTATTAAATTTGAACATTTAGATTTACCTTAATATGTGTGTTCCATTAAATTTGGCCCATTATATTTTTCTCGAGATTAGTGTAATATTAAATTTGGACTGTTAGATTTACTTAGAGATGTGTGTTCTATTAAATTTGGATCATTTGATTTTTCTCGAGATGTGTGTTGAATTATGTAGATTTGGTTGAAAAAATAAGTGAAAGATGTGGTTTAATTTGTAATAATTTAGTGGAGAGAGAAAAATAAGTGATGTGTAATTTAATTTGTGATAATTTAGTGGAGAGAGAGATTAGTGATATGTGTTTTAATTTGTAATTTAATGTGTGGAGAGAGAGTGTAATTTAATTTGTAATTTAACGGAGAGACAGAGAGTAATTTAGTGAAGAGAAATGAGCCCTTCTAGGGAGCGAGGGATGGGTGGTCCCATCCCCCTCGAAATAAGCGCCGTTGTTTATCTCGAGAGAGCCCATCCCTCACTCCCTAGAATTTTCGGAAGAGAAATAGAGAAAAATCAGAGCAATCTAACAGCTGAAATCGATGCAACCCCAAAATAGAAAAAAGTTTTAGGAGTTTCTTTAGAACATGTATTTTTCTTTATGAAATTCCAAAATAGCTTTTTGACCATTTTTGGAACCCCTTGAAAATGCTCGTACGCCTCAAAGAAGAATGAAGACACAGTTGAGAAAAAAAAAGGAGCACATAGACCAAAAGTATGGTTTCGTGGATCTAACCACCACATAATGAAAACAGGAGTAGGGCTAGATTTTTCGTATCCATCTTTGGCAAAAGCGATAGTGCGTATTTAGGGTTGGTGCTGTTATAGTCAGAGAGGAGAGAGGTGGAAGAAAGTGGTGAATTAAATTTTAAAGAAAGTACATAGCTATGAATAAGAAAATGATGCAACAGACTCAGAGTTCGTACAAAACATTTACTCCACGTAATGGACCTTTCCCTTTCACAATTCCTTTGTTATCAAGGACGATGGCTGCTTCCCTCCACCAAGAGTGATGATATCTAGGACGACTAAAATTGTTTGTATCTATGGCCAAAAAAAGCACAGACAAAGAGATAGATCTAAGAGAGGTGAGGATAGGAAAATTATAGGGGAAAGGGAGAGAGGGATGGGTGTAACCACTTATTCTTTTTGCGATGAGCGTTTGTGCGCATCTTTAATACGATACACTCATTTTGAAAAAAATGGGTGATTTCACCCATCCCTCACCCCTTTCCCTCGCTCCCTTCCTCACTCTGTAGCAAAGCTCGTGAGGATAATAACACAGCACAATTTGAATGCGGGCGGGCCGTACTGTCAGAGCCCTCTAGATGACAGCTCTTGTTTACATGTTACAATCAATGATTGAAAATTCATACAGAGTGGTTTCCTTTCCACTTCATAATTACTATTTTTAATTTACCTTCCCCGATTTGGATTTGGGGATGGAAAGTTTTTTTTTTTTTTTTTTTTTTTTCACGGCAAAATAGTAAAAGAAGACAGACTTCATCTTCTTTAAAACAGAGTTGCTTATCTTTACAGGTTTTGTGTTGAATTGAAACTAGAGATGAAGACAAGTTGAGTATATGTTTTTTATTTGATTTCATGTACAAATCGACTAGTGGGAGATGGTTGGCCTTTGGTTTTCGAATAATCGAATTTTGAATATGAGTTTCTTTTTTACAAAGAATTTTGGTTGGATTCACGTAAATTGATGAGGAAATCCTACATTTAAGGCTAAATTGAAAAAACATTCATTATCCAATTTTTATTTTTTTTTAAATTTAAACCTCCGGTATGAAGAGGCACCCTTTGTTCCTTTGCGCAGGTTTTGGGCATTTTTCAGGTGGGAAAGATCAACGAAGCTCCGGTAAATGGAACTAGATTAAGGAATGAGGGTTTTCTTGCCATTACCATGACGGATATAGATGAATTTATAGGAGAGTTTTTCATGGAGAAACATGTAATAGTTTTGAATTTTTCAAGTTATAGACCTACATTGGAAGCTATCCGTGATTCTATTCATAGGACCTGGGAAATTCTTGAGGATTTTTCAATGGAGTTGTTGGATCCGAGACGTGTTGGCTAGATTGCCATGTGAAGTGGAGGCAAAAAAAGCGTTGGCAAGAGTTTTTTTCTTCTTCTTTTTTCTTTCTACGGTGTGTGGTTCAAAGCTTTTCGCTGGCATGCAAATTTCATTTTGAAGGCAAATTCGGTGGAAGTACTTTGTGGGTTGAATTTCCTGATATCCCACTTAAAATTTTTCATTCGGCTTTATTGAAAGACATAGGTGATTTTCTGTTGTTTTCTACGGATGGATGACAATACTCATTGTTATTCTAGACCAAGAGTTACTTGTATATGTGTAAATGGTTCTATCAGAGACTCTTCCAACTAGAGTTTGGATTGATAGATCGAGAAATAAAGGCTTCTGGTCACCCTTAGTTTTTTCGAGGTTCATATATTGTGAACGTTATTCTTTGATTGGGCATGATGCGTGAATTGTAGGAGGAAAAATGGAACGTTTCAGAAAAAAAATTACTGCCAACAATGGAGGGGATTCAATTAGATGACAAAAGGGCCGGGGGGTGGATGGAGACATGAAGAAAGGGCAGTTTCAGTTTGTGAAAAAGGTTTACAAACCGGTTGAGAAAAATTTTGGTACTAGGGTTGATGAAAAGGCTGGGGTTGGTGGAGCAAAAAAACTCGCAAGGAGTTGAGGTTTAATCTTCTGAAAGTAAGGAGGATAAAGTTACAAAACATGGGAGCATTCCGAAGGGTAAAGTGAAACAAAATGTTGAATGCAACATTAACAACATGTAGTTGGGGAACCAATTCGCAAGTGGTTCGTAACAACGACAACACACATTCTATAAAGAGGGGGAAAAAGATGAGGCAGGTGAAGTGGGTGGAGAATGTTTATTGAAAGACATAGGTGATTTTCTATTGTTTTCTACGGATGGATGACAATACTCATTGGTATTCTAGACCAAGAGTTACTTGTATATGTGTAAATGGTTCTATCAGAGACTCTTCCAACTAGAGTTTGGATTGATAGATCGAGAAATAAAGGCTTCTGGTCACCCTTAGTTTTTTCGGGGTTCATATATTGTGAACGTTATTCTTTGATTGGGCATGATGCGTGAATTGTAGGAGGAAAAATGGAACGTTTCAGAAAACAATTACTGCCAATGATGGAGAGGATTCAATTAGATGACAAAAGGGTCGGGGGGTGGATGGAGACATGAAAAAAGGGCAGTTTCAGTTTGTGAAAAAGGTTTACAAGCCGGTTGAGAAAATTTTTGGTACTAGGGTTGATGAAAAGGCTGGGGTTGGTGGAGCAAAAAAAACTCGCAAGGAGTTGAGGTTTAATCGTCTGAAAGCAAGGAGGATAAAGTTACAGAACATGGGAGCATTCCGAAGGGTAAAGTGAAACAAAATGTTGAATGCAACATTAACAACGTGTAGTTGGGGAACCAATTCGCAAGTGGTTCGTAACAACGACAACACACATTCTATGAAGAGGGGGAAAAAAGATGAGGCAGATGAAGTGGGTGGAGAATGTTTATTGAAAGACATAGGTGATTTTCTGTTGTTTTCTACGGATGGATGACAATACTCATTGGTATTCTAGACCAAGAGTTACTTGTATATGTGTAAATGGTTCTATCAGAGACTCTTCCAACTAGAGTTTGGATTGATAGATCGAGAAATAAAGGCTTCTGGTCACCCTTAGTTTTTTCGGGGTTCATATATTGTGAACGTTATTCTTTGATTGGGCATGATGCGTGAATTGTAGGAGGGGATTCAATTAGATGACAAAAGGGCCGGGGGGTGGATGGAGACATGAAGAAAGGGCAGTTTCAATTTGTGAAAAAGGTTTATAAACCGGTTGAGAAAATTTTTGGTACTAGGGTTGATGAAAAGGCTGGGGTTGGTGGAGCAAAAAAACTCGCAAGGAGTTGAGGTTTAATCGTCTGAGAGCAAGGAGGATAAAGTTACAGAACATGGGAGCATTCCGAAGGGTAAAGTGAAACAAAATGTTGAATGCAACATTAACAACGTGTAGTTGGGGAACCAATTCGCAAGTGGTTCGTAACAACGACAACACGCATTCTATGAAGAGGGGGAAAAAGATGAGGCGGATGAAGTGAGTGGAGAATGTGCATTGACAAAAGATGGGGACATGTTGGTTGGGGCTGGTTACATAGAGAGTATTGCAGAAAGGGCTTTGCAAGATAAGGGAATGTCATCTGCATGCCCTTTAATACAGGCCAACAGTTTGGTGGCGATAGTAGCCGTTTCGTTCAATAACTCTCCACATAGTCAAGTACAGTCTCAGAAGGATTGAGATAAGGTGGGATTCCCATCTTTGCCTTGGGATGATACGGAAGATGGTGGCTCTAAGAAGGAGGAGGTGACACATGCTAATATTTGTGACATAAAGGTCGAAGTGGAGTCGGATGGAGAAGTAAAGAAAGGGGGAAAAAAAGAAGAAAAACGGAAAGGAAGTGATTCCTATTGGGAAACGCAGGATTACAAGGCTCATTGCACAGGGTTCTCATGATGTTTGATAAAATTTTAATCTGGAATGCGTGAGGAGTAGGTAATAAAACTACACGTAGCCAAATAAGGAAGATGGTAATAGAAAATAATGTTAAAATTTTGATGATAGTTGAGGCAATGGTATATGATAATTGTCACATGGAGATGGGGAATAAAGTTTATATGCCTAAATTCATTTTGAAATGGATCGTGGTGGAAAATAATGGTTGTTTTGGTCGATTGATGTAGAAGTAGTGGTGTTGGTTTTTCGGATCAATTTATTCATTGTGAAGTGACGGGGGTTCGGATAAATAGTAAGTTTTGTTTTAACTTTTATTTATGTTAAATGAAAGAAGAACTTTATTGAGTGATCTGACGGATATTTCCTTGAGTTGTCAGTTACCCTGGTTAACAGGCGGTGATTTTAATGTTATTACAAATGCTTCAGAGAAACTTGGTGGTAGAACACCCATTAACAACTAGCATGGATATTTTTTTGGATTGTATTTCTGCAAGCGGATTGTTGGATTGTGGCTTTACAGAGCCAAATTTTACTTGGAGTAATAATCAGTATGGTAAGAAATGAATTTAGGCGACACTAGATAGGTTTTCTGCAATTCAATTTGATTTGACGTTTTTCCTCAAGTTCAAGTTAAAAACCTTATGTGGATTTGTTCAGGCGATGCTCCTATACTCATTTCATTTCTTGTTGAACCTAGGGGCTGATTATAGTACCATTCAGGTTCCAAAAAATGTGGGTTACTCATGATGACTTTAATGAGTTAGTGGATGAGGTGTGGAATGGCACAAATGTGGGTAGTAATGCGTTGAAAAGATTGGCGCTGAAAATTAAATTCTTACACAATCGTCTTAAAGCATGGAATAAGGAGGTATTTGGGAATGTTTTCACCAATATTCGTAGGCTACGCACTGAATACAAATTTTGGATTTTTTTTGCAAATGGGATGAGATGCAAACATTGGATGTGACCTAAACAGATGTCAAGCGAAATATAAATTGGCTTTGCAGCACAAGGAAGTTTATCGGAAATAAAGATCAAGTGAGTGAGAGATTAAACAAGGATAAGCATGTACAAAATATTTCTTTGTATCTGTAAAATCCAAACAAAATAGGAGATGAATTCTAGCATTAAAGTTTGGAATGGAAAGATTATTATTGTACAGAAAAAAAATTTAGAAGAGACACATTTTTTTTCTTCAGAATCTATTGTCCTCGCAAGGTTACCGAGAGAATTCTCAATTGTTAGATTGTATTCTGAATATGGTTGGGCCGAAAACATGTGTTGAGATCTACAAATGCCCAGAGATGGACGAGGTCAGAAATGCAATGTTTAGTATTCCTCATGATAGTGCGTCAGGGACGGATGGCTTTATTGTCTACTTCTTTCAGACTTGTTGGGAGACCGTTAATTTTGACATCTTGGAAGCAGCTGTGGAGTTTTTTCAGGAGGCGTCATTAAAAGGCATGCATTTACTTCAAACTTTATTTATTTGTTCCCTAAAGTTGAACTGCCAGAGACTTGTGAAGAATTTAAGTCTAATTTGATTTCTCAAAAACAAGGAGCATTTGTTATAGGTGGACTGATCACTGAAAATGCTGGTTTGGCTCTATAAAAATATGACGGCCATTGGGAAAAAAGTTCAAGGTGGCAATATAATTTTTAAACTGGATATGGAAAAGGCTTGTGATAACCATCCAGTATGTTAGGATTGTAATTGGTTTTGAGATTGGACTTTCAAATGAGAATCCAAGGAACCATTTGGACATGAGACATTGGCTAGACTCAACAGGCTGTTGCCGAGGAGATCAATGGTAGTATTGTTTACTTTATATGTATGAATCAAGTGTGAATTTCCATCTCTAGCAGAGCTTGGGGCTTGAGGCTCAATGTGAAGCTGAAACTGAAAGTTGTTCGGTAATTGGACTGATCTTGTGTAGTTTTTTGGAGTTTTGATTGGGTTTTTGAACAGGTATAGTATCATGTGATATATCAAAAGTTTCCTGTTTGAGTCTAGTTTCTAAAGGATTTGACGGTATGACAATGAGTTGTGTATAGGAAGATATACTCATTTTAGTGACAATAGGTAAATCAGCCGAAGGCTGACAGATGGCCAATTTTGTTTGTAAAATTTGTACTATTATGGACATAATCATGGTGCATGCCTTATATGGTTGGAAACCTTTTTGTGTCTACTTTTTATTGCCCCAAACGGTATGCAATTTGGAGTTCTAACGTGAGAGTTATGTACATTTGAGTGATGATTGGTCAAACTATTCGGTTAAAACAGCTTGTTCATTTCGGTATTGTTGGCAAGGTTATTTATTTGACTGTTTTGGGATTGAAATATGGTTGTTTAGGGTCTGTCTTGGGTTGTCTTGAGTTGCATTTGATGTAAAAGAAAAATGTTGTTTAGAACTAAATGAAGTTATAATTTATCGCCCGAATAAGGTTGATGCTGGGATGGCCGTAGGGTCAAATTGATTTTATTTCGACATCGAAATTGGGTTGTAATGGGATTATTGTGGTAGCTGAAATTATGGTGTATTGGTTTTGTTGTGCGGACTAAAGCGTGATTTTCTCGGGACTGTGTTACAGGCTGCAACTAGGATGTTTCGGGTTGAGTTTGGGGGAGGCTACGATTGAGATTAGATGGTTGGTTTTAGTTGATTTTGGGAGTTGTTTGTAGCTATGTTTAATGCTTATTTTCAGCTAATTTAAGCGGGCGTTTCAGCTGAGTTTTGGATGTTTGAATCAGTTGATTTAAGGGGATGTTCTAGTTGATATACATTGTTGTATGAATTAGTCCAAGCTGTTTGTTTTAGTTGAATTTAGAGTTTTCTTTCTATTGAGTTTCAGGCTTCGCTTTCTACAGTTTGATGGATCTAAAATGCAAACCCCTTTGCAATTCTCTTGCATTTTAGTTGTTTACTTTGCCTTAAAGGATATGTTGGTATATATACAACTCTTATATATATGTTGTTTTTTTTTATGGTTAACAATGTTATTAAGTAATGATGTTTTATTTCATAGCTTGAATTAGACTCAATAAGGAGCTATAATTGGAAGTGTGATGTTACCATATCCCCTTATTGAATGGGGTTTGATCCCCGTTCTGCTATATAAAATTTGTTTACAAAAATGCTAATGTTTCCCCAAAAGTATGGGCGGAAATTGTGGTGAATCGATTTATAAATGATAAAGTGTCATTGTGAGATAAAATTGAAATATAAAAAATAAATGATATTGATAAACTTTGATTCCTGAAAATTTAATCACTTGGAATTGTATCACTTAGAACTACCACACATCTTCTTGTTTATTATTTTCCCTCTCTTATAGAGAAACTAAATAACATGCGGGTTGTCTTGTGGATGTGGGGCACCCATTTCTTATAGAGAAACTAAAATAATTTTCGGGTTAGTCTTGTGGAAAGGTGGTGATTTTGGAATGCCTAAAATAGGCTTGATATTTATCCGTAAAAAATGTGGCGTGACTTTATGCGCATTGATAGCCCAAGAGTGGATTTTTTGTTACTCATATAGTTAGAAGTATACGATGATGCATGTATGTATGTGATGTGTCCCCGCTTGGGCATGGATGACGGAGAAATCCTCCTTTATATGAGAGTGGCATACGGACATGTATGTTTGGCACGGAGGTGGTGCGAATGTGGTATCGTCTAAGTGATCAATCCGTTAAAAATGAATCAAATTCAAATAAAAATGAATAATATGCGTAAGTCAAATATTGTACGAAGACAACTGTTTAATTAATAAATTACGTTTATATTGTTTCTAACACTTTTCATGCAGAATGACAAGTCCATTAATATTTCTGCAGGTCAGACTTGTCATAGGCAACATCTACAGTGTAAGTACAAGTCAATACATATTTACTTATTAAGGTGACATGATTGTTTCGTTGATGAACTAAATTCTTTGAACTGTGTTTTTCTTGTATGACACATTTGCCTCATTGAGGAACTACCTGTTGGTGTGGTTGTTTATTGTTTGTGTTTAGTTTGATGTTATCACATGCAAATTTATTGATTTTGGGATGAAGATTACTCACACCATCTGTATTGCTGACCCAAGTGAGCTTTTGCTTCTTGGGTACATTCCTTTGGAAATGTAGCTGATTAGCCTATCAGGTTTAGAGATTTTTGAGCAGCGTTACTTGAGTTCCCCTAGTGGGGCTAACAATGTTAGAATTTTTCCTGGTTAGAGTTTTTATTTGTTTCAATAATTAAATCATTTTTAAGTTGTTGCTGCTGCTAAATGTTTCTATTGTTATTGAATTTCACGCCCCGAGTTTTGGAAAAACGAATAATCTTACATGGATATTACGATTTCATTTTTCTTGAAAATCGGGGTGTGACACTACTTCTCTCCAATTTTATTGAAAGACAAAGTAAAAGTGCTTCTTGTTTTAGGGTTAAGTTCTTGCAACTTATTTAAGATAATTGATTATTAATCTTGAGATTGGTTAGTAGCTGGTTGTATCTTAATAACTTGCTTACAGGTCTATGGCCTAAAATAACATAGGTGGGCGGTGATAAAAGATGTTAAGGTGGACTGTGACATTGTTTGTGAATGATTGGTAAAAACAAACCATATACAAGCCAGCCTTTGATGCGTCCTTCACATTTCTTTTACAACATAACCAGCCGTTTTCTCTTAGCAACAGAAAGATTGTAGATAAAATTACAGGGGAGTAAATTTAAATATGATTTAACCCAAGGTAAGGGCAAAATGGTTTGAAATTAATCTTGACCGGTCACTAACTTGGACTTAACGGTTCCATCAGAAAACAAGGGTTAAACTTAAATAGTTTTCAAAATGAGGGTCAAACTCTAATAGATATAAACTATTGAGTGCCAAACTAAAAAACCCTAGAAAATATTTTAATCTAAGTATAAAACAAGTAAAGTTGAATTGTACTCCTATTGTATTGTTTTCAGTCCTATTTTTAGCATTGTTAATAAAGGTTTTCAGTCCTAGTTCCAGTCAAGGTGCATGTCCCATATATTTTATTCTACACCATTCCACGCTTTTTGTAAAAGTGTGGAGTGATTGTACACAGACTCTATAATGACTTTGCGTTTGTAAATGCTTATATCTTTAAGCAACCCAAGCATAGAGAGAGAAAAACCATTGATAATGACAGACTTCATTTGGATTAAGGCGGACCCTGACTTTTGACTTTTTTTGCCGTACATTCTTGTTATGAATACTAAATTAAATGGCCTCCCAAGTTGTCACGGTTAGGCTAATCGTAAGTCTTTACAAACCTCGATTCTCAAAACTTTGAAAATAGTAAATTCCACAATTTGAATTGATCTGTAGACGCAATAACGGTAGGTTCAAACAAGGAAATTTTGATATTGTCGGTTAGGCCAATCATGAGAAGGTAATTGTAATTAACCAACAAGTAGGAGAAGTTGCCCTAAAAAAACAAGGTTATGAGGATGTATTATTAAATAAGCCAAAAGTTAGGGTATGTCATTAACAACATTCGAGGAAAAAAAGGTCTATTGAGTGTTGACTCTATCTTTGACAGAAGACCATTGGCATAGTCAATAAAAGAGGCATAAAAAAATCCTATTGGCTCTAAAAGATCTTCCAGGAAACCCAAGGAGATGAACGATGATGGATTGGAAAATTATGATTGAAAAAAAAAAAAATTTAATCCCCACTAGCTAGTATCCAATACCATTGTTAGTTTTTTTTTTTTTTTTTTGTTAAAAGCCTAAGGCAATATATTAATAACTAAGAGCTATTACAACCAAGTATGCCGGTAACTGATGCCAAGTGATGAGCCTTACTATTAAGGTCTCTCGATATATACTTACATTGCTAGAAAGGAGGCATAAAAAGCAAGCGTTTAATATTACAAATATGAGGGCGCTAGACCCAATGCATAGGAGAGAGATGTTGAGATTCGCCATCTTGGATGAGGTCAATAAGGATCGCAAAATCTCATAAAATAAGTCTGGTTCTTCATCGTTGAGTCTGGATTAGTAACAAGGTTGTTTCAGCCTCGTCTCCTTCCACCATCATGCTGTCGAAAACTTTGTCGCCTATCTGATAGACAACAGAAGCCAGAACATTCCCAACCAAGTCAGTTGCTGAAATTCCCACGCCCTCTTGCTTGGTAAACTCAAATAAGCAAACATCAAAAGTGACAATAATTGTATATTTATCAAGGCAAGGTGGAAGTGGATGACTACAGTTTGCTTTGAAATTAAGCCTGTGGGTGCGGGCTGAGTGGATCTAGTCCTGGACAAGCTGTGAATATGAGGACCTAGTAAAAGGAATAGTGACCGCTGAGTCAAGGTTCATATCTATAAAGGAGGGAGAAGCAAGTTGTTTGTCTGTGATGGTTGTATCCAGAATTTGAGGAATCGATGGAAAAAAGGTGTGTTTGAGTCTGATGTGGTTAGAAACCATTGCTTGGATCAAGACTCCCAAAGATTATTAGATTGTGATACAAAGGTCATAGAAGAGACTTTGGTATTGTTGAAAATAGTTTTGATGCATCCAAAAATCGTCCTATTATGAATTTGACCTGCAAAACAACTGTTAGACTGCCAAGAACCACTTTTTTGGTGGCTGAAGGCACTCCGATGATTAAGTCAGTAACTCTGTTGGAAGAATGATGTAAATCTGTACAAAACTCAGTTAAATTTGCATACCTTTGTCGAATGTTCCCTTTACCTTTTATAATGGTCGTGGTTAACTCTCTGCATGACTTCATCATTTGAGGCGCAACAAAAATAAATGTTTTTTGTAACAGGCTCCTCTTTTATTGAGATGCGTTCAGGGAGGCGTAACTCCCTCCATGACTCTTTCCAGTACAACGTTTTTCTTCTTTATGAGGGAACTTGTGTTGGGCCTAGATCCGTGTTCTGATCCGTTTGGGCCTGGATTTAGGTCCTTTTTGTTTTCCTCATTGGCAGGCCTCGTTTGGGCTTATGTAATTGGTTTCATTCCTATTGGGCTTCATGAGCTGGGCCAATAGGCTATTCGTTGTATCCTCGTGATAGGTCTCTATGCTACGTGTACGGCCATGATTATCAGTCTATTTTGATGTATCATCAGCTACTCCCCCCTTAATTAGTGGGCATGCTGACGTGGCCACTAACTTTGGTGACAGTTTGCCTTTCCATTTTATCATTACCTTGTCTTTAATGTTGTCAGTTGTTTTTTGTGAGTTGGTGTCTCGATCCTTTGCTTGCTCGTTAGTTTTTTGTGCACATTTTTGGGATTTCTCATAGCCATCATATCTCGCACATTGTCCCATGAGTCATCTCTTCATTGCTCGGTTCTATAAAAGGAAATGTGACAAATACATTTTCCCTCTTCACATTAATTTTGAATTTTGGGTTTGTTTGTTCTTTCATTTTCATTACTTATTCGCTCTTCAACAATGTTTGTTGGTGACAAGTTAAGTGGTAAGTTGTTAACTCTGTGCAAGGCTCATTACTCTCTTAATAGAGCATCTCAGTTGACTCTGGAGACTCTTCGTTCTGATTATAATCTTCCGCCTGACCTCGAGATTGTTCTACCTGGATGGGGCAATAACCCTTGTAACCCGAAGGCTAGATACATCGCAATGTATTCATGCATATTTTCTTTTGGCGTTCGATTCCTAATTCTGAAGTTGTTCTGGGAGTATCTGAATTTCCTAGGCATTCCTCCTACCCAAATGGGCCCTAATGGTTGGAAGGTAATGGTTTCTTCTTATGTGAGGGAGATATGCCTATATTCCTTTAACCGTTAGGATCTTGCATTCAGTGGTCGATCTGTTGGTGTACAGGGAGATCTGCTTCCTTCGTTCTTCTGATTGTTTTGAAAAACTCAATGATGACATTCGTGATTGGTCGCGATCTTGGTTCTATGCTTTCGTGAATTATGACTACTTCCGATTGCGAGGTCGTTTGATTTTTTGATTATTTTGAGTCCCTAACAGGTGAAAGAATCTTTTCTTATCCGCTGAGGAGCAAAAGATCAGTGAACAATTCTCTAAGCTTCACCGTTTTCCTGTGGATGCATTTCTTTTCGAGGGCATCCTGGAGCGTAGTGGTTTATACACTATGAGTGAAGCGAAATGAGCTTTATTTATTGAGTCTCGTGCTAAGGCCTATACTGCTCGTGCTGGCGTTAGTGATGCTAGCATTGATTGGGAAGTGAGTTCAGTCCGAGATGTTACGGATCTCAATGCTCATGTTATTGCTTTCGCTTCTGCTTCATGAAAAAAAAAATTTGCAAGGTCTACGAGTCCGTCAAGGCGATTGCCGATAGATCCTGGTCAAGTTTCAAGAAAGAAACGACATTCGAATCATAGTTATGCTCAGTTTTTTACTCATCAGAGTTATGTTTAGGATATTGTTTCTCGCCCAAGTCCCCCACGACGATGCTGCAAAAGGAGATCGTGAATCTCTTGAGGAAGCTAAGGAGCTAAGGATCGCATTGAAAATGAGCGAAAAGGAAACTATTGGTCCACTGGATGACGATGAGATGAAGTTTTTTTTTCTACTTATGGTGTTTTGAATGCTACTGAGTTGTCTAATGACGACCCTCGAGTCATTAATGAGAAAATGCTCCAGCTGGCAGTGGAGCAGTCTAAAGACATTGTTGGCAATCAGCGTTTTAGGGATCGTCCCCCCTCTCCTTCTATTGATGTCAGGGAAGCATCCGGATTCCTAGTTTCCTCTCCTATTCGACAGGTTTCTCCTGCTCCTGCTATTGCTCCTTCTCCTGCTGCTACCGTCAATCCTTCCCTTGTCGCATATGCTTATCGACGGGAGGGTAAATGTGGTTTTTCTGTCGTTATTGTTATTCCATCTGTTCTCCCTGCTATCGGAGGTGGTTTTTCAATGCTTCCAGATCCTTGCGTCTTCCATCCACGGATTAGTTGGATTGAGCCTAGGCCGAAGGACATTCGTATCAAGTTTGACGGCGAGTTCTGTTGGTTAATCCAACTCGGCGTGCAGGATGGTGTACATAGATTGGTAAATGAATGGTATAGGCGGTTGGTGGAGAGGCATTCGATGCCCGTGCTTGACCTGTTTGATCATGTCGACCATGGTCTTGACAGATAATGGACGGGATGAATCATCTTGCTTACGCGAGGGTAATGGGCTCGATTTACCGAGCTGGTCGTGATCAATTGGCTCTTTTGGATAGGAGGTTGGCAGCATTATTTGCTGGTATTTTCTCAAAATGTGGGTGCCATAGCCATAATGAGCAGATTTGTGAGCTCTTGTTCTAGTTAAGTACAAACTATATATATAGACAGTCGATATGAAGCTCTCGACATTAATGTATTTGGAAGAGCAACCCTAGATGTACAAGCAGCCTCAGCATCGAATATCTTTGTGGTCCCTGGAAACCATCAATCTTTATTGACAATTTGTTGATCGTAGCCATTGCACCTAACTACGCCAAGAAAGCGCCAAAGAGAAATCAACCCAGGGTTCAAAAAAAATTGAAGTTATAACTGAAGCTCCAGAGACTCATAAATAAAATTAGGCTCTTTTCTGGAGAAACAATTTAGGATGGTGTGAGCACTAATGTGTGGCTGCTTTCAAGTGTATCTTTCGTACAACACTCCCCACTCTAAACTTACTTTTTCATAATGGACAAATATTGCTTCAACATGGATGAACACAAGGAGGGTCACGCAACTAGCCAACCACCTCAATTATATCTATCTCCTCTCCTACATACGTACGTCAACTTTCGTAATATTTCAATAAGTGTAACTACATAAATCAAAAGCAATAAATATAATGTGCTGTTTAATGATATGAACGACTATGACTAGTGAGATTGCAACTTTCATCTCATTTTTTGCCACTTGTGAGTTCTGTTCCAACTATAACCATTAAATTGTTTTTCTTGATGTTTAATAAGACTGGTCTTTGGTGTAAATACTTTGGTACAAAGCAATACTGCATTAGTGTATTCCTTTTGATTTTCAATTTTAAAATCTTATTCTGCATGTCTGCAGATTATTGCTTTAACTGATTTTTGAAACATAAATGGTTATTTGATTCTTTTTTTTGATCGATCGGTGTACATGTAGGGACGTGTTGTTGAGATACATGGTCCTGAGGCATCAGGAAAAACAACTCTTGCCCTTCATGTTATTGCTGAATCACAAAAGACTGGAGGTGAGTCTTAACAGCTTTCTCATAATTTTAAAGTACCTAAATGCTACTTGGGTTTCCTCTTTGAATGAATTCATAGAATAAAAAAGCTGATTATATAGCATACTGATCTTATTTGCGAAATTGCTCAATCTTCCAATGTTTCTCATATGATTTTTGATCCATACCCCTAAGTTTCTATTTTTTTTTGTTTTTTTTTTAATTATTCGCAGCGCATTAGTCATTTTATGCAATTTGAATCTGAAATCACTTGCATGGTATTTTTAAACGTCAAAATTTGTTAATAAGTAAAAAATTTCTAGTTCCATTAATTGGGTAAGTTCAAGGTTTTCTGTACTTCTACGTGTTTTCTTTCTCAAATAGTAAACTCTTCTGTTAGTTCTTCACTACAGGAAAATAGGGGTAGAATGCCGCTGTCATGTGCTATTTCACTCATGAAGTGTAAGCCCTTACTTTGCAGGCTGCGAGAGTGCTAACTTGCCACTGAATACTCCATCTAGCAAACAGACCTGTATTAACCCGTCGCCTTTTGTTTGCAGGCTACTGTGTTTTCGTTGATGCTGAACATGCACTTGATCCAGGACTTGCTGAGGCTATTGGCGTCAACACTAAAAATTTGCATCTGCCACAACCAGATAGTGGTGAGCAAGCACTCAGTCTAGTTGACACCCTCATAAGGAGTGGTTCTGTTGATGTTGTTGTTGTAGACTGTGCATGTAGACGACATTCCTTTAATCAAAAGTTTTCATACTAGGGCATTGCATGTTGTCAATGGTGAACAAATCTAGTATTGTTGTTGCAACTGTTCTGGAGTCCTAGTTATTACCTTAATCTTAGTTAATTGGATTAATCTTCATGCCAGTGAGAGACATGCAACTTGGATTTGGATCCTTCATGCATGGTGTAATGAAAGCTATCATACGAGTGTTAATATGATACATGTTACGAATCACCTGATTTATCAATTTTAGTAATCAAACTCTAGTCAAGTTGTGACTTCTCTATCTGAATTTCAATTTCCAGGTAGCTGCCCTTGTACCTAAAGGTGAACTTGACGGGGAAATGGGGGATGCACATATGGCAATGCAAGCAAGACTAATGAGCCATTCCTCGTCTCTGTCACAGACCATTTTGATCTTTACAAATCAGGTAAGTTATTTGGTCTTTTTCCCATATTAAACCCAATATTAGAATTAAAAAATATTCTGACATTTAAACTTTTTAGCAGAACGGATTTCTAAGCAATATTGGAATTGGAAAGAATTCAGTACTTGTTCATGTAGATGAGATCAAATATAGCTGATATGGTTTATAATAATGTGGATTAGTTGTGAACTATTTACTTGGGGAAAAGTTTACTCTAAAAGCTAGAGCTTTTTGGACCTCTATCAAGCCATTATTTGATTTTCTTTTAAGGTGTGTTTGATTGCATGAAATCCTATGTCACAGGAATCCATTAGGGAGACCACCTAAATCTAAGCTAATTTGAGGTTCACTCACCAATCCATCATTTGATTCTGTGATCAAATGGTGGGAATGAAGTCCCATGAACATGTGAATCACACTCCCAAACCCCTACATTTTAGGCTAAATTAATATATCACTCCACATCCACCATTTGTTTTTCTGATCAATGGAGGGATGGAAGACCCATGAACATGGGAATCCCACCCCTTGGTCTCCCAAGGCATGTGATTCCCATGTTTATGAGACTTTCATTCCCACCGTTAATAACAAAATCAAATAGTGCATATAGAGTTATACCTCTAATTAGCCTAAAATATAGGGGTTCCCTCATGAATTCCCATAAAATGTGATTTCATGCAACACACACTCTCAGAGTGAGCATGTAAATTATGACCTTCCACTACACATCTTTTCCCAAAATTATGGAAAACAAATTTTTAGGGGAAGCTAAGCATACTTTTCCATGCAAAACTCAAAAGATATAGCTATTTTTTTTTTTAAATCATGGGATGAAAATTTTTTCTCCATTGCTATCTCTTCTCCACTGTTTTTGAAATTTTCATCAAAAAAATTTTTTTTTAAACACGCCTTAATTTAATTTTATGATTATGCATTAAAGTCAGTCCTATGTTTTTTCAGATAAGATCAAAATTGTCCACATTTGGATTTGGTGATCCCAGTGAAGTCACGTCAGGAGGTAATGCTTTGAAGTTCTATGCATCAGTCCGGTTGAATGTCAAAAGGATTGAGAAGGTAAAGAAAGGAGAAGTAAGACTCGGCTCCATTGAATGCTATTGTATAGGTTTAAGAATAGCATTTTCTATTAGTACGACTGATATTCTGATATATCGTTTGATTTCTTTTTTGTTTTTTCAATACCGTTGGAAGCCAAGTTCTTGTGAAGATTGTTAAGAACAAGCATGCTCCGCCATTCAAGACTGCACAGTTTGAGCTTGAATTTGGCAAGGGGATAAGCCGTGAGTCAGAACTTGTAGACCTGGGGACCAAACATAAGTTTATAATAAAAGGTTAAGGGGCTTTTTACAGCTTCAACGGTCAAAATTTCCGTGGTAAGGATGCTCTCAAAAAGTTTTTGGCAGAGACTGAGAGTATCCGGGAAGAACTGACTGAGAAGCTTCGAGAAAAGCTAATGCATGCTGAGACGGAGAAAAGTTATATGTAGTTTGATGAGCAATTGGTGGTGGTGTTGTTGGATAATGTAAGTTTTGTGGCATTGCACCTGGAGCGTCTGATGCATGTAGTGGTCTGTTATGCCGGTCTCAGCTTCGCTGTTACATGTTTCAGACGATTTTAACATTTTCAGTAAATATACACCTGTATTGATTACATATCGGAGGCCATTTACATGCACTATCTAGAAATCATCCATTATCAATCTTCCATCCCAATGACAGCAGAGTTCTCATGCTACCACTTAACCCGTATTACCATCAGTTGTCATAACCACTTCTGCCGACCTGCGCTAAATCTAGAAATCATCCATTATCTCACTTTATGAATACCTGCAAGTCACTAAGCCTATTGTTTTCATGAATGAACAGCAGTGATATCTTACAGTATTCTGGGGGAAGAAAAGGAAACAAAAATCATGTTCTTTTCTCCCTTCGGGAATTTTACAGCCAAATCCTGCATCAATTCTGCCTCTAGGCCGTGTTACACATAGCGGCAAACTTCAAATAATACAACCACACCACTCTTATGTCTGGCATCTTTCATGAATATGATACACAGATAATAAAGTGCAAAAGGATGTGCCCTAATTTTATTTTATTTTTTGAAATCTTATCTACAAACAAGTGTACATTCCCATAGCCTAATGTAAAACTAGACATGCCAGCACTTTAACTCAGTAAATGAGATAGAGTTAACACGCAAAAGATACTGAGGGCGGAAATCCCAGAAAACCAGCTGGAACTAGAACAAGCAAAACCCATGAAAAAAGACAAGGACAAGAAGCCGTGTTTGGATCACAAAGGGTCAAAGAAGTTCCTTCGGCTTCGTCTACTATGCATACACATCAATGAGAGACATGAAATTTGACGAAACAGTATAAGCATCAACTACAGACAATTGAATAAAACAACAAAAACAGGAGCATTTTGACTTCTGAAACTGAACGAGTAAGTCAGGGTTCACCCTCATTGACAACTTTGATTATGCCTCTGTTAATACATGGTTCAACATATATTTCACATTGTTGCCTTGGTCACTATATGTATTTCGCTTTTTAAAAACTTGAGTGTCGTCTCCCTCAATTGAGCATATAATAGAATACAAGAGCAAATCAACACAATCTACAAACAGAACATGAAAAAGTAAATGATTAAACCAGTCCGGTGTCTCCTTTGAATTTCCTGAAACTACTTAGCAGGCTAATGTCAACTTCCAAATGGTTTATCACACAACTCACATGCTTGGATTCAAGAAGAATGTGTTTTTCCAGGCCACCATGTATTTGTTGTGGTGTCAATGGTGGCGATTCTTACCCTTGATCCTCAACAGAGACTACAGGCTAGAGGCCACGATATTCACATTGAAGCCGTAAATGTACTCTAGATTTTCCCTCGATCAGTACTCCCTTGGTATATCATAAACATAAATCTGCCTGGTTTAATAGCTTCAAGATACAACATGTTAGACAATTCAACAGAATATAAACCTATATATGTGAGGAATAAAGGACGTCAATTTGAAAAGTAACATATAACAATAATTAGATAGTAATTTACGGAAGCAGGCATGGAAGTTGAAAATTCCTTCCAAGACTGCAATTTTTTTCAAATTAAACTGGACGCATGGGCGACTAACCAAAATCCAAGTCTGTCTCTCTTAAAAAGGCCTCGAACATTTATGCTGAGCATGCCATAACTTGCAAATGTTTGCTGGAATTAGATTGTAACCACAATGCAATGAGAATGACAGTGACGCTGAAAACACTAAGACATGAGTAAAACAACTTTCATCACTTCCTGTTGGCTTTCATACTGCCTGCTGAATATATGAATCACATTTCTCTAACGATATTCTTTTGCAAGCTATATAATTTTACCAATCCTAGTGACTGATTTCTGGTTAGTAGTACGAAACATTGGTAACTTGTGATAATAACAGGTCGGCGCCATTTATGAATATCAGGAACCAGGATGCATGGACATGGACGCGCCATTTATGAATATCAGGAACCAGGATGCATGGACACGGACGCGCGTCGTGTCAGACACGGACACGACACACCGACTTGACAATTTCTGAAAAACTAGGACTCATTAATACGTCATACTATTTTTTTAACAAGTCATATAAACATAGACAATAATCTAAAAAAATGTTTTTCCTACAGTGTCTTCATCTTTGTTGCAAGTAAAAAAAGCACGGAGAAGAAAAAACATAGAGAAGAAGATTAAGCAAAAGCGGAGAAGATTTCACTCTATTGTAAGAAACATATGGAAAACCCTTCATCTTGATTAAAAATACTAATCTAATAGTCAATTTCAGTACAATATATATAACAAATTGGAATGGGCTGGCAGCTCAAAAGGGATAACTGTATACAAACTTAGTTCATGGTTCGGATTAAATCGAGAGGTCCAACAAAAGTAGATAAGGGTTCGGATCAAAGTGGTGTGATAAAGCATCTACAAATCTTGTCTTCCTGACTCTAAACCAAGATCTTCTTCCAAGGAGCTAGGGCACACTCCATCTTCTCCTCTTACAGTCAGCTTCTTCTTCAATTCTCTCAAGAGAAAACAACATACAAAGGTAATCTCTTTTGCTCACCAGTATGCCTAAATCAATTGATCATTTCATTGTCGATGACCTTCTCAACTTCCTAAACAAAAATTACGACAACCTGATCTCGCACTAATCTCTCCTTAATGAAATCAATCGTTTCCAGAATCCTATCTTCACCATTGGAGCGATCTTGGTTGGCTTTCTCGCACTAATCTCTCTACCTATTTAGCAGTTTTGTGGATTTCGACTTCTCTTCTCTCTTTAGAGCATTGGTTGAGTTTGGAGGGGCTCTAGAGAAAATTGAAGAGCTGGGAAAGGTGGGAATTTTGGAGTTACATAGCATGGGAGAAGGGGGAAGAGGGTGGTCCAATTTGTTGATCATCTGTAGTTTCGTTGTTTGTGATTAATGGGTGTTTGAAAAAGGTTTCTTTGAGGCATTATTGTTTTTCTTGGGTAGTTGAGGAGATTTCATGTACTTTAGATTTAGATGGGTTTTAATGGATTCCTATGATATTCTTTGAAAGATGTTTGCTTAGCCCGGCTGGGAGTGGGATACACGTCAACTGTTGGCTGCCTGGATTGCATATCTGCCCCATGGGTTAACAGAAATGCTAGAAGATTGGCCCGCGATTGAAAGCATTCCTGCGAACCTCTTTCGTTTAGAAGACAATTTTGTATCAAATTGTAGGGGAGGAGCAAGACGAGTTCATTCAGGTACCTAACTAAGCACATCTCTCAAGTAAGGCCCTAATTTTGACAATTTTGTATCAAATGGGCCCTAATGGTTGGAAGGTAATGGTTTCTTCTTATGTGAGGGAGATTTGCCTATATTCCTTTAACCGTTAGGATCTTGCATTCAGTGGTCGATCTGTTGGTGTACAGGGAGATCTGCTTCCTTCGTTCTTCTGATTGTTTTGAAAAACTCAATGATGACATTCGTGATTGATCGCGATCTTGGTTCTATGCTTTCGTGAATTATGACTACTTCCGATTGCGAGGTCGTTTGATTTTTTGATTATTTTGAGTCCCTAACAGGCGAAAGAATCTTTTCTTATCCGCTGAGGAGCAAAAGATCAGTGACCAATTCTCTAAGCTTCACCGTTTTCCTGTGGATGCATTTCTTTTCGAGTGCATCCTGGAGCGTAGTGGTTTATACACTATGAGTGAAGCGAAATGAGCTTTATTTATTGAGTCTCGTGCTAAGGCCTATACTGCTCGTGCTGGCGTTAGTGATGCTAGCATTGATTGGGAAGTGAGTTCAGTCCGAGATGTTACGGATCTCAATGCTCATGTTATTGCTTTCGCTTCTGCTTCATGAAAAAAAAAATTTTGCAAGGTCTACGAGTCCATCAAGGCGATTGCCGATAGATCCTGGTCAAGTTTCAAGGAAGAAACGACATTCGAATCATAGTTATGCTCAGTTTTTTACTCATCAGAGTTATGTTTAGGATATTGTTTCTCGCCGAAGTCCCCCACGACGATGCTGCAAAAGGAGATCGTGAATCTCTTGAGGAAGCTAAGGAGCTAAGGATCGCATTGAAAATGAGCGAAAAGGAAACTATTCGTCCACTGGATGACGATGAGATGAAGTTTTTTTTTTCTACTTATGGTGTTTTGAATGCTACTGAGTTGTCTAATGACGACCCTCGAGTCATTAATGAGAAAATGCTCCAGCGGGCAGTGGAGCAGTCTAAAGACATTGTTGGCAATCAGCGTTTTAGGGATCGTCCCCCCTCTCCTTCTATTGATGTCAGGGAAGCATCCGGGTTCCTAGTTTCCTCTCCTATTCGACAGGTCTCTCCTACTCCTGCTATTGCTCCTTCTCCTGCTGCTACCGTCAATCCTTCCCTTGTCGCATATGCTTCTAGACGGGAGGGTAAATGTGGTTTTTCTGTCGTTATTGTTATTCCATCTGTTCTCCCTACTATCGGAGGTGATTTTTCAATGCTTCCAGATCCTTGCGTCCTCCATCCACGGATTAGTTGGATTCAGCCTAGGCCGAAGGACATTCGTATCAAGTTTGACGGCGAGTTCTGTTGGTTAACCCAACTCGACGTGCAGGATGGTGTACATAGATTGGTAAATAAATGGTATAGGCGGTTGGTGGAGAGGCATTCGATGCCCGTGCTTGACCCGTTTGATCATGTCGACCATGGTCTTGACAGATAATGGATGGGATGAATCATCTTGCTTACGCGAGGGTAATGGGCTCGATTTACCGAGCTGGTCGTGATCAATTGGCTCTTTTGGATAGGAGGTTGGCAGCATTTATTTGCTGGTATTTTCTCAAAATGTGGGTGCCATAGCCATAATGAGCAGATTTGTGAGCTCTTGTTCTAGTTAAGTACAAACTATATATATAGACAGTCGATATGAAGCTCTCGACATTAATGTATTTGGAAGAGCAACCCTAGATGTACAAGCAGCCTCAGCATCGAATATCATTGTGGTCCCTGGAAACCATCAATCTTTATTGACAATTTGTTGATCGTAGCCATTGCACCTAACTACGCCAAGAAAGCGCCAAAGAGAAATCAACCCAGGGTTCAAAAAAAATTGAAGTTATAACTGAAGCTCCAGAGACTCATAAATAAAATTAGGCTCTTTTCTGGAGAAACAATTTAGGATGGTGTGAGCACTAATGTGTGGCTGCTTTCAAGTGTATCTTTCGTACAACACTCCCCACTCTAAACTTACTTTTTCATAATGGACAATTATTAATTGCTTCAACATGGATGAACACAAGGAGGGTCACGCAACTAGCCAACCACCTCAATTATATCTATCTCCTCTCCTACATACGTACGTCAACTTTCGTAATATTTCAATAAGTGTAACTACATAAATCAAAAGCAATAAATATAATGTGCTGTTTAATGATATGAACGACTATGACTAGTGAGATTGCAACTTTCATCTCATTTTTTGCCATCTTGTGAGTTCTGTTCCAACTATAACCATTAAATTGTTTTTCTTGATGTTTAATAAGACTGGTCTTTGGTGTAAATACTTTGGTACAAAGCAATACTGCATTAGTGTATTCCTTTCGATTTTCAATTTTAAAATCTTATTCTGCATGCATGTCTGCAGATTATTGCTTTAACTGATTTTTGAAACATAAATAGTTATTTGATTCTTTTTTTTGATTGATCGGTGTACATGTAGGGACGTGTTGTTGAGATACATGGTCCTGAGGCATCAGGAAAAACAACTCTTGCCCTTCATGTTATTGCTGAATCACAAAAGACTGGAGGTGAGTCTTAACAGCTTTCTCATAATTTTGAAGTACCTAAATGCTACTTGGGTTTCCTCTTTGAATGAATTCATAGAATAAAAGAGCTGATTATATAGCATACTGATCTTATTTGCGAAATTGCTCAATCTTCCAATGTTTCTCATATGATATTTGATCCATACCCCTAAGTTTCTATTTTTTTTTTTGTTTTTTTTTTAATTATTCGCAGCGCATTAGTCATTTTATGCAATTTGAATCTGAAATCACTTGCATGGTATTTTTAAACGTCAAAATTTGTTAAAAGTAAAAAATTTCTAGTTCCATTAATTGGGTAAGTTCAAGGTTTTCTGTACTTCTACGTGTTTTCTTTCTCAAATAGTAAACTCTTCTGTTAGTTCTTCACTACAGGAAAATAGGGGTAGAATGCCGCTGTCATGTGCTATTTCACTCATGAAGTGTAAGCCCTTACTTTGCAGGCTGCGAGAGTGCTAACTTGCCACTGAATACTCCATCTAGCAAACAGACCTGTATTAACCCGTCGCCTTTTGTTTGCAGGCTACTGTGTTTTCGTTGATGCTGAACATGCACTTGATCCAGGACTTGCTGAGGCTATTGGCGTCAACACTAAAAATTTGCTTCTGCCACAACCAGATAGTGGTGAGCAAGCACTCAGTCTAGTTGACACCCTCATAAGGAGTGGTTCTGTTGATGTTGTTGTTGTAGACTGTGCATGTAGACGACATTCATTTAATCAAAAGTTTTCATACTAGGGCATTGCATGTTGTCAATGGTGAACAAATCTAGTATTGTTGTTGCAACTGTTCTGGAGTCCTAGTTATTGCCTTAATCTTAGTTAATTGGATTAACCTTCATGCCAGTGAGAGACATGCAACTTGGATTTGGATCCTTCATGCATGGTGTAATGAAAGCTATCATACGAGTGTTAATATGATATATGTTACGAATCACCTGATTTATCAATTTTAGTAATCAAACTCTAGTCAAGTTGTGACTTCTCTATCTGAATTTCAATTTCCAGGTAGCTGCCCTTGTACCTAAAGGTGAACTTGACGGGGAAATGGGGGATGCACATATGGCAATGCAAGCAAGACTAATGAGCCATTCCTCGTCTCTGTCACAGTCCATTTTGATCTTTACAAATCAGGTAAGTTATTTGGTCTTTTTCCCATATTAAACCCAATATTAGAATTAAAAAATATTCTGACATTTAAACTTTTTAGCAGAACGGATTTCTAAGCAATATTGGAATTGGAAAGAATTCAGTACTTGTTCATGTAGATGAGATCAAATATAGCTGATATGGTTTATAATAATTTGGATTAGTTGTGAACTATTTACTTGGGGAAAAGTTTACTCTAAAAGCTAGAGCTTTTTGGACCTCTATCAAGCCATTATCTGATTTTCTTTTAAGGTGTGTTTGATTGCATGAAATTCTATGTCACGGGAATCCATGAGGGAGACCACTTAAATCTAAGCTAATTTGAGGTTCACTCACCAATCCATCATTTGATTTTGTGGTCAAATGGTGGGAATGAAGTCCCATGAACATGTGAATCACACTCCCAAACCCCTACATTTTAGGCTAAATTGATATATCACTCCACATCCACCATTTATTTTTGTGATCAATGGTGGGAATGGAAGTCCCATGAACATAGAAATCTCACTCCTTGGTCCCCTTAGGCATGTGATTTCCATGTTTATGAGACTTTTATTCCCACCATTAATAACAAAATCAAATAGTGCATATAGAATTATACCTCTAATTAGCCTAAAATATAGGGGTTCCCTCATGAATTCTCATGACATAGGATTCCATGCAACCAAACACACTCTTAGAGTGAGCATGTAAATTATGACCTTCCACTACACATCTTTTTCCCAAAATTATGGAAAACAAATTTTTAGGGGAAGCTAAGCATACTTTTCCATGTAAAACTCAAGAGATATAGCTTCTTTTTTTTTTTTTAAATCATGGGATGAAATTTTTTTCTCCATTGCTATCTCATCTCCACTGTTTTTGAAATTTTCATCAAAAAAAAAAAAATTAAACACACCTTAATTTTATTTTATGATTATGCATTAAAGTCAGTTCTATGTTTTTTCATATATGATCAAAATTGTCCACATTTGGATTTGGTGATCCCAGTGAAGTCGCGTCAGGAGGTAATGCTTTGAAGTTCTATGCATCAGTCCGGTTGAATGTCAAAATGATTGAGATGGTAAAGAAAGGAGAAGAAGTAAGACTCGGCTCCATTGAATGCTATTGTATAGGTTTAAGAATAGCATTTTCTATTAGTACGACTGATATTCTGATATATCGTTTGATTTCTTTTTTGTTTTTTCAATACCGTTGGAAGCCAAGTTCTTGTGAAGATTGTTAAGAACAAGCATGCTCCGCCATTCAAGACTGCACAGTTTGAGCTTGAATTTGGCAAGGGGATAAGCCGTGAGTCAAAACTTGTAGACCTGGGGACCAAACATAAGTTTACAATAAAAGGTGGAGGGGCTTTTTACAGCTTTAACGGTCAAAATTTCCGTGGTAAGGATGCTCTCAAAAAGTTTTTGGCAGAGAATGAGAGTATCCGGGAAGAACTGACTGAGAAGCTTCGAGAAAAGCTAATGCATGCTGAGACGGAGAAGGCAAAGGAGTCTGAAACAGAAAGTCCCGATGAAGAGCCAAAGGAAGTGGAGATCATCTCACCCGAGGCGGCTGATGAGGATGCAATTGCCGCTTTGGAAGCACGAGTGTTTCAAAATTTCTGAACTTATATCTAATCAAGGCCCTTACATTTGGTACTTGAAGAAGTAAGCACTCACGTGCTGCCCAGGTTTGACGTTCTCTGGATACTTTGCTCAGGTGCTATGAATAACCATTTGACAAGGATCCATTAAATGCAAGTCGAATTACAAAGGTATGTAGTTTGATGAGCAATTGGTGGTGGTGTTGTTGGATAATGTAAGTTTTGTGGCATTGCACCTGGAGCGTCTGATGGATGTAGTGGTCTGTTATGCCGGTCTCAGCTTCGCTGTTACATGTTTCAGACGATTTTAACATTTTCAGTAAATATACACCTGTATTGATTACATATCGGAGGCCATTTACATGCACTATCTAGATATCATCCATTATCAATCTTCCATCCCAATGACAGCAGAGTTCTCATGCAACCACTTAACCCGTATTACCATCAGTTCTCATAACTACTTCCGCCGACCTGCGCTAAATCTAGAAATCATCCATTATCTCACTTTATGAATACCTGCAATTCACTAAGCCTATTGTTTTCATGAATGAACAGCAGTGATATCTTACAGTATTCTGAGGGGAAAAAAGGGCACAAAAATCATGTTCTTTTCTCCCTTCTACTGGAATTTTACAGCCAAATCCTGCATCAATCCTGCCTCTAGGCCGTGTTACACATATAGCGGCAAACTTCAAATAATACAACCACAACACTCTTATGTCTGGCATCTTTCATGAATATGATACACAGATAATAAAGTGCAAACGGATCTGCCCTAATTTTATGTTATTTTATTTTTTGAAATCTTATCTACAAACAAGTGTACATTACCATTGACTAATGTAAAACTAAACATGCCAGCACTTTAACTCAGTAAATGAGATAAGAGTTAACACGCAAAAGATAATGAGGGCAGAAATCCCAGAAAACCAGCTGGAACTAGAACAAGCAAAACCCACGAAAAAAGATAAGGACAAGAAGCCGTGTTTGGATCACAAAGAGTCAAAGAAGTTCCTTCGGCTTCGTCTACTATGCATACACATCAATGACAGACGAGAAATTTGAAGAAACAGTATAAGCATCAACTACAGACAATTGAATAAAACAACAAAAACAGGACAGCATTTTGACTTCTGAAACTGAACGAGTAAGTCAGGGTCCACCCTCATTGACAACTTTGATTATGCCTTTGCTAATACATGGTTCAACATATATGTATTTCGCTTTTTAAAAACTTGAGTGTCATCTCCCACAATTGAGCATATAATAGAATACAAGAGCAAATCAACATTCTCACAATCTACAAACAGAACATGAAAAAGTAAATGATTAATCCAGTCTGGTGTCTCCTTTGAATTTCCTGAAACTATTTAGCAGGCTAATGTCAACTTCCAAATGGTTTATCACACAACTCACATGCTTGGATTCAAGAAGAATGTGTTTTTCCAGGCCACCATGTATTTGTTGTGGTGTTAGTGGTGGCGATTCTTACCCTTGATCCTCAACAGAGAGTACAGGCTAGAGGCCGCGATATTCACATTGAAGCCGTAAATGTACTCTAGATTTTCCCTCGATCAATACTCCCTTGGTATATCATAAACATAAATCTGCCTGGTTTAATAGCTTCAAGATACAACATGTTAGACAATTCAACAGAATATAAACCTATACATGTGAGGAATAAAGGACGTCAATTTGAAAAGTAGCATATAACAATAATTGGATAGTAAGTTACGGAAGCAGGCATGGAAGTTGGAAATTCCTTCCAAGACTGCAATTTTTTTCAAATTAAACTGGACGCATGGGCGACTAACCAAAATCCAAGTCTGTCTCTCTTAAAAAGGCCTCGAACATTTATGATGAGCATGTCATAACTTGCAAATGTTTGCTGGAATTAGATTGTAACCACAATGCAATGAGAATGACGGTGATGGTGAAAACACTAAGACATGAGTAAAACAACTTTCATCACTTCCTATTGGTTTTCATACTGCCTGCTGAATATATGAATCACATTTCTCTAACGATATTCTTTTGCAAGCTATATAATTTTACAAATCCTAGTGACTGGTTTCAGGTTAGTAGTACGAAACATTGGTAACTTGTGATAATAACAGGTCGGCACCATTTATGAATATCAGGAACCAGAATGCATGGACACGGACGTGTGTCGTGTCAGACACAGACACGGACACGGACACGACACACCGACTTGACAATTTCCCAAAAACTATGACTCGAGGACACGTCGATACGTCATACTATTTTTTTAATAAGTCATATAAACATAGACAATAATATAAAAAAATGTCTTCCTACAGTGTTTTCATCTTTGTTGCAAGTAAAAAAAAGCACGGAGAAGAAAAAACATAGAGAAGAAGAAGATTAAGCAAAAGCGGAGAAGATTACACTCTGTTGTAAGAGACATATGGCAAACCCTTCATCTTGATTAAAAATACTAATCTAATAGTCAATTTCAGTACAATATATATATATATATATATATATATATAACAAATTGGAATGGGCTGGCAGCTAAAAAGGGATAACTTTATACAAACTTAGTTCATGGTTCGGATTAAATCGAGAGGTCCAACAAAAGTAGACAAGGGTTCGGATCAAAGTGGTGTGATAAAGCATCTACAAATCTTTTGTCTTCCCGACTCTAAACCAAGATCTTCTTCCAGGGAGCTAGGGCACACTCCATCTCCTCCTCTTACAGTCAGCTTCTTCTTCAATTCTCTCAAGAGAAAACAACATACAAAGGTAATCTCTTTTGCTCACCAGTATGACTAAATCAATTGATCATTTCATTGTCGATGACCTTCTCAACTTCCTAAACGAAAATTATGACAACCTGATCTCGCACTAATCTCTCTCCTTAATGAAATCAATCGTTTCCAGAATTCTATCTTCACCATTGGAGCGATCTTAGTTGGCTTTCTCGCACTAATCTCTCTACCTATTTAGCAGTTTTGTGGATTTCGACTTCTCTTCTCTCTTTAGAGCATTGGTTGAGTTTGGTGGGGCTCTAGAGAAAATTGAAGAGCCGGGAAAGGTGGGAATTTTGGAGTTACATAGCATGGGAGAAGGGGGAAGAGGGCGGTCCAATTTGTTGATCATCTGTAGTTTCGTTGTTTGTGATTAATGGGTCTTTGAAAAAGGTTTCTTTGTGGCATTATTGTTCTTCCTGGGTAGTTGAGGAGATTTCATTTAGTTTAGATTTAGATGGGTTTTAATGGATTCCTATGATATTCTTAATTGGGGGGGGGGGGGGGAGGGGGAGGGGTTGGTACTATGCCCAAGCTTTATAAAAATAGTTGGAAAAAACTTGATAACTCTAAGCTGAGAGTTTAATTAAGACAAAGAAAGTTAAAATATTGGTAAAAAAAACTACAACATCCAATAGAACTTTTAAGGAATTCCTATTAAGCAATACAAACATAGAGATCGAAACAGAGTCTCAATACGGTTTTGTTTTGGATGAGTGCAACAATGCCAATGTTATTGTGCCTTCAGGTGCGCAAGAGTCTCAATACAGTTTTGTTTCGTAAAGCGACGAAGCAGATTTGTCCTTCGAAAAGAGTGAAGGCATTTTGAATTGCTATGAAACTTCTTTGATCACTTGTTTTAGGTAGGATCTGTAGCTATTTCATCCGTCTCATATGTGTGATTATCAATTCCTTCTTTGAAAGATGTTTGCTTAGCCCGGCTGGGAGTGGGATACACGTCAACTGTTGGCTGCCTGGATTGCATATCTGCCCCATGGGTTAACAGAAATGCTAGAAGATTGGCCCGCGATTGAAAGCATTCCTGCGAACCTCTTTCGTTTAGAAGACAATTTTGTCTCAAATTGTAGGGGAGGAGCAAGACGAGTTCAGGTACCTAACTAAGCACATCTCTCAAGTAAGGCCAGGTTCGAATGTGAAGAACGAAAGCTGGTTACTTGGAGTAATCAAGCTGGCGGAACTACTTTACTTGAATAGGAAATCTGACTTCTAAGCTGATAGTTGGCTTTGCTAATTAGTAGGAATATTGAATATGGGCTTGTTCTATAAACGGAATTCCAATCAAATGGCTCAAAGCGGAAACCATTCTCGAATAAATCTTCATCTGCCCTACGGTTTTGAAGAGAGGGTTGATCACGTGGATTTGATTCAAAGCAGATCCCTGAAGTACAAAGCGTATTCATGCCAACAACACTTGCAGGTTTGAAAATGTTTTTCTTAATTCCCAATTTGTTAAAATTTTAAGCAAGTTCGGGACCCACTTTTTATCGTGCCACATGGGTAATACACGAGTGTGTATATATATGACCAAGAAAAAGAGCAATCTCATTAATAGGGAAGAGGCCTAGTGATTGAGTAGGTCACTAGGCATAAAATAAAACAAACAAAGGTCACACAAATAAAGACTCTCCCACTCAAACATGGGAGAGGCAATGTTTGAGTGGGAAAGGCAATGTTTTGGATTACCCAAAACCAAACCAGAGCTTGATCTCATTACATAAAATGCAACGTTTCCTCTTATCCCTGAAGATTCTAAGATTCCTCTCCTTCTAGGTCCCCCAAAAACTCTCCTTTTTGCAGTTCATTTCGTACATTAATCTCACTAAGGTATCACTACGATAGGGTTTTCTTATAGACACTATGAAACTCGAAACCCTCAACACTCATAAACCAACGGTTTCTTCTTGAACTATACACCAAAATGAGGTACATACCGTATATTGAACCCTTATCCAAGGAGGGCATGATCCCGCTTTTGCTGTTCATTTCCACACTATGGCATTACTACAAAGTTTTGTCTCACAATGTAAGCACAATTGGAGACTTGAAAAATACACCAATAACTTCCCCAACCGCTCGTACAAACCTGCAGCCCAACTAGACAATGACAAAACATCCCTACTGAATTCCCTGGATTGGCTAATCAGCAAAAATGTAACCACTACGATAATTTCCAATGGCAGGTGTAAAGTTGTATTTGTAACTTGTGTGGAAATTTTGAGAAGGGGGGTATAAAACGTATCCACCATGTTGTTTGTCTCTCTATGTCAAACATCAATGCAAGTGTTGCCCATCTCGTCACATAATTAAACTTTGCAAACTTACTCGCAGTTTAAAATGCCATTAATGAGCACTGTATACTGTAGAGTACACCTTCACATCAAAGTACATCACTAGTTTTAAAGTTTAAACCATAATTCACTAAGAAACCAAAGGGGTGATGTTCCGATGGGCTGGTGTAAGCAGGGTAAGGGAGTTACATTATACATAAAACAAAATGGTGTATAGGAAGGAACGGGAACCAAAACTCATATATCGAGGTGAATAATATTTACATTTACACTTTTAACTGGAAATATTTTTACTATGTACAGTTCTCAGTTGCTCGCCTTTTTTAAAACAAATCACAGGAGCATCACTTAATTCATGTTTATTAACTTGTTATTTATTACTATTATGCTATATCTTTAATGGATCAAGGTTCAAAACTAGTAACATGGTATTGAAGTTGAGGTGCACATACACTTCCATTAGCAATATCCTAACTGGCTAATGTAACCAAGCCTGTCATCACTTTTATGATATCACTGATAAGATTATATTAGAAATCAAAGCTGAAGGGAAACCATATTTCAGTAGCAACAGCCATCCCCATTTGGAAAGAAATAAAAAAAAAACCCCTTCTCAACAGTAATATTTTCTCTAATGCTTCTTTCTCAGGTTCTAAAGATCGCCACTGTGGGTCTTAAGCACTCGATGGAATCCCCACTAATTTCATAACTCAAACCCTTGGTATGATAAATCATTGTTTCCACTAATCTGAATGCTTGACTCTTCAAAAGATTTATCCTCAACTTTGATGCTGCCAAGAACTTCAAGATTCTCCATCTTGTAGTCATTGTTCTCTTTCAATGTCCAGTTGACTTCCATCGCTATATAAATAAGAATAGAGGCGAGGGTTCTCGTGTTCATAGCCTTATTCATAAAGAAGACTCCCAAAATGGATTGTAATCGGCAAACTTTTTCACTTTAACTCTCCTAAAAAACTCATTCTCTAATGGAATCCCAGTAAACTTGGTTGTGACCATTCTCAATCGCAAAAGACGATCTACAAGACCTACTTATTATAATTTTGGCATAATCCAGATCATGACAATTGGAAGTCATTCAAATAAAAAGAGAGCACAAGGAGTGTCTGAGAAACTCACAGAAAATAGAAAAAGGAGAAAGGAGGAAAACAACTACTGGGAAGCCATTATCTAATTGCAAGACATATACTTTACAAGAGGAACATCCTTGATCTGCTGATAGGCAGTACCCCACTTAATACACATAAGAAGTTGATCCTCGTACGGACACCCCCTAAAAAGTTTTCCCGATTCTTTCTTTCCAAAGAGACCAGCTGATAATGTGAATACCTCTCTCCAATATCCTCTGACCCAAAGATGTCATATTATCCATCTTCCACCCACTAACCAAGATTGAATGTTCCCACCTATCTGCTTTGAACACTTGAACTCTGCAAGGGACCAATTCCACATACCTCTAGTAATTGCATGTGAGCACTAGTGATCAAATATTTTTTCACAAAGCCCCCAAAGTACATCTGTTTGGAATGATCATCCCTCGCTTTTTTTTTTTTCTTTTTTTTTAAGTTGTCTTGCCCTGAGTAACAGTGCAAACGAGGAAGTTTAATTTTGGGAATGTATTTGAGCCATATTTTCTTCACATTGGCTTTCACGAAGCTGTTCCCATTTCTGTTGTTGCCGCAATGGTCTAAAAGTTGTCGACGACGAATCCATCATTGCATACCATGGTTACCCGAAAAAGAAAAGAATACTATTTTTTTAGGGTCAAATAATTTCTTACAATCCCACTAAAAAGGATTTAGTGGGAGAAGAATAGAGCATCCCAATTGGCCTGAGAACAATATCAGGTCCTAATTGGCCCAAAGCCTTTCAAAAGACACTTCCAAAAGTTCACTTCTAGAGTACGCCCAATGCCAAACAAGGGCGTGACAATCCATACATAGCTTCTCTCCTTTTATCACCAATCCTTCAAAGATCCTCAAATTTCTCTCATTCCAAAGTGTCCAAAAATTGCATAAGGAGTTAGCTTCCACACAAATCTCCTTGCTCTATTAAGATTGTTGCAATCGTTCCACACCTACTACACTTCCAAGATGGACCCATCATAGCCTACCGAATACCGAACTTGTAAAGAAATAAAGATCACGTGCTCGAGTCCATCGAGTAATAAAAGAGAAGATGAGCACAAAATTCATCCAAATGATTGCATCCCATACACAATGTTCATGCCCCTCATCATACTAATATCTTTAGTTACAAACAATTCCAAAAGCATTACCATACAAAAAGGCACACTCTAGGGGGGAATAGTTTGTTCTAAATCAAAGAGGAAAAAAAATTATCAGGGCTTCATTAGGAACCTTCCATTCCATCAATTTGGCAAAAAAGATTTGATGGAGAATCCTTTCTTGTCCTCCCATGTCTATTCCCATTCATCCTTATCTTCCCTTCAAGAAGTCCAATCAATTGACGAGGTTCCCCTTCTAAACAAGTTTCTTTTAGGGTGCAAATTCCACCCCCAATACGCTTCAATATTGTTGCCAAATTCTAAGACCAACGCAATTTCCTTTTTTTTCCTTAAAACAACCCTAACTTCTAAATAGATCTAGTTGTTGTGGGTCTGGCGGCTAAAAAAAACAAAAGTGGAAAACAAGAAGAAGAGGCTTCTCTTTTCTGGTCAGTAAAAACAAAATGGAAATCATAAGATAGAGAATAGAAATCTGATCATTGAAACGCACAGGAAGAAGAAAAAAAAAAAAAAGAGGTTGTGTCCGTGCGCTTGTGTTTTGTGCTTGTGGTTTATTTTTAGGATTTGCGGTTTCAATTTAAGAGGAGCATTTTCTCAAAGACTTTTGAAGTATTTTCTGCTAAGCGATATGTGAGTTTTCCCCCATTCTCTTTTCATATGTTTTTGTTTGGAAGAATTTTTGTATGTGATATGGATTTTTTTATACCAAATAAGTTTTAAAATTATATTTGGGATCAAGTGGAGTTTGAGAAATCGTGGTCAGTTGAAATGGGTAATTTTATTTTGATGGGATTTTGGTTTGTTAGAATAAATCATGTCTTTTTGCATAATCATCATGCATTGTTACTTGTTATTGTGTATCTCTATTTAAAGCTATTATGACATATTATGACCAAGTGAGGACGTTAAGTGAGTTTCTCTTTTTTCTCTCTCTTGGATATTCATAATAGAGATTTTTAGGATGAATTGGGTATTAGTATTATTTTGTAAAATTCGTATTTGCATTTTTGGGTTATAACTTGAAATGCATGTTTACTACGTAATCATTCTGTAAACTTGAATTTTAAGGTTATGCAAATTGACATGTTAATCCTTAATGAATAAGTGTGAATCCACGCGGTGTTATGGAAAATTTACTAATGAAAATGTTATTTGCTTCCTCAAAAGAAATGGTGAATATTGTGGTCGATGTGTTTATGGTTGACAAAGTGTCACCATAAAAAAGTTTTGCGTTTTAGTTGATATTTTTATGCTCTTTTCCACAACTCCGAAAAATAAGTGAAACAAAAAAAGAATTATTTTAGTATACAGACTTGCTTATATACGTGTAATATAATTTTGGTATACAGACTTGCTTGCATATCGGGTATGTCGTTCCATGTGAATATCGGGTATGTCGTTCCATGTGAGTTCGATAGTACGTGTAGTATTTAGGAAATGTTTGTCATGGATCGAACTTCGGGTGAGATGACATGTTCCTCGATGTGGCACCCCACTTGGAACATGTAAGCTCCGAGTGGTTTCGAAGGCAGGGGAGACACACTTGGATGAGGTATGTTCGACATAAGGAAGGGTAGTGCAATTGTGAAAAAGAAGTGAGATTTTTGTGTATGTGCATGATTGCCTTAAGGGAAGAAACTAAATGTTCATTCGACCATTGAATGAGAACTATATGTCTTCCTGAAGGTAGAAAATGCGTTTTGTTGATATTTTAATAATAGTCTATCATGACTACGATTTGTATCGTTGTTTGAAAATAAATTTCTTTTATGAGGATTAGTAACTCAGAAAGTTTGTCTATTTGTTTCTAACCGTTTCGTGCAAGATGGTAAGTCTACTAACAATTTTTGCATGTCAAACTTACCATGGTCAACCCTCACAGTGTAAGTATTGGTAAAAATAAATATTTACTTTAGGTACGATAAAACTTATTAGTATGACAAATTTGCCTCGTTGGGGAACTACATATTTTTGAGTTGTTGCTTCCTTGTGTATGTAATATATGAAACTTAATTGATTTGATAGAGTTGAGATTACTCATACCAACTACCTCGTTGACCCAAGTAAGTCTATGATTTTTTGGTACGTTCTTATTGGAACGTAGCCATTTAACCTTCCTCGGGTTATAGAGTTTGAGGCAGCATCTTTGGCGGTTTATTTTGTAGAGCGATCATCTCCAAAAAGTTGCCTGGTTAGAACTTTTATTTATGTTAATTTTTTTATTTAATGTTTCTGTTGTTAAATTTTCACGTCCGGAGTTTTGGAGAAGCGAATAATCCTAATCCTATGTGGATATAAGGATATCTTCGTTTTCTTGAAAACTGGGGCATGACAAATAGCCCACAACATCTTTCCTTTAGCAGCCTCGTTCCCACCCACACATCATACCAAAACATGTGCGCTTCTTCCTCTCAAATTTAATATTCGCTTCTTGCATGAATATATTGGAGAATGAAGAAATGCTTTCCCACGCATACTCAAGCCAAATGGACTTGCCGAACGGTTCAGGAGCCACCCCCATGATCTAGCCATATTTAGCCAATGACTCTTCTGGCAAGGAGCCTCTTTCCTTTTTCAAATCGCCATAGCCATTTGCCAAGTAATGTTTGGTTCATGATTTAAAGGGTTAATCCAAGACTATTTTTGTCTATAGAAAGACAAACAGAGTCCTATTTGAGTGCATGGGAATCCACAAGATTCTTTGGAACCTTGCTAAGGGAAATTTCACAAGATGTTTCCATTTTATTTTATTTTTTGCAACGGATTATGGAAGATGAAATAAGGACATGTACTACCGACATGCTAGCTAAAACACTATCGATCAAGGTGAGTTTCCCCCCTTTTCCAATTGTTTTAATCACCAGATTTCACATTTCCTTATAACTCCAATTGATATCTCATGCAGCTAATTCTTTGGAAGATATGAATGTAAGTTCAAGAGTCCAACCTTGACATGATGAATTCTAAACTGCATAACAAACTTCATCAGTCATCACACTAATCTGCCAACCCAATTTTTTGAAGCGTTGAGGGAGACCATTAGGCCAAGAGGTCTCTCATTCCCCTTGCAGTGAAACACCTCATTCTATCATGGTGACTGCAATCCATTTTGACCCACAAACTACTCCCTAATGATGCTATCAAAATGAAAATCATCCACCACCAACCTCAATGAAAATGATGCTACACAAGGTGGTTGAAACAATCCACTATGAGATTCTAAACCTCCTAAAGAATAACATCCAACTTTGCACAACTTTTGTCACCTTATATTTAAAATTTTAATGATCTTATGATGGTAATAGGCTTGTGACTTTATTACTTCCTAGCACTTTTCTATACAAACTTTGATATCACCATTGGCTTTCAGTTTTTGCTTATTTTTCAACTTTTATTTATCATTATCATACTTTCTATTATTTATCTTTATTTGGAGATTTTTTTATGAAAAGAGTGTCACAAAAAATAAAATGATAGCATATTGATGATATGAGGGGACCTACATCTAAATGAATAAAAAAAAGTATAGAAAGCTCAACATCACAATCAGTAAGCTTTCATTGGTTTTGAAAAGGCATTGACGCTATGCCTTTCCAGTTTTCTAATAAGACCAGGATGATTAACGCACACCGAACTACTAGATGAAGCTACTTGGTAAGACGAATTAAAATGGAAAAATAATAAGTAGCGAGCTCATCAGATCCCACTACAACCTAATAATAGCTACTTAGTCATGGAGGCAATGCTACATTTTTCTCAATCACACAGCTTTTTATCCTTTTGCAAGCAGTCACAAGTTAGTGCAATGATTTGAACTAGACGTTCGCAACGAATGATGCAAGGAAAATGACTAGCATACAATTACTAGTTCCTTAGGTTCTTATAGGGCTCCAAAATACAAGGCAGGTAATCACTCAAACTGAACATATATCTACTCTCAGAATGCATTTCCATGAGAACTAAACCATGGGCAGAAATTTATGCAAAGCTAAATAGAAATTATACAAACAAAACCTTCAAAACAACTTGCATGGTAAGATGAACAAAACCCTCTATTACAAGATCTAAAAAGAAATTTCAAAATATCAAGCATGTATATCATTGGAGGTCATTAGCAAGTCCAAAAAAGAGGAGATAAGATGCACAATCGCAAGCCATATGTAGATCTCACAACCTGATGTTCTACAATGTTCTAAACAGTCTAGTTGAGTATATATCCCTCTAATTTATAGCAACAGCCATCAAATTATCCATATCTATCCACATCAAACTTTGCCAATCAACAAAAAAGTGGGAAACTATCCCACTTCCTACCCCATTTAGACAACTCTTATACAAGCACATATCATTCAAACTTCAAGTGAATAAGTGTTACAATGTTAACATGATCACCAAAATTCAAAGTAATCCAGAAGAAGAGATATAAACGCACCTAAATCACGCTTGGGTCCCCGTCAAAGTTTTCATCTGAACAAGATCCGAATCGGAAGTGGACAAACACTCATAAGACCCAACTCTCTTCAATCCGACCATCTTAGCAAGAACAGAATAAGTAACCATGACAATCACCACAACAAACATGACATGAACCACAAAGACCAAATCCAGAATTGCCACAGCCCGCAATCTCGAATCCTCCAGATCACATTTGGTTGAACCCTCCACCCCACTCACCACATCCAGCAGTCTATGACACCCTTCAGGAATAAACCCTTCAACATACAAAGACAGCCCAGTCTGCAAAACCCAAAGCCCTTGCAAGCAAATCGAAGACCCCAACCCGATATCGGCCACAAAGAGCTTGGGCTGACAAGCAAGAAGTAAACAGAGAACAGAAGACAAAAGCGAAATCTGTGCAAACACAGAGTCGCATTTTGCTTGGAGATCAGAGGTCTGTACGGATGCAGATGAGGAAGAAACTGAAAATTGAAGAAAGAAAGCGGCCGAAGCGAAAGCGAAGAAGAGATCAGATGGAAGAGGGAGGAGAGAAGTGGTGGCGGAGATGAGAATGAAGAGAAAAATAAGGAGGAAGAGGAAGAGGACTGCAGAGAATTGGAGAGATGTGAATAGGTGGACTGGGGTTTGGCCTTTGAGGAGGGGGTCGGAGTACGTGGAGATTAGAGTTTGGTGGAAGATTGAGATGAGGAGAGAGATGATTAGGATGTAGAGCTGAAGGTGTTTGAGGTAAGAAGAAGAAGTTGGGAAAGGGTGGTAGGGTTTGGCAGAGTAAGTGTTTGGGGATTTGAGATGGTTGCGAGTGGCGGAAATGAGGTGGTAGAGACCTAGTGAGAAAAGTGTTGAAGAGGAGAAGATGTGTGAGATTACAGATGCCATTGGAGGTTGAAGATGACTGTGTGTGTTTTGTGATTGAGTTTCTGTGTTTTGGTTACAAATGGCGAATTGGTAGTGATGAAGAGTTGAAGACCAATTGGGTTTGATCGTTGTATGCGTGTGTTGTTGTGTCACTCTTGTACCAATGGAAAATTCTAGGGGTCGAGGGAGGGAACGAGGGAGGGAGCGAGGGATGGGTGGAAGCCACCCATCCGCCTCGAGATGAGCATCATCGCACATCTCAAATTTGATGTGCTTATCTCGAAGCGGATGGATGTCGCCTAAAATGAATGACTGTCTAAAAAATACACCACCCATGGTGTATATATACATGATCATCGTCCAAGTATACGCGACTTTTGGGCGAGGGAGTCTCGAAGAGTATAGTTGCCAAGTTATGGATCGAAATCATGGTACATTGTTAATCCTTCTCAAAGAGCAATGTAATGTCGATCTTTTTTTTAAACCTGTCATAAGATTATGGGCATCTCGATAACGACCAATGAGCCGAAGGCCTTAAAACTATAAGTTGATTGTATGAAAATGATAAATACGACTTTGTACATTGAGTTTGGAATTAGATTTACTATGTTTAGAGTTGCATAACCCGCGACTCAGTTTTTGGACTTGCACATTTGTAAGCAACTTATAGTAGGAGATGTAATTTTTTGCAAGGATGTATAAATTGCCCTCACCAGCCGTGCATGAATGCTTAACAAGTCAATGAGAGGCGAGACAATATGTATAAGCAAACTGCAAGTCTTACGATCATGCTAGTTTTTACACCCCAAACTTGTCCAATGTTTATTTTAGACTCCAATTTCAAGAATAATAACTTTGATCTCACTTATGAAAATACCTCACGACCCTTCTCCTATTTTCTAACGTGAAATTTCAAGTTGCTTCTAACAATATGGTAATACTAGGGGGAAGTCAAATAACCCTGAGGGTATGTTTGGTTGCAAGGAAAATAGACATGGAAATTGAAACTATTTTCGTGAATCTGATTCCAATGCTTCACCCCTCGAACTTGGATTCCTATGAGTAGTGGGAAAACAATCGATTTCCTATTAGTAAATAGACAACTAAACAGCGAAAATATGCATAACAAAGGAAATAAATTTCATTTTCGAAGAAAAATGGCTAACCAAACAGACCCTAAATAATAATTGGAGGAGAGGAAAAAAAAAAGTTCAACATGATGATTATGTTTACTGACAATTTTGTTTTCATAATTTTGAGAGAGAACATATGACTTTAAGGTCAAGTGTTACCTTTTTTGTTCTCCGCCCATTCTTTATTGATTGAACTTTTTTTCTTTGAATGTTCACTCATGGAAAGTTTGTCACTGCTCATGAGTGAAATTCCAAATGATTTTAATCTACTAACAATCTATATTACAATTCATAGTAGTGTTTTACTATTCATTGCTGATTGAGACAAACATCAAATGAGAATTGGAGACAAAAGAGAACTAGGATTGAAAGTTGGAAAGATGTTGAGAATTGAGATTCATTATCCACTAAAATGGCATGTTTGTAAATATAAAATATGTAGAAGGTTGAAAAGTTGTAAAAAAAAAAAGTTAATGAAATGTACATGTGGCGGAAAGAGAAAGTATTATGTTTTCATTTTTTTCAAAATAAAAACTATCATAACTATTTACATAGTTGTCGAATTTTGATAAACTTAGTATCATTAAAATGCAATTTTGAATATCCTTTTAACAAAACCAATGATTAATACAAACACTTAAATTTTCAAAATATGTATTTTATTTTTGAAATATATACGTATTTTAAATATTTTTATGCCTTAGTATAATATTTTCAATGAAACAGATGGACATTTTATTGAACATTCAAACGAAGACTCCAAACATTCAATCGATTATAATTTTAACCGAGTTTGACTCTAAGAAGATTAGTATTCTAAATATGATATTTTTATGAAACTGATTAAAGGCAATGGCGGAGATGGTGATGTGGGTGTCCAGTGTATGATAATTAACAGTAAAAATAAATAAACATATGTGAAGTGCCAACGGCAAGGGTAATATGCTAGTAATTACTTTAACAACTTACAAGTTGTAATGGTCCTCATTCGATAATATCATTTCAACAACATTAGAACCAAAAGTGTCTATGTTGGATTCCCTCATCTCCTTGAACTGTAGCTAGTCAGCACTCCATGTTTACAACTTGGGGTTGATGTTGGCAATGGTGGGCAATATATATGGTACCCGATATAAAAGGAATATATACAGCGGAAAGTGTTTGGTCAAGTTGCATATCTTTTTTTTTTCCATTTTAGTTAATTTTCATGTTTACAGAAAGGGAAAAGAAGTTTCCTCTTTATCTCCCTCAAAGGCTTCCAACAACACTAATGAAGGAATCTAAGATTCACCAAAGTGGGTTATTGGGAGACTTTGGGGTTGATCAAGAGGATATTGACGTCTCAATATATCAAATTTAAGTCCATCGATGTTTACATACATGGTTACAGGTATTGATGTACTGCATATGATACTATAAACCGTATATTATAGTCACAGTATATTACATGAGTAGCTGGAAGTATCGAGTTAATAACATCACCTTCAGTTTTTAGACTAATCTATTGGTAATGTGTTTGATTGCATATCTCAAATTCTAGTCAACCATGAATGAAAACGGCTAGCATAGAGACTTGCTTTAGCTCCGATCCATTGCCTCCACCTTGCATGAAGACTTGCTTTCGCTTCCCGATCTAGTCCATCTAAGCAGCTGCATTCAATACCCGAAGGCTTATCAACGGCGGAGCAAATGTGCTCCTAATAATCGGGCGAAAACTCACAAAATCCTAACTGGTGAGTCTCGAACCCGCGACCTCTCACAAGGAGAGTGAATGTCCGACCAACTGAGCTACAATTGGTGGACATTCAAGGGAGGTTGAAAATGTTTCCTACTTCAATTTTCAGGTGAATTTGATTCTAAGCAAATAATCACCAATACTACAATACATGCATATCAGAAAACTCACTGATATTCTAAGCAAATAATGTTTACAATACATGCACATTTGTAAGCAATTTATAGTAGGAGATGTAATTTTTTGCAAGAATGTATAAATTGCCCTCACCAGCCGTGCATGAATGTTTAAGAAGTCAATGAGAGGCGAGACAATATGTATAAGCAAACTGCAAGTCTTATGATCATGCTAGTTTTTACACCCCCAAACTTGTCCAATGTTTACTTTAGACTCCAATTTCACGAATAATAACTTTGATCTCACTTATGAAAATACCTCACGACCCTTCTCCTATTTTCTAACGTGAAATTTCAAGTTGCTTCTAACAATATGGTAATACTAGGGGGAAGTCAAATAACCCTGAGGGTATGTTTGGTTGCAAGGAAAATAGACATGGAAATTGAAACTATTTTCGTGAATCTGATTCCAATGCTTCACCCCTCGAACTTGGATTCCTATGAGTAGTGGGAAAACAATCGATTTCCTATTAGTAAATAGACAACTAAACAGCGAAAATATGCATAACAAAGGAAATAAATTTCATTTTCGAAGAAAAATGGCTAACCAAACAGACCCTAAATAATAATTGGAGGAGAGGAAAAAAAAGTTCAACATGATGATTATGTTTACTGAAAATTTTGTTTTCATAATTTTGAGAGCGAAAATTCTATTGTGCCCGCCCTAATGCCCGGATGATGCCCAGCACGTGCAACGCATGGTACCAGGCACGTGCAACGCATGGTACCAGGCACGTGCTGGGCCTTGATCGAGTTTAGAAGCAAACCTTTCTCCCTTATTCTCTTGGTTGTCTGTTCGAAACCTTAAATAAAAAAATAAAAAAATAAAAAAAAAGTTGAAGAATCTCAACTGAGGGAGAGGAAAACGACTCATCTGAGGGAGAGGACGATCTGAGGAAAGGAAGAGACGTGCTGGGCCTTGATCGAGTTTAGAAGCAAACCTCATTCTCCCTCGTTCTCTTGGTTGTCTGTTCGAAACCTAAAAAAAAAAAAAGTTGAAGAATCTCAACTGAGGGAGAGGAGGACGACTCATCTGAGGGAGAGGACGATCTGAAGAAAGGAAGAGACGTGCTGGGCCTTGATCGAATTTAGAAGCAAACCTCATTCTCTTGGTTGTCTGTTCGAAACCTAAAAAAAAAAAAAAAAGTTGAAGAATCTCAACTGAGGGAGAGGAGGCCTTGATCGATTTTAGAAGGAAACCTCATTCTCTTGATCGATTTTTTTGCAGGTGACTCTCTGAAGCCTGAACTTTTGTTTTAGAAATGTTTGCCTTGGATGTCCATTTGCTATTAACCCTTTGTATGTATGGATTCAATAATGCTTTGGGGCATTTTAGTTTTGGGGTGTTTTAGTTTTCTCTGATTTCATCACCCCTTAGTTTGATTTCTGCAAGTTCTGATGTCGTTCAGCTGTTTGGCTCCCTTGAAAGAAAGTCAGAATAGCCTGATTTTTATGTTTTTTGTTTTGTTTTTCTATGTTTTGATGATTGGTAGTGCAATGAGAATGAGGAATGCATTCTTCATGAGTTTGATTTCTCATTGTATTTGAAACCTAAATGCAATGAGAATGAGAAATGAGGAGCGACCATACACTTTAGCTTCTTCATGTTTTTAGCTTCTTCATGTTTTTTGTACATTTAAAATACATTTAGCTTCTTCAACTGATTCTCTTCTTGTATTCTTCAATTTCGGGAATCATTTAGCTTCTTCAATTTCGGGAATCAGTTGAGAAATCATTTAGCTTCTTCATCTGTTCATTTAGCTTAAATTTATACAAGAAGCTTCTTGTATTCTTTATTCAAGTTCATTTAAGCTATACAAGAATACAAGAAGCTACAATTTATACAAGAAGCTAAATGAACTTAAATTGTAGCTTCCTTGAAAGAAAGTCAGAACAACCTGAACTTTGTTTTAAGTTCACATAGCTTCTTAAATTTATAAATTTAAGTACAATTTATACAAGAATACAATTTAAGTTCATTTAGCTTCTTCCTCAACTTTGAACTTTGAATGAAGAATACAAGAAGCTACAATTTATACAGTTGAAGAACAATTTGAATTCATTTAGCTTCTTGAATGCATTTAAGTTCTAAATACATTTAGCTTCTTCAACTGATTCTCATTTCTATGTTTTTTGTTTTGTTTTTCTTGATGTTTGGATTTGGATTCAGATACAATGAGAATGCTTTCCTCATTTCTTGCAAGTATATGCTCTATGTGCAAGTATATGCTCTATGATACAATGATAATGCTTTCCTCATTTCTTGCAAGTATATGCTCTATGTGCTATGCCATCCACCCAAGGTAAAAGCTATAGAACCTTGTTCAATTCTGGATTGCTTTAGCAATATGTTTTGGAGTTTAACTGGTTGTTTGATTGTGCAGCATTTTGAGGCACTCGTGGAGGAGCACTTCCACCATTGTGCACACTCCATTCTGCTTGCTTGCAATGCCTATATGGTTGGAGCTCCTGTTGGTTGTGACTTTGATTGTGGCCTGGTTGAGCAAGAAAAACAGAAGTGCAGTTCCACAGGCTTCAAAATCATGCTTGCTAAGTATGGCTGAAGTTATGGGTAATTTGAAAGCTGAGTATGGCTGAAGTTATGGGGTGCTTGTTGTGTGTAATGTTTTATTGTGTGAAGATGGGGATTGTGTGAGGCATGTTATGGTATTGGTGGCTCTGTAAATACTTTGGATGATGTTTGTCCATGCTTGTTCTATAAATAATGAAGATTGCATTACCGAAGGCATGTTTTGTATCGGTGACTTAATAAATATGGTGTTTGGCTTTATTTTTCTGCTTACCGAAGGCATCTTTAGCTTTGTATGGTGTTTGGCTTTATTTTCCTGTTTTATTTCCAAAGATGGCAGCATGGAGAGCGCTTAAAAGCTGCTAAAATGTTCGCAGTTTGAGCGTTTAAAATCTGCTGGAATTTCCGCAGTTTAACGCTTAAATGCTACTGAAATTTTCGCAAGAAGAGCGCTTAAAAGCTACTGGAATTTCCACAGTTTGAGCGCTTAAAACCTGCTGGAATTTTCGCAGTTTGAGCGCTTAAATGCTGCTGAAATTTTTGCAGTTTCAGCGCTTAAAACCTGCTGAAATTTCCGCAGTTTGAGCGCTTAAAAAGCTGCTGGAATATGATAAAACTGCTAGAATAAAAACTGATAAAACTGAATGGTAGGATTACTGATAAAACTGATAAAAACTAGTAAATTTGAAACCTCACAAAACTGGCAAAACTGGCAAAACTGATAGCATTACTCATTACATATTCAATTATAAAAACAACTAGAATATGATAAAAAAAAATTCTGAAATCTGCTAATTACAAAAACTGCTGAAATATAGCACTCCCATTACAATTTGAATTCCACCAAAAGTCCTACAACAACCACAACAATTACTAATATTTTGTCGCTTGTTTGAATAAGTTCCTTCAGGATTGGCTTCTGACACATAGAGTTCATATGCAACACCATCATCTCTACAAACATGTAAACAAAACATGAGATGTGTTGATATATGGCAAAACATTAAAAACTAATAAAGTTTGAGATCGTTACCAGGGCGTAAATAATGAGCTATAATCTGTCAAGTTCGTGTCGTTGCTAGAAGGTGGGCGCTACAAAAATAAATGATATTACATAAAGGCTTACATTTTTTATGTGGCCGTTAAAATGATCTTAATACAATAAATTACATACTTGTGTTATAAGTGAGTAAACCTGACCAAGTCCTTCAAATGTAGCATTACCATATGGCTCAACATGGTTTGAAAGAGGTGTCATATATTGTGAACATTCAAATCCAACTTGGGTAGAACCCTACAAATGACATGAAAAAAAAATCAATATTCTTGAATTTAAAATATATATATTCATTAAAGTAAAACAACCAAGTAAAATTACCAATTTATTCTGAATGGCATGTTCTCTGTCAATGTCTCATTTTCTCCTTCTCTTTCTGTGTTTCTTTCCGTTTGTGGCTCTTTTTACAAACTTTTTCCAGAGTGGATTGCTTCCTCGAATTAGAACGTCGTCCTTTGCAACGAACGGCCAATGGACTATGAATGTCACCAGTACTTTTAGCGCCAACTTCGAACACCCCGTCTGACTGAACATTGATATCACTATCACCATCACCTTTTGATCTCTTTAGTTCATCAGTCTTCATATTTATCCAACGTTTAACATTATCTGCCTCATTTTGGTCCTCTGAAGCTATATCAGCCATTTCATAAAAGAGGCTGCACATCTCATCAAACCGTTCATTTTCAGGCTTCATTGCCCAATCTGAATATACAATTTTTACCTTCTTATGACACCTCTTAATATATTTCCTCCACCTTCGAAGAATAAATTTTCCAGGTAAAACATTAATCCTCATATGAGACAATACCGATAAAATATGTTTGCATAAGATCCCCCTAAACTCAAATAACTGACAATTGCACTTAATATTGAAGTCATCATCGTTAAAATAAACTTTAGAATTGATTGACCTGTATGCGTTTCCTATCAACCTGTCTTCCGAAACACAACAAACCTGAAAGCCATACTCCTCCATGACATGATGATTAACTGCACAACATAATCTTCCTGCAATCTCTGTTTGAAACTCCTTAAATTTATTTGTGGTGTAGGCAGCTTGAAATTCTTTCTCAAATGCGTAAGGAGTAATGCAAGGAAGGCAACGGCTAAATGATCTAAAGTCCTCATCAACTTCTTTTTGAACCTTACTTCGTAATGCATTCTCATATTGTTCTACGAATTGCTTTAGTGTGGTCTTTGAATTTACATAACCATAAAAAAAAAACATTCATACTTTCACTCCTTTATGTTGAAGACATCCCTGCCCAAAAAGTATTCCTCTGAAATGTGGGTACCCAACGACTTCTTTCATCATATAATCCACTCAACCAATCATTATTTTCAAGGTTAAATTTCTCAATGAACCCACACCAATATTCTTCAAACTCTTCATGAGACAGAGAATCATAAACTGCTCTTTGCATTGCAAATTTTATAGCCTCGTATTCATTGTAACACGACAGTTTTTCAGGCAACTTTTTCATAATATGCCATAGGCACCATCTATGGCGTGTGTTGGGAAACACAATTTCGATGACTTTCTTCATTGCTCTGTCAGTGATTACAGCAGCTGGAGCACAATCATTCATACACATAAGCCAAGATTTGAAAAGCCAAACAAACTCTTGTACTGTCTCACTACATATCAATCCACATCCAAGAAGTATTGACTGACCATGATGATTCACCCCAACAAAAGAAGCAAATGGCATTTCGTATTTATTAGTTAAGTACGTAGTGTCAAAAGTAATGACGTCACCAAACTCCTTGTAAGCTGCTCTACTTCATGCATCAGCCCAAAAGACATTTTTTAACCTCTCATTGTCATCCAAATCCATCAAATAGAAAAAATCAGCATTGTTAGCTTGCATCTTTTGAAAGTAGTTCTGCAGTGTCGTCGCTTCCCCCTCACCAAGTCTCAATTGCCTTATTTTATGCAAATAATTGTAACAATCTTTTTGGGAAAATGTCATATTATCATTCCCACCAACTTCAACCACACACGAAGAAAAGTTCTTATTTGGCCTAATGTCCGCCTTATCATTATATTCAAGCCTCTTCTTCACATATTGGCTCATAACTCGATTTTTTTTTGTAATATCTCGATTTTGTAGGGCTCAAATCATGATTGTGATCATCAGTTACTGTTGTCACTTTCACTGTTCCATCAGGGCGTATAAGAACTCTAATCTTAGCCAAACAACCACATCTACAAGAGTAACGCATTTTTATAACACTTTCTGCTTGACTTTTAAATTTCCCAGCCCGACCACATACAAGAATAAGATATCTAGGGTTTCCCTCATCATCCTTTTCAGTTGACCTTACTCTCACTGGAAATCCTTTTTTATTACCATAATCAAGATAATATGACTGATACTCATCAATGTTGTTAAATTCCATCCATACGAAAGGCTCTTTTATTGACTCTACAAATTCGAAATTTTCCATACATTCGCTATTTTCTAATGTATTCATCCCTAAAAATATGACAAATTGAACACATAATTGATGGAAAATTAGCATCTAAACTGATCTAACATAAAAAAAAATAACAAAGCACAAGTAATTTCCATAACCATAATCCTTTCCTTTAACCATAAAAAAAAAAAAAATCATAACCATCATCTGTTCTAAACTTATACAGGGAAAAAAAATTGAAAACCTAAATTGAAAGCTATAGCAAATCCTTTCCTTTAACCATAAAATTTCCAACAAAAAACAGATGACATAGATAGATAGGGGTGGTACCTAATCGCAGGTTGCAGTTTGGAGGAGGCGGAGGTGGAGGAGGCGCAGTTTGGACTCCTAATCGCGCCGTTTGGATGGATGCGGAGGTGGAGGATGCGCACTTTGGATGGTGGCGGAGGTGAAGAGGCGCACTTTGGACGGAGGCGGAGGTGGAGGAGGCGTAGTTGGCTGCCCTAATCGCGAGCTGGAGGAGGCGCAGTCGAGAGAAATTTTTGCGATTTTTTTTTATAGCTTTTCATCCCCCTCATGGTACTGGCACATGCCGGGCATTGTATCGGGCACTGTACCTGGCACAATAGACACACTCTTTTGAGAGAGAACATGTGACTTTAAGGTCAAGTGTTACCTTTTTGGTTCTCCGCCCATTCTTTATTGATTGAATTTTTTTTCTTTGAATGTTCACTCATGGAAAGTTTGTCACTGCTCATGAGTGAAATTCCAAATGATTTTAATCTACTAACAATCTATATTACAATTCAGAGTAGTGTTTTACTATTAATTGCTGATTGAGACAAACATCAAATGAGAATTGAAGACAAAAGAGAACTAGAATTGAAAGTTGGAAAGATGTTGAGGATTGAGATTCATTATCCTCTAAAATGGCATGTTTGTAAATATAAAATATGTAGAAGGTTGAAAAGTTGTAAAAAAAAGTTAATGAAATGTATATGTGGCGAAAAGAGAAAATATATATGTTTTCATTTTTTTCAAAATGAAAACTATCATAACTATTTACATAGTTGTCGAATTTTGATAAACTTAGTATCATTAAAATGAAATTTTGAATATCATTTTAACAAAACCAATGATCAATACAAACACTTAAATTTTCAAAATATGTATTTTATTTTTGAAATATATACGTATTTTAAATATTTTTATGCCTAATTATAATATTTTCAATAAAACAAATGGACATTTTATTGAACATTCAAACGAAGACTCCAAACATTCAATCGATTATAATTTTAACCGAGTTTGACTCTAAGAAAATTAGTATTCTAAATATGATATTTTTATGAAACTGATTAAAGGCAATGGCGGGGATGGTGATGTGGGTGTCCAGTGTATGATACTTAACAGTAAAAATAAATAAATATATGTGAAGTGTCAATGGCATGGGTAATATGCTAGTAATTACTTTAACAACTTACAAGTTGTAATGGCCCTCATTCGATAACATCATTTCAACAACATTAGAACCAAAAGTGTCTATGTTGGATTCCCTCATCTCCTTGAACTGTAGCTAGTCAGCACTCCATGTTTACAACTTGGGGTTGATGTTGGCAATGGTGGGCCATATATATGGTTCCCGATATAAAAGGAATATATACAGCGGAAAGTGTTTGGTCAAGTTGCATATCTTTTTTTTTCCATTTTAGTTAATTTTCATGTTTACAGAAAGGGAAAAGAAGTTGCTATAGTCAACTGAAGGCAAAAACATGGTATATTACCCAAGTAGTCAGGATTGAGGATATCATAGATTAGGATGAATAGGAAAATTCTAGGGGTCGAGGTAAAGGGAGCGAGGGATGGGTGTAACCACCCATCCTTCTCGCGATGAGCATTTGCGTGCATCTCCAACGCGATGCGCTCATCCCGATGAGGATGGGTGGTTACACCCATCCCTCGCTCTGTAGAAGGATGATGGAGATCTACTTGTAAGTAGCGACGTAAACCTATTGCTTTGACATGCTGTGAGTGGGAAATAAGCATCTATACTGAGGGTCTTTGAAATGCAAAATGTGTGATTAAGGAAATCATTTTTATAAAAGCCCATGAAGTTTGGAATGTTAATTGGCAAGCTTACATTGTCATTGATGAACAGATAGAAAATCTGGGATGTTTCCTCTTTATCTCCCTCAAAGGCTTCCAACAACACTAATGAAGGAATCTAAGATTCACCAAAGTGGCTTATTGGGAGACTTTGGGGTTGATCAAGAGGATATTGACATCTCAATATATCAAATTTAAGTTCATCGATGTTTACATACATGGTTACAGGTATTGATGTACTGCATATGATACTATAAACCGTATATTATAGTCACAGTATATTACATGAGTAGCTGGAAGTATCAAGTTAATAACATCACCCTCAGTTTTTAGACTAATCTATTGGTAATGTGTTTGATTGCATATCTCAAATTCTAGTCAACCATGAATGAAAACGGCTATCTATCAAGCCAACCACAAGGGATGGGAGCACGCGTTTCATTCAAGGGAGGTTGAAAATGTTTCCTACTTCAATTTTCAGGTGAATTTGATTCTAAGCAAATAATCACCAATACTACAATACATGCATATCAGAAAACTCACTGATATTCTGAGTTATATCTTATAAAGGTGGTGAATTAAATCTGTAACAGCTCTTCCAGCTCGCTGTCTTAGCTCAGTGGTAGAGCGTGTGGCTTTGGTGTGACTATCTTCTCATGTGTTTGTTTTATTTTTTTTCATGTTTTATTTTCCCCTCTCTGATTTCTGTTGTTAATTTGATATCATTAGTACTGTTTCATTTTACTTGGTTTGAGATCAACGATCAACCTTTTTAACTATCTAATAGAGACGTTACTTCTGAAATCGACAAAGTCCATCTCGAATAAGTGAAGAGCCAAGCACCAGAAGAAATGACAGTGCTTACTATTTTTACGATTCATGAGATGAACAACACTAGGGCATAATCATCTATGGTAGACACACAATGGCATGCATCATCCTGGCAACATACTTCTTGATACTAAAATGTAGAAAACAATGACAAAGCAACAGAAGTTTCAGATTATGATAAAGTTCATCACTAGATTGAGTAAACTAATGCAAGATTGAGTTCAGTAATAGTTGGGACAAAGATGAACGCAAAAAAACTCAGTTATATTTATACAACAACATATCACGACATATTTATACAACAACATATGACGACATATATAATCTGAAAACTGAGAGCAAAATGGGAAAGAGCTGATATTCCTGAGTGAAGATTGGTTCAAAGTATCCAAATTCAACTTCAGCGTCCAATCCCCACTATATCAGTCTGGTTTAGAAATGGACACGAATCTTCACAGATGGAAGAATCTCAGCGCCCAATTCTCAAACCCAAAAAAAAAAAAAAGGCACAACACACTTTAAGCCTTCCTGCTAATGTGGAAACGTATTTAATGTACAGAACAAATACTAAACTCTCCTCAACCATAACCAACTACCCCAGAAAGTGATCCATTTGCAGCACCGAATTCTCACTTTCAGCTTCTAGGTACTCTAATACTTTCATTTGAGATCTGTGACTCATCATCAGCTCCATGAACCAAAGGGTAACTTTTTTTCTACTACTTCACCATGTCAGTCTCCCATTTCAGAGGATTCCATTGATTTTTTCTCTATCTGATACACAATGATTCGTTCCAAATTCAGAAGCCATTGCATTTACATCAGGTGTGATCTCCCAGTTGCCTTTGTGACCCCAGTTTGTGTGTCTTGGTTGGGTACCACATCTTTCTAACCCGGCTACAGTCTCAATCTGGTTCTGTATATCTTCAAGCTCCTCCTCAGCAACTGTCTGCCGTTTCCCTCCCATTTCTATGTCAAAGCTAGTCTTTGGCAACTCTGGGCTCATAACACGACCCATGGACGACGTAAGGTTGGAAACAGTGTTCTCCTTCACCTTTGCACGGAAGTTGTTTCTTGATCTGGGAATTTTGGAGAAAAAGGTCTCCGCAAAGTTAGCAACCAATCCAACGTTATAAGGGTTCATCTTTCCATCATACCTATACCGGAAATTTTCGTATGTAGTCTGCAAGAACAAAATGTAAGAAAATATGAAGGATGAAATGAAGTAGAACCAAGGTATGTCATTGAAAGGAGTATAGAGGAAAGTTACCTGGTTGGTAGAAATTAAGTAGATGTGAAAGGAAGTTAGTCCTCCAACAAACCAGATCCCTATAAATGTATACAATATGAGAACGCCTGACACAGGGGATTTCAGTAAAGCCTTCCAGAGATTACAGTGGTATGCTTCCATTATATACTTGACGTTCACCCAACAGAAGGCAAAAATATAAATGGCTAACATGGTTGTGGAGAAGACAAACATAAAAAAGAACCTGTAATTCCTCTGCAGGGAAAGCATTTTCAGATTTAATGAGTCCCATGCAAAAAAGTCTAGCAAAGAGTTCATAATGAATTAATCACCAACAGAATCAGGTACATGTAAAAGAAAAAGTGTCTGGTTTGACTTTTAACCAAGATTTCAAAGAAGAACTTCCAATGGACAATACATGTGGAGCGAAGTAGCTACTTTTAGATACTAATCATTCATTAGCTCAAGCAGTAAGATGACTCAAAAGGTAAAAAATATAGTTGCATTGGTCAGATGGTTCAGAATCCTAATAGATATAGGTTAATTTTTAATTAAACTTCCAGTTCAAGGGCAGTTAGAATTGTGTGCACCATAGACACAATGCTGTCAAAGATTCAAATAGAATACTAATCTAGCTGCCATGTTCTCCTAACCATTAGTTTTAGAAATCCATAAGAGGTCCACATGTAAGTTTAATCAAACAATGATATACACACATGCATACCTTTCCAATACACTGCCCGACCCAGGGGCAGTGATGATCAAAACGCTCCACACAATTATTGCAGATGGAGCAATGAGAACAGCGGGGTGGACGATACAGCATGCATGTATGACAGTACTTAATCTTGATTACCGTCCCATTCACAAGGACCTCTTTTGTGGGTGGTAAAGTTGAAGCTGGACCCTGAGTTGCTGCCCACTCTGTAGACAAACTAGATAAATCGCCTTCCTCCTCTGGTTCCGGCGGGTGAGGATTACGAGGAATAATGCCTGGATCTCTTCCAGATGTAAGAAAGAGAAGAAGAAGAATCTGTGAAGAATACCAGCCATTGTTTAGTGATTCTTTGTAAGATCAGCACAGAAATATTCGCAACATTTTTTTTTTTTTGGTTCCGTTCAAATTATTGCAATTTCCTGATCACTAGTTTTATGGCTCAACTGTTGGTTTTTCCCCCTGCCCAATAGTAAGCTTGTTATAAGAATGAAGATTCTTCATGACTGATTAAGGGCAAGCAACATTATTCAACATCAATCAACAAAAGAGCCTGGTCAGGCAAGAAGAATAATGTATAAAACATGTTCTTCGGCATTGAACACCTAGAGAGTAGTTAGCAAATCGACAGTCAAATCCAAGCTTATTAATGCAAAAGGCATTTGTTTCTAAATGTGCTACTGTATGGTTACAACTATTTCCGTAGGCAGTGGGCCTATGCATATAATCAATCTCACTCATGACTAAAATAGTGAGAAGATAAAGGTGTCATAGGCCAATGAGAAGGTAAAGGTTCTAGGAATTACTCTTATATCTAATTTCGCAACACAGGCATGCTCGTCGCTCTACCATGTGCCTTTCCTTATTCATTCCTTCCTCGATCTAAATTTATATAACAGTTTCATTAAAAGATTTTTCATGAAGAATAAGCAAAATACTTTATGCAGTTCTGAATGGAGAACCAAAAGGAGAGAGAAACTCACGTATGCAGTGAAGGCAGCAGGAATAGCTGCTATGAGACCACCAAGATGATGCTGAAACTCATTGATCAACCGTCCGGAGACAAAAATGCAAAAAAAGATAACTGGACTTACAATAAGAAATATTGTAAATATCAGTGACCTTGCATCTGGACCAAATATAATTCTGCCTCCAAGGAAGAATCTCTGCAAAATATTTCAAAAATTAGGAACTAAAACGACTGACACAGCAAGAAATTCATAGTCAGTACATTGGCGTCGTATTTTAACTTACAAGGTTATCCAATAAAAAACAATTACACTCAAAGTTTGCATTAATTGTGGATTAATATCCATATATAATCAAACATCACCTGGAAATACAAAATTGAAGTTCAAAGTGAATATGAAGACTGATATAATAAGTTCCCCGCTTCATCCAGGCTCAGGACCAATAAATGTTAGACGATGGATAAAAAAAAGTGGGAGTTCCTTGGCCAAGTAGATGACAAGCTAGCGTGCACAATTGCATAACATGGAAAACATAAGTTCAACAATGATGGAAAATAAATAAAAAATCACGAATGAGCCTACCACAATTTTGAGATGAAAGGGATAAGACCAGGAAAAGACGAGATGAAAACTAAGTGCTACACAAAATTTAGGAAAATGTCAAAGAAAACACATGATCAAGATTCAAGCTGGGTTTGAGAAGCCAATAGGGTGACACCAATAAAAAAATGCTTCAGAGCGAGTTGAAGGCTTTTAAAACTAATTTTGGATTATTAAGCAAATAATAATAAAAATTTTAAGAAGACAAATGTTGATGATCGGATACAAATAGCACTAATAAGAATATAGACAAGAAATTTCTAAAATCTAAGACATTAAATAACAGCTGTGTACACAATCACTAGTATAGTAGTATCTATATGTAAATGTGTACCGTATATTGTACAGGAAACCTAGATTTAAGTTAAGCATATCAAATTAGAGCACCGTAAGATTGTGCAAAACTAATTATATAGATACTTAAGCATATCAAAGACATAAAAAAGACGTATTCAAGTAAGGAGGCCCCAAGAAACTCCATTGATGTATATTTGTGTAATATATACAAGCAAGCTATTGCATCATCCATCCATCATTTGTACAAGGATGACAATTTTATCATTACGACGACAGGGTATTGATGTATCATTAGGATATGTATCGATATGTGTTGGATATGATATATAACGAGTATCTTATTGTGCTGTGCATATGTTAATATATACATGACTGTGCTAGTATTCATTCATGGATGTGGTAATCAATCTAGATTTCTCAAATAGAATATTTCGATCTTTTTTATTATAGTAGCTCGTACATTTGACACTGAAAACATAATAAAAATTACAACAAAGGAAATGCTTTTACTACAATAGAATATGAGAAATAAGAAGAAAAAAGTGTCCATGTATTTGATGTTGGTATCAGTTGTGTTGTCAACTATGTTGACAAGGATAATTTACGCATAATAAATTGCCTAGGTTTGATAAACATAAACATGCATATTTATCAGAAACATGTATCATATATTGTGTATTGGAAACCTAAATTTAAGAGACATGTATTGACATATATCATGTATCATAAAGCGAACAGAAATATATATTTAGGCATATAATGACATAAACAAGACTTATTAAAACAACGAGGTTTCAACAAACACTTCCCTTGTAGATAAATTGTGTACATATACAAGTTATTGGATATCATATGCATGTCATTGTAAAAGAATGATACAACCCTACATCGTTTTTGTATCGGGTTATTCGTGTATCATACTGATGTAGGGTTCAACGAAAGCTAAGAAACCAAACATTGAAAGTTACAACTTTCATAATAATCTCAAAATCAATCTAAACTAAATATCAACACATCTCTCTCATTAAGCCTATTTAAATAAATAAAAACTAAACCTAATTTCTAATTGGACTTCTAATCATGCTTGTGCTTATAATGGATCGACCTATTATTTAAATAATAGTATAACACAAATATTCTAATATTCCATCATTCTCCCCCGATTCGAAAAGCTCGCCCTCGAGCTTTGAGGATGCAATCTTTGAAAAATGCACCAATAAAAGACGACCTCAAACTCTTCCTTGGTAATTGCTACTGTCGTGATTCAGATCAAAATATTATTGTAATATCCCATGTGAATTCGTGACTCGCAGAACATCCACTTCCCTATTTGAAAGTGTATGTGTGCATACTTCTCCTCGAACTTTGATTTCAACGTACCCCAAATGGGATCACAAATTTTGCCCTGTGGTGCTACCTGGCCAGTTTTGTGATATCGAACATCCTTAGTAACATAACTAGAAAAATTAGTAGCACGCGGTGATACAAAACTTCCTTGGAGGTGGCCAATAACTTGTTCATCATGAAAGGAAACATGTGATGGTACAACCAAACACATGGGGGCAAATAACTTCGTCCAACAATCACTCCATTCACGAACAGAGTGTTCATCTGCAGATTTGGTGCGATGGATTGGTCAATGGGGACCCAAAAATTCATGTTGGTGATTTGAATCGACCAATGGATGAGTGACATGCAGTGGGGGTTGTTGGTGGTGATGCGTTCGACGCAGTGGTGAAGATGGTAGGTTTGTTCATCACTGAGTGATGGCTGACAATGCCGATGGAAATGGTGGTGATTGAATTTGCAGTGGTTTTGTTCAACTTGAGGTACCCATTCATGTCCTCTCCCACTTCTCTTCTTCTACTTTGGGTTTTTGGGGATTTGGGGTTTTTCTGATTTTGAACAAAATGAACAAAATAAGTGGTGTTGCAATTTGCAAAATGCAATTCTTTACTCAAAACTTGGGAAAATTTGGGTAATGACAGACAATTACCCCATTCTTCCGAACTTCTTCCTTCAGATTTTCTTTAACGTGAAAATTTTTAAAATTTTCACAATGTGTTTTGGACTCACAACGCAATAAATTACAAATAACCTTATATCCTTCGTACAGATCAAACAAATGTGGTTTCTCCCACTCAACATGGCTCACATATTCTCCTTCAAACGAATTTGAAAAGATCTCGTCTCTTCGTCCAACAATCTAATTCGAGATGTCAATGGTGACTTTTTGCGACATCTTTCTCCAAATATCTTACCGCTCTGATATCAAATTGATGTAGGGTTCAAAAGAAGCTCAGAAACCAAAACATTGAAAGTTTCACAACTTAATAATAATCTCAAAATAAAACTAAACTGAATTCGTCTTTCTGATTAAGCCTATTTAAATAAAAGAAAACCTAAACTTAATTTCTAATTAGACTTCAAATCTTACTTGGCTTATAATGGATCGACCTATTATTATTTAAACGATACAAATAAATACAAATATTCTAATATTCCATCACATACTATATGCATCAGTGAGGCATCGGTGTAATATGTAGCAAGTATCATATCATGTGTATTGTTGAGTGGAAAAACACGATTACCTAGCACACTGGTTTTAAAACCAAAATCCAGTATAAGAGTCAAGATGGCCAGTCATGTTCTAGGTTTCAATGGTAAAAAAAAAATATTGCATAAACGATGATGTTGACATTGAGTGAGTGTACATTATATAGTTAATTCATAATATGACAAACATTTGAAAATTAAATAAGTGTTGTTGAAGAGTCAATGCCATGATAGTAATATCCAATCTGTGCGGGATAACACTGTAATACGACAGATGCAAATCTAGGTATTCTGATTCAAATGAGGGAACTGCTATGGGCACCCAATATTTTGGAAACATGGAAGTAATAGAAAAGAAAAGGTCTATAGCTCAATTATATGGACAACTACAACACTATTTTTTTCTTTAAGAGAGGTTAATATACATTGAAATAGGAGGAAGAAACCCTGGCGATACAAGTATCCCCAAAATGGGCAATGCCACAATATAGCGATGAACTGAAAGAGAGCAGAAAGAACAACTATAATTACATATATACGACTTGAAATCCAACCCACAAACTTGTCTGCCATACCTTTCCCATTATACCATGTTTTCTTTCCTTCCTCTCTTGAAGACCACATTAATACTGCTTGGGGAAAGTTTAAAATTGAAAGCTAATGTGGTTAATATATCGCGCTACAGCATTTTTGTTGATAACTGGATGTACTTCATAAGAAATTTAATAAATACACTACTAGAGAATAATATTCTCACATCAATTCTAGTTATCAGAAACAAAACTGGGTGGTTAACAAGTCGCTGTTGAATTCAGATAACATAAATATTCATCACATTGAAAAGATATCTATGTATATAACCATCTATCAGAGCTTGAGAAAACGCTTTAAAAGGCTCCAAAATCACTTTTTTCAGGGTTCGGAACTTGATCTCATACTGTCAACATAGCCTAAAAATACAAAGTATTATTCAGGTTCCCACCATTGCTGCTAGCTTGAGATTCTTAAATTGAACTTGCCAAACAAAATTCAACACTTGAGATACAGATTACTAAAGAAACCATCTAAAACTCAAATCATTCAACTAAAAAACTTTCGAACTCAGAGACATAAAAGGAAGCTTACATTACTTCCTTTCCAGACTTGATAAACTCTTTTATCGGAGCAATTATTCGCATCAAGTGTCCGACGACTAGAATTGGAGAGCTGGGGTAGTTGAGTAGCAGGATCACTCATCTTCTTAATCAAAATTTCCCCCTAAACTTGAGTGCTAAAGATCCATCAATCTGCAAAGACCCCACCATCAAAATTAGCTCTTGCCCTATCACATAAACACTCAATACAGAGAAAACTAACAAACAAGCAAAAAAAAAAAGTGATTTTTAACGAATCTAACGAAAATGTGCAGAAGATTCACCTTCAGAGAAGGGAATCTGAGCTTTCCACAGATGATGAAGAAGAACACAAACAGAAGAAGAAGAGAAAGCAAAGACTGAAGAAACCCTAAACAAATGACGAATCACTCTCGATAGGGCTTCGGACAAATCTTTTCTCTCTCTTTTTTTATCTTGTATCTTTCTCTTTTTCTCTCTCTTTCTTCTTTTGTCTCTCTTTCTCTCTCTCACTGTAATAATGGATCGGGTTAGACTCGGGTTTTCATACAGTGGAGATCGAAGAAGAAGAAGAAGAGTGGTACAAGGAGAAGCGATATTTCGGAAATGTGATGTCAGTGCGTGTCGTGTCGGAGGTGCTCAGAGAAGAAGAGAGGTCCTGCGAGAGAGAGAGGAATGGAATAATATGGTCGAAGCTGGCTGCCCTATTTGGGTTTTTTTTTTTTTTTGGATTAATTTTTTTTATTGGAGAGCACAAAAGCATGTTTGTTGGGATGAATGGACTGGAACTTTTGTGCTTCCTTAATTATTCTTGTTTCCGGAAATACCCTCGACTCATTATTATGTTGAATGGAACTTTGTGATCGATCAGCTTCCCCTGTCCAAAAATTATACGAGTTTAGGAAAGATAAGGATTTTATTCGATTTGGAAACAAAGCCAGAAAAAAAAATGAAAAGACAATCCAAATGCTCCGATTAATTTTGGTTCCCACCTTAGGGTAAAGTGTATGCTCAATACTAATCGCCTTCATTTCGAACGATGTTGATCTTATTTCTAGGAGTAAAGCTAGATGGCGAGGGAATGAGCGAGGAAACCAGCGAGGGGAGTGAGGTGGAGGGAGGGGAACCATTCTCTCCCTTCGGAATGCACACGTTGAATTTTCTTACACGCATCACAAGGAAAGGGAATGGTTCCCCTCCCTCCACCTCACTCCCCTCGCTGGTTTCCTCGCTCATTTCCTATAGAATTCCCCTATTTCTAGATGAACCACTGACACCTTGCTTGTTATTTTGTTTTCGGTATAATAGGTTCATTTACCTTTTGTTTTTAGTGTTTTTAGAAAAAATGAAATGATTGAATCTAATCTAATCTAAATTTTGGGTAATCTAGTAGTAAATTTGATTGTTTTAGCAAAATAAAAACGATAACTTGTTGATTAGACTTTTTAGCAAAATGGGTTTTTAACTCATGGATTAAAGAATTCGTGATCATCTTTCCGAGTCAAGATCATAAAGACAAGTCAAAGTCATAAAGACATGAATAACCAAATCAAATCAAACCAAACCAAACCAAACCAAACAATCTTTCTAAGTCAAGGTCATAAAGACAAGTCAAAGTCATAAAAAAAAATGAACAACCCAACCAAACGAAACCAAACAGAGTGGAGCAGAGCACAAGATGTTGAAGAGAGAAAATAATAGTGACGGGGAGGGAGAGGAGACAATGTGGCGACCACAACTGGAACTGAATTGAGCAAAATCAGTCAGTATTCTTCTTTTTTATGTAAGGAACCGGTCACATGATGACAACCCTTTCTGTCCAAATCAGCTCTACTTTTAATGAACCCCCACCCATAATCATGCCCCTCTTCCTTTCCACATCTTGCACTCAGAATTTGTGTCTATAATGTAAAGGATCCCAAATTCTACATTTCTTGTCATGTGAAAATGCAAAATGAGGATTGTGAATCCTACAAAAGGTATAATCCCAACAGTTGAATCAAACTACATCTTTGGTTGTTTTAGAGCTGTAAAGTTGCTCATTGCATTTACAAATATCTCATGGTCATGGGCATCATCAAGTGATCTTGACATAGAATGGGTATTGGATCTCTGCTGATCAGCATCTTCATTGCCTCCATATACAGTAAATCACACTTGATGATGCCCACAGCCCACTTGTGGGCTAAGGAGAAAAGAGGGACTTTATCTTGCAATACACATGTTCTCCCCATCCTTCTTGACTGTTCTCTGTCCGTCTCTCCAATTAGTACCTCACCACCTCCCCTCTGCTTACTCTAAGCCAAATGGAAGGCAGATTCCAACTGTCTGGCTCTGTTAAAGACTGGTCAAATACCTCTTAACCTAATCTAATTGTCTATATTAAGCACAGATAGTAGGTCTGATTAAGTTTATAGAGAATTCAGCAATGAGAAAGGACAATATCAACTTGTCCAATTTTCAAATAGATTATTGTACATGTAGGCTAAGTTACAAAAGAGAAGGTGACTAGCATACTTGTTAATTTTACAAGCCCTACTGTCACTCTCAATCCTCTAATCCTTTTCAGGGATCTGACTTAAGTTAAAAATAATTTGTGACTTCATGCATTACTATAATAATTTGTGACTTCTGATTTTTATCAACAGAGTAGTTCCAAAAGATTTACAGAAACCCCTTACCTGCTTTTACACCAAATAAAAAAAAAATTAAAAGAAAGGTGGAATATTTGCTAAAGAAAGGGTGGAATGTCCAAGAGATAAAGTACTTTATTTGCTTTACTGTTCTTTTCCACTTTTCTTTTTCTTCAAGAGTATCTTTTATCTCCTTGAGCGGAGACCGGCCAACTTATTGGAGGGAGACGTCGTGCATCTCCTGTGCCAAAACAGCGGGCTGGGTTTCTGATATACACCTTTAAAGTGCCAAACAAAACCTACGACCCACAATAACTATCCATACATTCTAGATCGCCTACATAAAATTTTAATGGAACATATAGAAGATCAATAAGCAGAAATACACTCAAATAATACCACCAAAGTAATTAACCACCCGACCGAATGGATGATCTAACATCTGAAATTCAAATCTAGTCTGTCATGTTTGCTAGCATTTTATTTTGTTTTTTGAGTTTTTTTACACTTCTACACCTTCTATAGATAGTGTTTATGGTTGTGTTTTAAAGATAATGGGTAAAAAGTGTAAAAACACTAATAATAATAATAATAATAAAATATCCAAAAAAACTAGCCAACATGACTGACTAGACTTACTCTTTCAAAAATGCAATGTCACTCTGTGGTAAAATTATCTTGTCTGCCCAGTCCAACACTCCAACTAAAGTTTTGCCTAGGTTGTGGCTCCCTTAAACCTTGCTCTAACCTGATGGGGTTGAAGCTAAATGAATCAGACATTTCAAACGTCTTTATCCTAATTATCAGCTTATAAGAAAACCAGATTATTGACCACAATCAGAGGAAAGGGTGACATTTATGCCAAACCACCACCACCACCCATTTCCAAACAAAAATAAAAATATATACCACGTAGCAAATTTGGGATTGGGACCAAAATGAGATATAGTCCAAGAAATAGTAAACAACAACCTTTACTATTTCAAAACAGAACTATGGAAAACAACAATATAAAGCATTAACCCCACCCTTGTAGAATCTTACTGTATCACTGCCCGGTAGAAAAGTTCCAACATACAAATTTTGAGAGAACGACACATTCACATCAATATGGTGAGAGTCTCGCCCCTTCATGTGCTGGGGAGCACAAAAGAAGATTCTTCCTAACAATGCATCATCAGTACTACATTGTTTATCATTCATATTCTTTGTAAAATCAATTAGGCATCATCAGTACTACAGGGAACGTGTAATATATCCTTGTTAGAGGCCATCTTCATTACAACCATTGATGACGCATTGAGATGGATAATCACACTTTGTAATAAAGTTATTTGCATATGAATCTCAACGCATTATTAAGGGATAAGAGTTGAGATCAATCTTCTAGTTAGGGGACCATAGCACTGAAAGATTCAACTCGTATGATAAACGGATTAGCAAGGGTATGAGAATTAGTACCTTCCACTTCCAGTGACCTTTCATCTTAGCACTCCCTTTTGATTGAACCTCAGCAGCTCTTTGGCAAGAAAATCACATTCAATTAAAGCCTTTGATCTCCTTGCATATCTCCATGAAAACAAGCTAGTGAGCAGCGAAGACAGTGAATTGACCAGAAACTTAACCTTGCACCAAAAGCGCGTGCAAAAATGCAATGCTACATAGCTTGTTACGTATATAGCAATTCAATATTATTGAATCACTGGATATATTGAGAATATATTGTGAATATCCTAATTGATTGGGAATATGTGTATTAGGAAGGTTGCTTATAGAGTCAATATTGTATAATAGTTTTAAGGAAATTAGCAGATTATATTGTGAATATTCTCTGAATTAGTTTGTATATAAACAGGAGATTGTGAATGAGAAAGACAACAAAATACACACACAAATCAATTCTTTTGTCTGGTATTCTAACATGGTATCAGAGCAAAGAGTATCATAAAGGGAGGAAATGTATCTGTGTACGATTGGAACGATTGGATCTTCCTCTAACTGGGCCTTGTAACCTCGGAGTGCAGTCTCAAAGGGCATCAGTGATCCTTCTTCGAATTAAGAGCCTGAACATTTGAGGAGAAACACTAATCAATTGCAAATATAAAAAGTGTATGCCTAACACTCCCTAATAATATTAAGTTAGACTGAGCTGTTGACAACAAAATACTTGTGAAGCTATTAATTCAAGATCCCAGGCCTCAGTCATCACCATAACAGACTCGTATCCTCGAGTGCAGCGCATAAATGATGGTGTAGAACAAACATGAGCTCTTGTAGTGCCACCAAGAGAGATGTTGGGAGTGACATGTGGCCAACTATAGAGTAACACTAGTAATATTGTGGACTTAATCTGGTATAATAAAATGAATTAGACTCGCCTAAGAGATATCACCATTCACCAGAAAATTCGCTTGATTATAGCATCTGGTCGATCACATTCTTTAAAACTACGAATGCATGTCTCATGAAGCTATCTGTTGGATCGACAAGTTCATTGAGTCTGACAGTTGAACTTTGACTTCTGTTGAATTGGAACACTAAGCCTTCTATAATTTTACCTTTTCAGCCATCCAAGGAAATAGGATTGCATCTTATCTCTATTTGCATCATTTCCAGCGTTGACTGTGGGAATGATCTTGTCAGGCCTAAAAAATGGAAACTAATATCTCAGTCTATGTTGCCAAAATAATAAAAATAGCAAAAAGGTTTTCTATAAAATGAAAATTAGAAGCGAACCTGAACAAATTGTTGGAGTTCAAAGAAGCTGGAATGCTCACTGTACGGAACACCTATATATGATCGAAGCAAAAGAACCACATCAATATGATTTAATCATGAGCCAATAACTAGTAATCTCTTACATAAAAACTTACCATAGATTGTGACATTTCCTTTAGAATTAGGTCTGATCAAATCTAATTGGTCTCCAACAGTATCAGAGTATGTCCAACCTACAGAATTCAGAGGTCAAAAGAAATGAACAAATACATGGTTACCCTGTCCTTTTTCATCAAACCAAGTGAAATTGCAAAGTGCAGACATATTCAAAGGTAAAAAGGTCATAACTGAAGATAATCTACCAGTTGGACGAAACGCAGGGGTGGCATTCAATTACAAATTTTAATGGATTGAGAATTATTTTAAAATCCATTAAAATTCAGGAGTATTCAATAAAGGATTTAAAATAATACATGTAAATCTAGGGGTATTCAAATATCGATTTTAAATGATTGTTTTAAAATCCATCAAAATCAGGGGGTATTCAATTCATGCTTTTCAAAAGTCCACCAAAATCAGGGGGTATTCAAGAAGTAGTGGATTTTAATGTATTTGTTAAAGTTGTGGATTTTGAAGGATTTGTAAGTGGAAAGTATATATAACAAGAGTTATTCCAAAATTCAACATTCCTCCCTCATATTTCAACAGATTTGTATTGGTTATTGTTAAATAACACCACCATTTTTACTGAAGGACGCCACCATCCCATTTTTTTTATGATCAGCTGAAGGACACCACAACCCTCCCTTATCTTCTCTCTTCACAGGAGCAGCACCACCTCCCCCCACAACTTTCGGCCACACCACCATGCCCTACCACCGTTGGCTGCACCACCACCCGCACTTCCTTTCTCTTTTGTTCTTGTTCTTTTTTTGTTATTATTTTTCTTCTTCTTCTTCTCGTTTTCTTCTTCTTGTCCTCTCTTGTCTTTTTTTTTGTTCTTCTCTTTTTTTTTCCTTCTAATTTCTTCGTCTTCTACTTTTCTCTTTTTTTTCTTCCTCTTCTTCTATTTTTTTCTCCTCTCTTCTTCTTTTCCCATTTTTTTTCTTCTTCGCTCTTGCGGAGGTTCCTGTGAGTGGAGGTTCCTCACTTGCCAGAACCTTCGGGAGGGCAAAAGGAAGAAAAAAAAAGATAGGTGAAAAAGAAAAAAAAAACTGAGAGAAAAAAAAAAGTGGAGGAGGAAGAGAAGAAAAAAAATAATAAGAGGTGAGGGGGAAAGTTTAGAATAAGAAGATGAAAATGGGTGGAGGTGGGATGAGAAGTGGCAGTGGTGATTGATGGAGAAGAAGAAAAAGAAGAAGAATAAGAAGAAAAAGAAAAAGAGGGGATGATGAGGAGAGGTGGCGATAGCGTGGTGGTGGTGGTGATTGAAGAAGAAGAAGAAGGAAAAGAAGAAGAAGAAGAAGAAGAAGAATAAGGGATGAGAGGTGGAGGAGATAACAATTTGAAGTAAAATAATCATTTATATTAATTTTGGACCATCTTCACTGTATTTGATTTTTTTTATTTGAAGTAAAATTCTCGTAACATACAAACAATTGTTAAATTGATGTTTTGAGAGATGTTTTATGATTTGTGTTGACATGGATAACCATATAGGTGGTGTTCTTTCATTGTTTCCTATGACTAATAACACATTTATAAAAATCCATTGAATTTATAAGAATCCATAGAAATCCATAACAAACCTTTATAAAATCTATAAAATCCAATCATTTAAATTTCATCCAAATCCAGTGGATTTTGTAAAATCATTTGAAACATTTTAAAATCCACGAGATTTAAAATTCTTCAGAGTCCATTCAAATACCGAATTGAATACCCCTACCTAAAACTGCCAAACATTGACCAGATTAGGTTCCCAAATACAGAAATACTGCTTCAATGTCTATAAAAGGAACAAAGTGTGTCGATAACACAACTACCACCTTACATGAAGTGAGAAAGTTTAGGGTTTAGACCTCGTGTCTCAGGAATGATGAAATTGGAAAAACATGGAGTGTCATGTCCATTTGAACAGAGTTTACCAACAGTTTAGGCCAACCAAAAGACTGAAGAATCCAAATCCTTATATTTTAACCTGAAGATAGTAAATATCAGTTTATACAACTTTGCACTTTTAAGCTTGACTCAGTGTTATCAATTGGATCCAGGTTAAAACCATGTGAATTTGTAACCAGTGAGGGCTTAGAATTGGACCTTATCATACTGAAAATAACTTAAACGCTATCTGATACTCAAGACCAGCAGTTCTTTTCAGTATATGACAATGCAAACACATAGAATGATTTTTTTTTGGGTTGAACAAACAAAAATAAGTGATCACCCAATCTAGGTCAAAGTCAACTACTAATTGCTAATACATGCTGAACGGATAAAATTGAAGAATCGAGTAAGAGTCATATGTCATTACAGTGCATCGATGTTTTCCCTATGGCGTTATCTATAGCAACCTACAGGACACCACTTTTTGCATTGAGAAATTGAACATTTCTGACCAAAAACTGATAGAGATTTTTTGGGGGGACTTCTTAACTCGCATAAGTTTTGGCAATATATGATGTAGTTTGCTTGTTAATATGTATTGATATAATTATGCAATAACAGCAGAAGCGATATGTATTGATATATATCAATTATGCAATAACAGCAGAAGCGATATGTATTGATATATATCAATTATGCAATAACAGCAGAAGCGAGAGCATTATACCCTAATGCATTTGAAATTGCAAGGTGACACATTCTTTTCCTATGTTGTATTCGCCAACAACAATACGAATTTTGGGATGCTTCTTAAGACAGCTTCAAAACTAACAAAATCCACAATCTCTTATTTGGGAGGGAACCTAAAACAACAAATTTCAAATATTAGGTCATTAGCTTTTAAAAATGAGGAACATAATATTGAATCCAACCAAAATGCTCTTACCTATACTTTGGATTACAATAAGTTGTATCCAGATAAAGCAAATTAACACATTAGTTTGCAAATAGTGGATATGATTGCATCAATCTACTAGCACTGAAATCTCCTGTGTGCATATAGCATCTTTCGTCTATTAGGCAAAAATGAATCAAAGTTGCACTTGGACAGTGATTAGCTTTTAACAGAGTCACTTTAACTCCTTCAATAATGTGCTCTTTGTCAAATTCCAAAGGATAGATGTATCTGAAAAACATACACAACATTAACAACACACATATGTATCTGAAAAACATACACAACATTAACAACACACATAACACATGAACAATGCAACACAAGGGATTTCCATGATTTGCACAGAAAATACAACAAAATACACATTCTCACAACACTAATCATCAAGGATAGTGTCCTCACAATGAATTTACCGAAATACACATCCTCACAAGACGAGCGGTGAGAGGGGTGCAATAAACAAGGTCATTTGACCATCCCTTGCTCAAACCACTACAGTGGTCATAATCAAGATGACTAAGAAAATATGAACGAGCATCATTCGATGAAGACGTAGTGGAATGCATCTTCAGTAAAATAATAATAATAATAATAATAATAATAATAATAATAATAATAATAATAATAATAATAATAATAATAATGGTCCCTGCATTCATAAAACAATCTTCTTAACATCGCATTACATGAAACACGTAAGTATCCACCAATTACTAAGATCTAAAATAACGAAATCATTTCAAGTAGTTTGAACTAGCTTCTATTATTAAATATTTTTAACCAACTTTTGCAAAATAGAACCTATTGTATTACCATTGTATGGAATAAATGAATAAGAATCAGCAAACAATTCATTCCTATGCAATACGATCAAATTCTGGAATTTAAAATTATATAGGGGTAATCTCACCATGAATTTTCTTGTAGAATGGGAAAATGCGCCGCGAATTATAACCGCTTCCATTCATTTCCATTTTCGTATTCGGAACATTCGAGTTTCCATCCACCTGTCCATTCTTCATCTTCTTCTCCACCAAAACCCTAGATGATGAAACCGCGGAAAATGAGAAAATGGGAAGGGTTTTGAATGGAATTGGGAACTTCGTGTTCCTCCAATGGGTTCAACGTTTGGCAATGTGACTACTGTCATCCAGATTGGATACATAAATGCACCCCGCCCTTGTTTTCTTCAACACCAACTTTATAACACACCTCGAGACATGTAAATCGGATTTGCCTCTAATCCATTCGATTTGATCCGATCCAATACGATACGATAAAGAAGGAAGTTCAGTCCGATCCAATCTTATGGACTATCAATATTCAATGAAAAAAATCTACTCAGCCCGGTCCTTGTGGGGTGTCGGAGCCAAGATTTTTGTTGAAGGGGAGAGTGATGAATCCTAGTTAATTAATGATAATATAATAATTAATTACATTAACATAATTTTTGTTAAATTTTGAACAATACATAAGTATATACCTCCACTTGACCCCCTAGATCCGTGCATGTCCTTGTGCCTGGGGAGGGTGTCCATCACGTGAGTGCCAACCTTATCATTCTTTCCATGGGTTTGGAAAAGATGAAAAAGGGGTAGACTTGGCACTCATGTGCTGGACACCCTCTCCAGGCAATAATTAGTGTTTTCTCCCTAGGTTGCCCATTTACGTTTTCAATACATATTAGATTTCAACCCATTTAACTTTTTTCTGTTAAATTAAATCTTAATAGGCTTTTGCATTTTGCTCCCAATAATTTTGGCTAAAGCAACTTTGCCTTCAAAACTATTCATAATTAGTTTACCCCCTAAAGTAATAGTTTCCGTCCATGCACCATTAGGCCCTTTTTTTTTTCTTCTAAATGACTGCCTATCCTTTATCAATTGTTGTATGTTATTCCAAAATTTCCACCCATACCACCACCACATGTGAGGGAAGTGGCTAAACCTTACCGAAAAAAATATGGATGAAAAACTTGGACGATAAGATTTTGGCAAAAGCTTCATTATCTAGGATTAAATATTGCCCTTATCATAGGTCCCTACTTCATGTCATATGTGAAATCAAAGCAAAGAAATAAGGACAAAAAGGCAAACTAGCTATAAAAAAAATAGCAATTGATCGAGCCAGGTGAGAGAAAACAACATTCCCCGAAATAACTCAATCCCTTTTTTGTAAAACCCACATAAAAATATGTCATTGACGTTAGAAAAGGCTAAAGCAACAATAGTATTTATATCATTCGTGGGCGCAACTAACTCCTCGTGGGGTACCTATAAGATTTTCGAGGAAAGAGAACCCCTGACCAATTAGAAATAAAAATAAATAAGAATACAATCCCAATAAGGGCACCTAAGGGCCATATTTTTCTCCAATTTGAGTTTACTCAAGTCTCGGATGACTTCAAAAATATATTTGAAAAACTTTGACCACCTATAGGAGTGGTTTGTGGATTTGAACAACTATAGCGGCTGAACCTAGCAAGATAGTCACAACCTAACAAGAAATATGTATATGGAAACCTCCATTTGCCAATGGAAATGTTGGCCTACCTCCACACCAGATATAGTTTGTATAACCCCTCTAGTGTATCAGTGAAATACGGTAAAGCATTCATAGTGACCTATGATAGAACTATAACTGGAAGCTCCTAATTGTTTCTAGCTTGAATGCAATCATTTCCCTCTTCCGTCTCCACCATGTCCACCGACAACCACTACGTCTGATATAGTAACTTGAGCGAGTAAATTTTTTTTTTATTGTTATAAGGATATCAATTTTTTTTTATTTGACTAATCAATTTTAATTTTAGTAACCTTTATTAAAAAAAAGCCCGAAACTAAAAATGGTATTAAAAAAATTCTCCTTACATCATTGTCGAAAAAGATCAACTGTCATTTGTCTAGTTACCGAATTAATTAATCTTCTTGAAACTGTAAGTCTGTAACAATGGAGAAAACAAAACAAAACCAAACCAAGAGAGGGAGAGACATAAAATACACAAGACAAATGCGTCTCTGTTTCACTCTCTAACGGTTGAGTACGGCGAGAGAAGCGGTCGGTGGAGTACTCTCACGACCTTTCTTCGACTGCAAACTCTTATCTCTCAAACAAGAACACAGACAACTCTCTCTTAGAAAATAAGCACACAAAATTCCTTTAGGTTTCTCTGCGATCTTCTTGAATCGTGAGCTCTCGTTCGTCTCCAAGATTTCTCAAGGTAGAAAAAAAAAACTACTTAGAGATCTCATTGATATTTGCTTTTCTTCATCTCTGATTTCTTTGCTCGCTAGATTCCTGTATTGATATTGTCTTGATTTTTCATATTGCGATTCCTATGGATATGTGAGAAATGCGTGATTAGATCGAGAATGTGAATTTTAAGATTAATTGATTTTGTTTCTTGAAAAAAACTGGGTAGGTTTTCGTATCTGTTGGAGCTAAAAGCTATAAACTCGCAGCGAAGAGAAAGAACTGGTGAGCACCTGAGCCTCCTCAGTTGAACATTACAAGTTTCCAGAGCTTAAAAAAACACTATCATTGGGTGGGAGGATGATGAGGCGGAAGTTAACATGGTTTTGAACTAGAAAGGAGTTTATTGCATCCTATACTCCATGGGGGAGTGGGTTATTGGAGCATTTATCAATCTCGTCGGTAGTATTGCGATAAACTTTGGCACAAATCTTTTGAAATTGGGGCATACACAGGTAATTTTACTGATGTACTTCATTGACGTTAGCAATCTGATTAGTTTGCATTGGTTTACTATTTATTTGAAGGACTTGTGTTGATTTTTGCCATCATTTTTCTTCTAACATGTAAGTGATTTATAAATAAATGATAATACATGGTAGATGTCCACAGTGTGATAGCTTGATTCCTTGTCGAGCATGTTCGATTCAATTTTGGTTGTAATGGTTTCAACTCAAGCGAAGCAATTTAACCTTGGTAAGTTGAATTGTTTGATACTGAAGAAAAATAGAAAGCATACATGAAAGTAATAGTCAGCGAAGTGTAGGTTACACGAATGCACGCTTTTGGAATGATAGAAAGTACTCAATGCTAAGTGAAGCTAAGATGAATCGCCAATGGAGTACTAGCTGGTAGGTTTGATGGTATCACAAGTTCAGGGTTTGAACTTTGCCGGAGTCATTTAATGGTTATGGGATCCAATAAAAACCCAACTTGCCTTTCAAAAAAATAAGAAAAAAAAAAAAAGAGAACAGAAAGAAGCTGAGATGAATTGAAACTTTGGATCTAAAGTCTAAATTAGAACAAAAATGTTTGGAGCTGAAAAGCATTGTCTTGTGGTACATTGCTCATTAATGGCTTTGAATGGTCAAGTTGGATAAACAAAGTTGGCAAAAGTTTGACGACACCTACTGACGTTGCCCCACTAAGTTCCTTGGTTCTTGTATGTAGGCACATAGTGGAAAGTTCACAAATCAAAAGAGAGAAGTAAATTCAAACCATGGATGATAAAAATGCTCAAATTTTGTTCTCAAAAAGTCCAAATTACTGGACAAAGCTCTTTGTTCGATTTTGCATGACCAAAACTGCTCATCTGCACCATTCTCTATGGAAAGTTACTTTGCCACACGGACTTTCCATATCTCCTTCCTATAAATATGGGGGTTCGATTCACAACTTCTACTGATTTAATGCAAGTGTTGATTTGGAGTCCAAGCTTTTGTTACACATTGGCTAATAATACTCTTGCTGTATTGCGCCACATAGGCATTTTCTATTTAATTTTAAGTTAGACTCCCATAGACCAGCTATAAATTACGAAAACAATGTCGTCAAGTAACTCTTGTTCCCATACTTAAATCTCTGAACAAATGGCGTTCTTGAGTTTTGCCGCTAAAGCATTTTCTAGTGCTGATCTTAGACATGACTGTAGAAGTGTCCTCTGTTATGTGGCATCTTCCTAAGCAATTTTATGTAATGAATGGATTACACCACATAGTTTTCACTGATTTACGAAGCTGCTTAAGCGATCAAAGTGTATACCCAGATCTCTCTGTAAATTTCTGCATGACTAGTTTTCGGCATTGGGAGACATGAAAGCAGCCATTTTATGTTTGGATTTTCGAAATATATGTTTGGGGTCCAGATGATACTTGCCTATATATTCTTACTGTTTAAATGTTTTACTGTGGTATTCCATCATCTCATTTCTGCTGGTTGTACACTGGATTTAATTGTTGATTTGCTAGAGTGGACTTTTGGATTTCCATTTAGCATTACTCTTTGCTCTACCTCTTGGTTTCTCGCAGTTATCTGCCTTTGTACTGATCTATGGGTGGTCAGTGTCATGGTCAACTACCATGAGAATCACTGTCTACGGGTGGATATTTCTTCGTATCCATGTATTTACTGCATAAACGTGGTTGTGTATTACTCTTGCTTTGTTGCTATTCCTTCCTTCAATGATTTGAACTGATTGTAGACAACTAGTGACTAATTTCAGTTACTAAGTCATCCTGCATTATCTGTTTTGAGTGTTGCCAGTGTGTTCTTACTTCTATCTGATTTTCATTTTTCTGGCAGAGAGAGAGGCATTCTATACTAGACAGTGATGGAACCAATGGAAAGCTTATCTTGAAACCAATAACACACTTTCAGACATGGAGAGTTGGTAAGTTTGAGCACATTGTCATAATACATTGTGATATAGAGTTGCTAGGCTGTGTTTGGTTGCATTGTTGTCCATGGAGAGTAAATTTTTGGGGGAAAATTAGCTTTTCCTAGCTGCTTGGTCCATTTGAGCATGTTGGGAAGTTCTCCTCAAATTTGAGCATTTTTCTCCTCAGCTGGCTTGCACCTCCACAAATTTTCCACGAAGAACTTTTACACGAAACTAATCAAACACAGTCTTGGTTGTTTAAATACAGCTCATTTGAGGTTGGGGTGGGCCATTTGAGAATTTTATTGTTTAACAAAATCTTTATATGCAGGTATTGTATTCTTCGCTCTTGGGAATTGTCTCAACTTCATTTCTTTCGGATATGCTGCTCAGGTATGTTTGGATTATACTTGACTAACTTATTAGCTTATTTAAGTGTGGTACTGTGACTAAGATGTGGAGATGATATCTCAACATCTGAGTTTGTTTATGACTACTAACAACATATGTTCTTTTAACAATTGGCAGTCTCTTCTTGCAGCTTTGGGATCTGTTCAATTTGTATCTAATATTGCATTTGCGTATTTTGTTTTGAACAAAATGGTGACAGTGAAGTACGTTAACATGAATCTGGTGCAACTTGTTTTTTCAACATTGTCTGTCGTGCTTTTTTTAGACTTTTATATGCTTTCCTTGGTCATTTGGCAGGGTACTGGTTGCCACAACTTTTATTGTTCTTGGCAATGTCTTCCTGGTTGCTTTTGGGAACCACCAGTCACCTGGTACATACTACTGAGAACTAAAATGTGTTGATTTCATTGGTGTATTTAGTGTTGATGTCAATGAGTACTTGTTATCTGATGCCTCCAATTGATTGTTACATTTATTGCGTTACCAGCAAACGACACCCAGGTGCGTTGGCATCCTGATGACACATGTCGGTAGAAACATTATTGGACCTACCTTTTGGTGGTCCTACCTAGAGCTTTCTTTATGGAAATTAACCAGATTGGATTATCTCAAGTTCTCTACCATCCGATCAGTACACTGTTTGATGTTTTTCTCCTCAAGGGTGCCATAGATTGAATTGTTGATCTAATCATATTTCTTTTGTTTATGAATCCACTTGGTTTGGCTACCCCTTCCCCTCTTGTGCATTATCTAGGGGTTTTCTTTGTTAGGTAAAATTTCATGTATGTTTTTGGCTGTTTGCAGTTTTCACTCCAGAGCAATTGGCAGAGAAATACAACAATATTGTATTCCTTCTTTACTGCTTGATCTTGCTCGTGGTTGTTGTTGTACATCACTCCATTTACAGGTAAGCTTCTATTGTTCACATGCCATTGCTGGAGGTTTTGGTTCTGCTTTTCATTTTAATTTCACCCTGGTTGTTTATGAAGTAGATGATCAAGCACTCACATCACTGCTCCTTTAACTTTATTCAGGAGAGGGGAACTTTTCCTGTCGATTCCGGGGCACGAACTTAGTGCTATTTGGCACATGTTGCTTCCTTTTTCCTATGCCATGGTTTCTGGTGCTGTAGGATCATGCTCGGTCTTGTTTGCAAAATCTTTGTGAGTTAGCTGTTTTAAAGGACTCTTTCTCGTTTATAAAGATTAAAGGGATTCTTTTTAAAACTTTTGCTCAATTTTCCAGGTCTAACCTCCTAAGATTGACCATGTCAAGCGGCTATCAGTTGCATACCTGGTTTACATACTCTATGCTTCTTTTATTCCTTAGTACAGCTGGCTTTTGGGTAATGACTTGCGTCATTTTTCTTATGGTTTTATAATTTTATGAATTCTGTCATGATGACTATTCAAAAAGTGATGTTTGACATTTCTGATCTGATTTTCTTTCCTACATAGATGGCAAGGTTGAATGAAGGATTGTCACTCTTCGATGCAATCCTTATTGTCCCTATGTTTCAAATTGCTTGGACATTCTTCTCCATTTGCACAGGTTTTGTCTACTTCCAGGAGTATCAGGTTAGTTTGCAGGAATGCATATCTCAGCCTTGCACTGTATTCACTGTCTCTTTCTCAATCCAATTAGCAAGCTTCCTTTTGAACTGAGCTTCTACAAAACAGGTTTTTGATGCACTAAGGACAACAATGTTCATGATGGGAATGACATCTGTCTTCATAGGCATTTGTTTGTTGGCTCCTGATGACTCAAAAGGTAATTCACCACATGCAAAGCTCCCCTCAAGGCCTCAAATGTGTTTCATGTAACTTTAAGCTTGCATTTAATTATTTGAGAATATCACTGATCAAATGTTGTATTTACGAGTTCCAGGTGTTGAAGGCAAGGATTCTTCTTCAATGAGTTCCTCGTGTTCAAACATCACAACTGATGACAGGTACTAAACATTTTCTGGACATATTCCTTCCCATGATTACAGTGATCTCTAAGTCAATAAAACAACTCTTCTACTCAAAGCAAATTGCTTGAAATTTTAAATGGAACAAGAAATAAACCTAAAACATAAATCTCTTAATAGAAGAGTTGAATGCAGTGCGAGGGATAATAAGTACCAGTGTGAGGAACAGATTTAGGTTTTCACTTTCTCTGCATTGCCCTGCAACCTAGTTTGGACTCTGCCTGTCTTGCCATATTTTTAGCTACATGAAGTGCGTGAATTCTTCCATAGCTATGGCTGACTGATTTTCTAATCAAGTTCATGATATAATTTGTAAGCTGTCAGCTGCTTCTTTTTGGTGGTTTGGCTCTCATATTAAGGACTCGAAACTCAGCTGAATATTATTGTACTGTCCTTCTTGCACAAATTTCAAAAGTCTACCAAAAAGGTCACTTTTGTAATCCAGAGGAACAAATACTGTAAACCTCAATGCCCTCATTATGACCCATGTAGAAATGATTGGTAGCTGTAATGCATAATGCCTGTCACATTCATCCTTCCACTACAGACCTACAGGCCTCTTGAACTTAGTCGCTACCAGTTCCACTGCTTTTATGCCTTAAATATTTTTGAATTCCAGAATCCTATCAATATCTCGTGCCCAATCAACAAAAGCATCACCAATTTCATTACCATCATAAGGGGCACCTCTAATTTCAATCCAGAGTCGCCCCTTCTCTCCATGACCTCCAATAATCAACCAAATCAGTCTCGCCAAAACTCTCCATCCCAAGCCTTTGGATCACCTAATGGATGTATCTGTTATGCATCTGAAGGTTTGGGTGACGTCCCCTACCCCTTTTCCTATGACACCATGTGTGCATCTCTCTGTGGTGGTGCTCTATGTCAAGATAGGGGGTTGAGGTTGGGATGATTTTTTCCTATAACCACTGATTAAACTGTTAATTCCTTCTAATGCTCCCAAACGGGATTCCGGTGGACATGTGTGGGGAGTGGAGAGAAGCTCTCTCATAAAATTGTTGTGGTAATCCTTCCGCTGCGAGCATGATGTGGATGATAGGCGGTGGTGGGTGACCGTGGGTCATATTTGGCACTTTGTTGTGGGTGTGGAATGTATTGGATTGTTGGTAGTGTCGTAGGAAATTGAGAAAGAGCCAACTGCTGTCGCCGTCGTGGGTTGGCCGAATGATGTTGGTGGTGCCGTTGGATATCATGGTAGGTCGTTGGTACATCAGTCTCCCCTTTGTACAGGTTTGGGGGTGGTCGGGACGTCCTCTCCCTCATCCTTGCTTCCAGCATAGCCTCTCTCTCTTCTTTCCGACTTTTCTTCAGCTGCCTCTTTCTTCTTCCCCATTTCTTGTTCCAACCTAGCTTTTTCCCATGCTTCTCTTTCTTCATCAAGCTTGTTCGCCCTGTCTCAAGTCTCTGCTTCTCTGATTCAACCATCTTCTCAAGTTTTTCTTTCAAATTCTGTTGTAACGTTTCAACAAGACAACAACCATAGAGCGAATCACGATTCGCTTTGATATGGCAATAAAATCACTATCTACTCAAAAGACATTGTTGAAAACAAGAACTAAACCTAAAAAATAAACAGTCTCAATGGAGTTTTCAATTCAATGAATGCCCTTTAGGCCTTATTTATAACAATCCCCTGCTTGCTATTCAAGCAAAAGAAATCCCAATTCTCAATCAAAGCCCTAATCCTTAAATTACGATTATGGGCTTATAGGCCCGACTTAATAATTAAAATAAAAAATGAATTAAATAACTAAATTTGTACTGGCTATTTAACTCGTACTTTCCATCAGATTATATTTTGTCAGAGTTTTCAGTTTACATTTTGGACATTTTAAACTTTTGTCAGTTATCTAGAGTTTCATGAGGGGAACCTTGCGTAAAACTGCAAATGAGAAGAAACAAAATTCAAAGAGCTCAAGTATTTTCATGACACACAAAATTTCATAGGGGTAAATCTAGATTTGTCTAGAACATATATGCCACTGATGCATAAGAAAGTGTGGCATCTGCTGAATCATATAGAGTTTGTAGCTAGGTGTTAGGTACAGAAAGACCTGAACAATGCCTTACACTGGGTGGTAACAACTGAAAAAGATAAGCTGTTAAGATGGAACATGCCTCTTTTCTCTTGCTTCGGCTTGTCTCCTTAGTTCAGTCGAACGAGTTTTGAGAGGTGAAACCAATCTTTCTGGCATCTATACAGCCCTATTCCCAAGGATCTTTGATGTAGTCACTACTGTGAGCTTAACTATTAGCTTGAAATGTTTAGCTTTAGCAATCTCACGATGCTTTTTATTTTTTACTTTATGGGGTGTCAGTTGGTCTGATTGTAACCAGAGTTCATAAAACATGGGCCAGAAACTCCTAATAAAGTTTTTATATATAGTAGATATGTCAACCTTTCAATTATTTAAAATTCCATATATGTAATGTAAGTAAGGTACAATAAGGGCTGTTCATTTTATTCTCCATGCACAATGAGTATAAACATGTCAATGTTTCTTTGGAATAATATTATTTGAAGATCACATATGTACTTATGTTGACCTCATTAGCTTCTATGGATTCAAGATATACTATTAAGAGAACTATTGGAATTAGTGGAGTTTTGACTTTCGAGATCCTTGGTTACTAAATTGTTGGTTGGTACCTTTTACTTACCTTATTGGTTGAAAGAGATGGATTAAATTTCTGGACAATGCAGTGTTTCTTCTAGGAGTTTTTATCTTCTTTTGAATGTAACAAGTCTTGATTGTGATCATAGTCATGCAACTGATGAAATGGGTGGGTTGCTGCTGCAGGTCGGTTAAACTGCCATCTGAAGAAACAGGAACTGAAGACCTGAGGTTAATTGGACAAGCTCTGCTGACAAAACTGACATCTATAATCATGAAGACAAAGGTGCGTCCAGTTGCCATATTATATATGTTTTGTATGATAAATATTTGCGGTATTAATCTTAATAGTGATTTTTGGTTTCTTTGCAGACTACTTGTGCAATGTTTTTAGGTTTAGGAGAAGACTCAATCAGTGCATCATCTATTTTTGTGATGCCCATGGTATCTTCAAGAATGAATGGGTTTAGAGGTACGACTTTACACCGGGATAGGTTGTTCTTTTTGAAAAATCCTGGTTGGGCTAAGATCTCTATTGATGAAGATGATACATAAATGCTAGAGACGAGCACCGTGCTTCCCTAGAGCCATTGTTAGAGATAGCAACACATCAAATGCATTTGTGAAGAACGAAACGATTTGTAATTTCCCATTTTTTGTATCATGATTGTTGACCCCAACATTTGGGGAAAGACGGATGATTGTATATAGTGATTTTATTTATTTATTTATTTTGGTTTTTTTTTTTGTTTTTCTTATCGGCTTGGGAAAGTTGGGGTGAACTTACCCTTATAAATAAATTAGAGCTTTTACGAAGTTTGGTATGAGAGCATTGATTTGTGTATGGGAGGGTGGTATGTACGTGATTAGACCTCTCTACTCTTCTCTCCGTGGGTTTGGAGAAGGGTAGATCTGGTTCGATCACACGTCCTCCCAAACACAAATCAGTGTTTTCAGAGTAGGCTCTCTAGAAATTTTTTTAAATAAAATAAAAATTATGAATGTGAAGTGGGAACTAGGAAGTGGCCAAAGCAGAACGTGTCAACAAAGCATCATTATAGACCATCCCTCCTATCGACCTAGTCTAAGCAAACTACTAACACCACATAAAAATCTCCCAATAACGCGACGTTTATAAAACTGTGACCAATGCGCATCTAGGTGAAGAGAGGTAAGTTTCATCTCATCCTCAATTATACAAACCAAAACCCTTCTTTCATCCAACTGAATTCACCACCACCACCACCACTTTTATCAACTTTTCAATTTCAATTCAAGATGACAACAACGCCAATATCAGCAATCGAACTCAGAGTGATATCGTGCAAAGATCTCAGATCCTTCAATTTCTTCCAAAAGCTCTCAGTCTACACTGCAGTTTCGATCGTAACCGAAGAGGAAGAAAATAATAAGAAGCTTCGTCACCAGCTCCAAAAAACTCCTCTAGACAAAGAAGGAGACGGAAATCCTGAATGGAACCACGACGTGCGATTCAACCTCGAAGAAGTCAACAACAACAGCAACATTCTCGATATTGATAGTATCTTTCTTGAATTCCATTTCATTGCCCATGGCGTCCTCTTCGGAGGAAAGAGGATAGGAGAAGTTCGAGTCCCGTTTACGGATCTTGTAGGAGAGTATAATGGTGCAGTTAGATTCATTAGTTATCAGGTCAAGAATCCTGAGGGGGGTCCAAATGGTGTTTTAAATTTCTCTTATAAGTTAATTGAGGAAGAAAAAATGAAGAAAAAAGCGAACAAGATTCCAAGAAATGGATTGTATCCGGAGATCGAAGTTGATGATGTTGATAATGTGCTAGTTTCAACCTCCTATCCTCCGCCACCACCGGGGAATCAGATTTTGTATCCAACAACACCGGCCGAGGTTCTTTATCCGCCACCAGCATCGGAGGTTTGTTGTTGGGAACCACCTCCTCCGTTGTTGTATCCTCCTCCGCCGCAGCCGGAGGTTTATTGTATGGAGCCATCACCATTTTATTATCTGCCGCCACCACCGCAGCATCATGAGGTAGCGTTTTATCCACCACCACCACTACCTCATCCTATAGTTCATGGAGTTCCGCCACCTCCTCCACCATACGATGGTTACAGTTATCCGATGCGATCCACGGTGGAGTACAGGCACCACTCGTTTGATGGAGACACTTGGCCTCATTGAGAAATTTTTGGAATGTCAGGTGAGTGAGGATAGATTAGGCTGTTTTAACCAATGGTCATTGGTATGGTGTGTCGGATGGAATCACACGTCCAGAATTCGAACAAATTAAGATTTACAAGCAAATGAATCTGTTTTGATTATAGGATCATTGATCAAGTTATGGACTAGCCTTAGGTCTTAAATGTGTAGTACAGGAAAAGAATTTTAGGTTCATACAAAGTGGTATATTTTTCTCTCAATTTGTTGATTGCCTTTTTTTTTCCTAGTTAACGTGGATTTATTATGCAATAATGAGGAATATTTTATGTATTATGGTGGCAATTACATAGAGGCGTCTGCCGTCTAGATCTGTCCCTCAGGCTACACACTCATGAGAGCAAACCATTTTTAGCTTGCTATAGCACGATAGCCTAAATCCTGATCGAGCTCACATTTTGTTTGAAGATATCTAATTAGTGAAGAATCATACAAGCAATTATGTGAAATTTCCACTACGGAGGTTATGTTATAGGAATAGGATTGTTCAACTCAAGTGAGGGCCAAGAATGCCATGTTTAGGGGAAACATGGGGGGAAAACTAAGCTATTTCTCAATACTCTCTATACTACTCCACCCTTCAATTGACATAATTAATGCTTAAGCTCTTGCACCCTTATTAATTCGGTATGTCTTCTGAAAAGATTATAAACGTATTTGATCGTTGTGATTATAGTTTATATCAAATGGATTTCAAGATTCTTAGATTCCCAACTCTAAGCACACACTAGTAGTTTTTCATAGAGTATGCTTGCTCGGTTACTAGCTTATGTTTCGCTTGCCTAACATCAGATCAGTGTATCACTTTAGTTACAATGTCACGTTAGAGAGGTTATCACTTCCGATCAATGTGCTTTGGTAGTTGGATAGGATAATAACAAAGCACAATCAGTGAATCTCAAGTGCTGCTTTGAATTTGCACAGCAAGACTGGTAGTCGTAGCCAGATAGTAGCGATGATAAACGTGTTCAGCTCCCTATCATAATACTAGTAAACCCTTTTCATACATCCATTAGGTAGACATTTGAAGAAACAAATTATTAAGTACTACTATCGATGGATTGTGATTTCGCCTATTGGAGTAATTTCGATTTCTGATTTTAAGAAATATTTCATTGTATGTAGAAAGAAATGTAAAATTTTCGAGAATATGTCAAACATATATGAATATGTTGAAAAGTAAGATACAAGTTAATTGACCTAATAAACACATTAAATGATGCCTGAGTACACAAGTATCCATATAAATGTAATTTTCTTCATAATTTTTTAGATTTACAAGTAAATATTGAAATTTTAAATAAAAAAATGATGAAATATGTCTGTCGAAAAAATGTATTTTTCTTTATAACTTTTTGGGTTTTACCCAAAATGTCGAAATTTACAAAAAAAAAAAACAAAATATTTCGAAATAATGTAGTTTACAATTTCAGTACTTTAAATGTCAAGATCTCAAAAAACGAAATATTTCGTGAAACCAGTCCATGGTCCCCAATAATGTTGCAATTATTACTTGTGTGATTTCTAATTGCATTCAAGTCAATGTAAATTGGTCTATTTGCACAGCCCCAAGAATATATGAAACTTCCTGGAAGGCTAGTTCAGACGATACGATCAATAGGTAGGCCCTGCAGAGCTCCTTCTCCCTTAAAGGGTTTTTTGTACTTCAAGTTTATGAGAAGTTTTGCTTAGCAATCTGAAGACTAAATCTAGCTGATGTTTTGAATTTTTCTGATTAACCTAGATTGAAGTGTTGGGTTTTGATTGTTTTAGCTGAAGGTGAAAAGGTTACCACATGAGAGAGGTTCTCACTTACAGTGTTACAGAAAATGTTTCAAGTAGTTGGTCATATTATACGAACGAAATAACAAGGCACCATTTTACTCAATTATACTCTGTTAGAGAATAGAAGTCTATCTATGTTAGAATATAATGGGTTAGGAAGACTTTGTATTCTAACATAGGTAGACTTCTATTCTCTAACATACTCCCTTGAAAATAAAAATTCTTCGCTAATACAAGTCCATGTAATCTAGTCAACATACTCAATTATACTCCCTTGAAAATAAAAGAAATTTCATGAAAGCTTAATTAGGTCTGACCTAACGATCAACAAAACATAGGAGGCCATTAGTTGCAGTCATAAGTAGGCCCTCCCTTAGCTAGAGTTTTCTCTACTTCAAGTATATGAGATAGTTTTACTCGGAACTTGTTTGTTAATCTGAATTAAATTGTTGTGTTTTGATTGTTTTAGCTACGATCAATGAACTGATGAAGCAAATTAAGAAGATATAAGTTGAGAATAAAATTCTGCAAATTATTTGATACTCAGATACTTAACTAATAGTAATCCCGACGACGACGTAGCAATGATTTCCCACACACAAAAGGTGGGAATGGTTGTTGAAATGGTCGGGTTTGGTGGGTCTAAATTAAGCTTAATTAAACCAATTCATAAGCAAAAGCAGAAGCAAGTATTAGAGACAGTAGTTCAAGCATTATTTGATCCTCAAAAGGAGTCGTGTTTGCCCCATTCAAACCAATCAATGAGTTACATTTTATAAAAGAGAAACAACAACCCAACGTTCCAATCGAAAGGTACATCAACTCGAAAAATCAAAAACATATTCAAAGCACACATGCAAGAAATTAAGCATGGGTAAATCATCCAAGATTTACATAGTTGTAAAGAATAGAAAGAATCTTCCATAATAAAAGCATGGAAGATCACATATGCTGCATGTAGCACGGTAATAATAACAATGGTGATGATGATGTGCATTAGCGAGTTCCTCTAGCAAGCATCTCTTGATACTGCTGCATTTCTTGATATTGCATCAATTGTGTACGACTTTGCACCCTTAATTGTTCATAAAACCTTCTGATGAATTCTTCAGCGTCATCATCAACTTTCTCATCAACATCGTCGTCATCAGAGGAGTAGTTAGATATTCTAACAGCGAATGGGGATGTAAGCGGACTGAATTTCTCCCCATGAGCAAATTCAGGTGTACCAAATGGAAACGGAGAATAATCAATTTTGGGCACTAGCACAACTGCCTTATTCTGAGGCTCCTCAATGCATTCTTCTTCGATGGCCTCCTCCGGAGGATTGATGCAGGGGAAGTAATGGTGTTTACGCTTAGACACGTGGAAAAAAACAGGATGCGGACTATTGCTGCACGAGAACTCGTACTCCTGTAGGCCAAAGCCACTACCGCGTGTCACAGCATTTTTGGAATGATGATGGAACATGAGATTGCCCAAAGTCTTCCTCACAAGTTTGCCTCTCTTCATCATTAGATTCATGTCCATGATCAACTTTCGCTTGGATATAAGTCCCTTCCGCATCATAAAATATGAGATCCTTAAGAAGTTCCATAGCCTCTTGGCTACGACAGAATTTGCCCGTGAATGTATCGCCATTGTTTTGATGATTATTTGATAACTCAGAACAAGCACATAATAGACTACTTATGATAAGAACTTGAAAATGTAGTTGATGGTGAAATGTGGGTTTTCTTGGTTCTGCGAGGTCTAGCAAACCTCGCAGAAAGAAAGAAAACCCGATGAGAAAGCTTGGGAGCTGGATTGAAGGATTTTATAGAAGGAAGATGGGATGAAGTGATAAGAAAGAAATGAAACAAAGTTTGATGGAGAAGGGAAGTGGGGAGTCAGTGGAGCCCTCAGACTGCAGAGACACCATCACCACCAACACCTTTTGAAATGGTCCCAACAACCGCTCCTCCTCCCCGCGTTGTTGTTGTTTCATAGAAAAGGTTTGTAGCTAGTTTGCTTCAATTTTGGGCTAAGTAAAGCTGAATACAGTATACATGTTTTTCTATTGTTCTTTCATTTGAGGGGTCATATGTAGGTTCAACACAGCTAACACATCGTTGAGTTGAATATAGTATTTGGACATTTATTGGTAGGAGGTAGGGAAGTAGGCTTTGTTCATGGAAAAGGGTGTGATCTGAATCAGAAATCAGAAAATACAGATTTGATTCTCTTTATGTGAGGCCAATTCAAGCTCATTTTGAAACTGCATAGAACATTTTTTTCTAATTAATTTCATTCAATTCTACTATGGATGAATACACTCATTCATGTCTCCATACAACAAATGATCGTGAGGTGTGCACATTTACAATGCACGGGCACGCTACTATTAGGAATGGGACTAAATCATGATATCTTTTTTATCCATTAAAAGTCCACTATACGGATGCTTTAGTCCAACAATTATAGATCAAATGTGTCTGATCGATCAAATGGGGTATATAGCTTTATGTCTAACATGATGGCCGTACATTAATGGACACTGTCCTCCATGAACGATAAAGGAGGAAAGGTATCTGTGATTGAAAATTGCTAAAGAACGAACATGAGCTTAGAAAAAGCCCGCAAGAAAAGCAGAAGGCTGAATTTCAGGCATCAACTGCAATCTCAGAAAGTAAGGTTTAGTGCAACGTGATATTTGACTATTCAACAAATTCAAAACTAGTTGTGTGAAGCTTTTCCGTATGTGATGTAAACTGCCGGCCATAAAATCATTGTTAATATCAATTTTTTAACATTACAAACATTCTTGTATTTGATTCTACAATCAAATCAGGTTACTAGTGCCAACGGGCACTAGCTCATATACATGTTACAGATGATATTATTAGCCTAGGTTTTGAACTATACCGAAGGTTTTGGAACAAAAGTTTCTGCCAATTTTTTTATGAAAAAATAAACCTTAGAGAATGCCCCATTTTCAAGGACGATGGTGTAATGTTATTGTGATTAGAAGGGGGGGGGGCTGAGCATAGTTGGGTTATAGCAATCCAATGACCACTTTCTTAGTAAATTAATCAATCTCAAACTTGATAATTTCGAAGTATAAGTAGGTAGGTGGTTCTATGCTGCCAGCTTCTGGACTAAATAATGGAAGTACCATGGATTGACGCGTGGGACAGATGCAGTGCTGCACCACAACGACGTCTCAGCTTAAAATTTCTGAACATTATCTCATCCAAATCTCGCTTAAATCAGAACATTAGGTGTACGGATATACTTGATTAGCTCTTCAAAATTGTTAATTTAATCCATACAAAGTTAACAAATGTGCAACATAACTTACAAAATCATAATGCACAGATATGGTAGTTGAATTGGTTGATTACCATTTGATTGAGGATGATGGTGTAGATCAAAATATCAGTCATATTCTGTTTTCATGTAGAAGTTTCATAATTGGTCAAGTATGATAAGGAGATCAGTGTCACTGAATTATATCAATCCGAATTTCTAACCTCAGAATAATGCTATAAGCTTTATGCGAAAGTTCAATTTGCATTATTTACAAACGAACAATTTTTATGTTCTTAATGGCATTGGGCTAGCTTGGCAACTTCCACTGCTTGTCTGGATTGAGACCTCAGACCGATACCTGCCCATTACCTTCCTTGACTATTGAGTCCGACTGATTGTGTGGGGTAAAATGTTAACAACAAACATTAAGTGTTCTTCGAATAACTTGAATAGGAACGAGGGACACACACAAGATTGTTTTTTACCAATTTGAATGGAAAGTCTAGACCACCTTCTAAGAGCCCATTTGACGATATATTCTTACTGAGACTGGTATCAATGATTGAGCTCTATAACAGATAGGTTATATGTATAAGTCGAATCTGATGTAATATTTTCAGATTCTGAGCGTTAAGAAAAGCAAACGTGGATTTCATGGGCGAAAGCGGATTATAAAATAAGATTCATAAGTTCAAGCAATCGCCGAAAAAAATAATAATAATAATAATAAACCATCAAAATCAAAAGAAAGATTTGATCAATGGTGACTTTTACAACTACTGAAAGTTTGTAGGATCATTGGAAGATATTTTGCTACTTTGACATAAAAATGAAACTTTCTAGTGACAAAGCAATTGTCGTTTAATTTTGACTATGGAAGAGAAAGGTGAAATGCATGTTGATGCATAAATCAAATCACTATTGGAAAAACGGTGTAGTTTTTGTTCCATGTTGTGTGTGCATGCATCATCACTTCGTGCTAAGGGTGTGTTTGGTTGCATGGAATCCTATGCCATGGGAATCCATGAGGGGACCACTACATTTTAGGCTAAATTGATATATCACTCCACATTTATCATTTGACCACCATTTGATTTTGTGATCAATGGTGGGAATGAAAATCCCATAAACATAGGAATCTCACTCCTTGGCCCCCCAAAGCATGTGATTCCCATGTTCATGGAACTTTCATTCTCACCATTGATCACAAAACCAAATGGTGGATGTGGAGTAATATATCAATTTAGCCTAAAATGTAGTGGTCCCCTCATGAATTCCCATGGCATAAGATTCCATGCAACCAAACACACCCTAAGAGTGCAAGTTGGATCATGGATGCGCTGTTTACTTAGTAGTTCTTTCTTTGGCACTCTCAAACCCTAATTTTGACTGGAGCTGATATTTGGGAGATGAACTCAATTTGGTTTCAATTTTGAACAACCCTTCCAATAGGCAAGCTTAAAAACCAAATTCGGATCGTGACTGAGCTTTGAGAGTACATTTTTGTGCTCCAAGAACCATTGACATAGAAAAAAAAAACCCCGTATATATGGACTAGTTCATGCACACAAAGAGATGAGTAAAAAAAATTCATTATTAGCCTTCCATATAAGCCTTCTCTATCAGCTTTTAGTATAAGACCTCAGTATCAGTATTTTTAACAAAAATGTTTTATATCATGTTTGTTATAAACAGCATGGAAAAAAAAAACTCACTCATTCAAATTGATGGAGGGAATGTAAAACAGCGAGTGCGCAACATGTTGAAAGCTTTAAGGGATGTAAATAGATCTCTATCTATTATCGGGAAAAAAAGAGTCATAAACAACATGGATCTAAATGTTTTTTTTTTGTTGAACCAAATTGCATAGATATCATGAAATAGAAGTCACATAATCTGTTACATGTTTCGCCCTATCATGGGCTTGAAAATTAAAAAGTCTAGTCACAAAGTAGAATTTCAAAGATAAAGATAAAATGTTTTCGAATTGAGAGACAAAAGCCGACTGTTGCCAACTCAAATGATCCAAATGTTGCCCTGGAAAATGCATACCACATCTAGACAATCTAGATGAAAATAAGTCTCCTTCCAGCAAGCATAGTTGTGAGCCCATTCAGTAGCTTTCATGGCAGCATGAATTTCTGCTTCAATACTATTGTTGACGCTCACTCTAAACTCACTTGCATCAGATTTTCTTATTCCTTGTTTGTCCGCAGCAATCAATCCATAAGTACCTGTATTGGTGGCAGAAGAAAACACAGCATCAACAAACACAAGTACTGCACTATCTGTATAGGGTCTTCTGGTGGCTCTAGTTCAATTGAATTGCTCATCAGCTTCATCGTAGTCCTCTTGTCCATTCTAATTTTGTTTGTAAAAAGCTCTATCCCATTTGTTCCATAATCTGATGCTTGCCTACCCAAGTGTTGTGGATGGGGTGCAACCTGTTGGAAGCATTTTGCATTTTCTATCCTGCCAAATACTATCAAGAACTACACCGACTTTACTAATTACCATGCCTACATCAAAATGATTATTAATGTGCATTTGTCATAAGAAATCAAAGATAGATCAATACTGTGCAGAGACACCACTAGCCAGTTAATAGGCAAAGGGGACAGTAGCCAAGTTTGGATAGCTATAGGGCATTGGAGAATATGCGTCCAATAGTCTATGTATCTCGATAGCACATGGGGCAGAGTACATCAACATTCATGTGGTGCTTGCGGAGGTTCTGCGAAGTTGGGAGATGGTTTTTTATTTTTATTTTTTTTGATAAACAAAATATATGTATTAAACATAAGCCAAATTACAAAGAGAAAGTCCAGCATCAGGAGCCAGAAGTTGGGAGATGGTTGAAATAGGTTTTTCATAAAAAGAAAGTGCACTCTGTACTCTGTAGGGTGTAGGGGGTTGAGATCTGGACTCAATATTGGGCTTAGGTTAAGTGAGCTCAAGCAAACCTAAACAAGAACTCAGCCCACAAGTAAAAGAAACCTTAGGGACGAAGGTTTTGACAGTCAAACGAGTCTTGATTTGAGCAATCCCTGTGTGATTTCTTAATTCTACTAGTAGTGCCTTTGTTGGTGACAACTAAAAAGCTATCTATCAAGTCACACCACACCTAGCTCTTTTAAAAGTGAAAGAAATGTGCTTCAAACTATTCCCTTCTCTGTCTTCTTCTTTCTTCCCTTGGTAGAAGGCAACAAAACCCAGAAAAGCAATTTTATTTTATGAATGAATGGAGGGTCATAATCACTACAGCTCCTATTCACCCCTTATAACAATATAAAGTTCCTGAAACTCTACTTTTTCATAAACCATGGGCATGCATCTTCTTTAGGAAAACTAATGTGATTTCTATTTCATTAATCTATCATTGATCTGAAGTTTCTTAGCATGCTATTCTTAGACCAAAACCATATGCTTATATTCAATCAAACATGACTATGGTTCATATAATTACAAGGCACATGTGCCTGCCACACAATGTTTTTGCCAACACTCGGGACTTCTACATTATCTGTGGTGTTTACTTTGTTTAATTTCTAGGTAATACCATTATTGGTGTCAAATTAATTTCCCTGATATTTTGTGCATCTTATGTTACATGTATACATATTATCGTAGGCTCGTTTTAAGAATAACTAATTAGAATCGTCGTCAAAGTGTTTAGAAATAGAAAGGAGCACAAAATCAATTTCTTAACTAGGATCATTATACTTACACTATCGACTCATTATACTGTAGTCTTCAACAACATAATAGATAATACCATAAATTATTTTCTAGATATCACAGGATCCAGAGCGCTTCAATTCTAAATAAATTGCCAACTAATATAAACTTTCTAGTCTTTTGGTTTCACATTTCGGAATTAGGCATCAAAAACACAAATCATTGAATCACTAACTGAAAATTTTGGTCATTCTGAGATTCATCAAGATAAGATCAAAGTACAAATTAAGGACATCACACATGATACGGAATATATTGCTGCATGGTTATGGATCAAGATCAATTTCCCTCCCTTTTTTATTTGTAAAAATCTGAGATGAAGATCTTTTCCCTGCTCACCTAGCTATACACATACACATTAATGCAACAACAAAAATATGGAAAAGTAGAGACAGACCAATGAACTGAACTACGTAGTTACCTGTACCAACTTCTGGAAGCCATGTGTCTACTTTACTTGCTTTTTTGCCTCTCTCACTCTCTCTTTATTGATTTTTCACTTTCACTATCATAAACTTTTAATTTCTGAAACCTACCCACTAACTTTTCCTTCGTAGACAAGAAAATAATACAAAAATATCTTGTAATAACTTGTCTATATAAGCCCATTCAAGCTCCTAAACTCCTTCATGCCAAAATCACTTCTTTCCATTACTAATACATTGCAAATTTTTATATCTCTTACAATTGGGTTTCTAAGTTTTCAAGTTTTTTGTTGTGTGATTTTGTCATTCTTCTTTGGAAATTTCTACAGTTAAAACAAGTTAAGATGAAGAACAGAGCCTCTGTCTTCTTGAAGCAGATACTCTCAATCTTGAGCTCAGTTTTGAAAGCCAAATCACTGGCTGTCAAAAGCAAAACAAGCGCGATGAAAGCGCGCTTTATAATCTTCTCTTTGTTGAAGAACAAGAAGGTTCTAATGGGTGCAATCTCTCATAAAATTCATGCTCTCCTAGGCCAGGAAGAAAAGGACCGCGAAGAGCAAAACGGAGACGATGGAAATGACCAGAACAAGGCTATCGTTCTCTATTCAGAAATGGGAAGTGAGCCGAATCACGCTGAGTTAGCTCAGGCTGCTGAAGAAGGTCACTCTTATTATAACTACGAAGATGATGATGATAAGTACCCTGATTTGACCCACTGCTTGTTCGATCTGGATGAAGAGGACTTGGGGGATCAAAACCAGTCGGTCATCGACGTGGTGAAGAACTCCAAGGAGAACCAAGAGGATTTCAGCTTAGAAGATGAGATTGATCAAGTTGCTGACTTGTTTATAAAGCGGTTTCATCGACAGATGAAAATGCAGAAGTGGGCTTCCTTCAAGAGGTATCAAGAAATGCTCGAACGAAGCGTTTGAATTCATTCCTAACTGAGATTGACAGCTACTTTTCATGCTGTTTATGTCTCTCTATATTGTGTTTGAAATTTGAAGATCACCAACACCCAAAGATTATAACACCAACAATAACTTGTTCAGTTGTTCAAATGTCTGTAAAACAACTCACTTGGCTTCCCTTGGGTCGTCAGAATCAGAAAGGTTTTGATACTATCTAATATCTATCATCTGCCTCGAACGATCATCTAATGGCTATGTATTTTGGTGTCCATGTGGGAGAGATTAGTCTTTTAATGCAAGTTTCAGCTCATGCATGATCGTGATAAGCTTTGCTGCATATATGAAGAGCAAGAAGAAGGAATAATGAATAAATCTGGAACTTGTAATAACCCGTTTGATATAACAAAATGGAAAAAAATAATTGCTTGATTCAAGGTTGAAGATGTTATTAGATTGCATTAGAAAATTTTTATGGCACAATCTTTATGTAGGAATTGCAAAACTATAAGGTGATTATGTGCCTTTGTGCTATGATCTTTACACACTTCAGGAGTAAATGATACCTTGGATTGAGTCTATTATATAGCCCATGTCCATGAGTGGGTGAAGAGAACTTGAATTGGGCTTTCAAATCTCAGTCCGTGGACTCCTGCTTTTCTTCATGCTCCTTTCTATTTTCAAATGTTGCGAGGGTGAAGATAGTGAAGCCCCTTGAAACAACTGATATTGTCTCCAACTTAGACACCCGTCACACCCAAGTGTAGGATTTTTAAGAGTTGGGCTCAACATGATGAGGCTCATGTGGGACTAAAGTTGAGCCAACATCTCCAACAAAATAAATTATGAGCCCTACTTGTCCACGACCAGTAATTTCTTATAATGTTGAATGATTTGATGATGACTAGTCTTAGATCTCAAATAAGTCTTCACAGATATAGCCCACGACCCACCCATTGATTAATTTAATGCTTAAATCCAACTTTTAATAATAATCAAAATGAAATCATTACACGCTATGTTAATTCCAACTGCCTAACATGTTTTTTGCACCTTTCAAAATCTCTCATTTTCCCTTTTAGGTGCATGAAACTAGAAATTAGTTCCATCACAATCACAGCTACGGGGCACATCTAATTCTTTGTAATATACAAAAAGTTATATTTACAAATATATGATAATTAATCTCCTCAATGGATTCATGAAATATGACTCGTAGTTCATCGGGGAAGAAGCTCAACATCTCAGAAACTTGAGGACCGAGATCATAGCATATTGGATTATGCTCTTGCTAAAGATGGGCTCAGATGCAAGGCCCATAAAGCTATTTATTATTTATAAAAAATTTTAAAAAAATAAAAATGAACATGTTAATGTCAAAGGAGCAGTTCTACATGGCGAGGAAACGAGCGAGGGGAGGGAGGTGGCGGGGTGGGAGCCGTTCATCTTGTTTGAGATGCGTGCGCAAAAAGTCAATGCATGCATTTCGAGTGAGATGAGCGACTCTCACCCCGCCACTTCAATTCCCTCGCCCACTTCCTCGACATTTAGAATTTCTGATGTTAAAGTATGATTAGAGATTGAGATTTGGGAGGAGACTGGTACAGACTCAGACTCTTACATCTAAAATACCCGCCAAAGCATAAAACTTGGTCATTTGTTTCTTTTCATTTATTAAACTAATAAAGTCTGAATAATTCTCGAGGGATAATACAATAATCATGTCAATAATATTCCTCTATTATAATCATCTCAATGTGCATCCAACCTGGTGTCATATTTGTTTTACTCTTTTGTTAGATAGATATATCCGCATTTATTATTTTATTATAGTTGCATGTGGGATGGGCTTTTTTTTTTTTTTTTTTTTTTTTTTTTTTTTTTTTTTTTAACGTATATATAAGGAGTGCCATTGAAGTCTTTGTGGATATGATTATTAATATTACTATAAGAGGCCTCGAGTAGGGGTGGGCATTCCATCCTGCGATCATGTCCCGTCTTGTTCCGATTTTTTTGAGTTTTATTGGGACTAATCAATCTCATCAGAATCTCATCTCGTCCCAATCTAGAATAGGATGAGATGTTTAATTTCCTTGTAAGTACTTTTTTTTGTTCAATAAAGAAAATTTTGGAAAAAAGGTTAAACCCAATAAAGAATGGAGTTGAAAAATCAGCCTTTCGGATTCATGAGGATGAGAATTTGACTAAAATTACTGATACACAATGATAAGAAATGAAGATTGCCAACCAATTCAAAATCTAACATCTGCATCTGACTAGGAAGCACATACATTGGACATGGACATGGACACACCAACATGAGGAATATAAAAAATGTAGGACACATACACAAGAATAATAACATGATTAATATATTTATCAAGATTGAGCGACCGACAGAAAGGAGATAAGTCGTCTCCTAGGTGACCCATTACTCTCATTGTTCGTCCGTCTGGAATCTCACATTGCAATCAAGTGCATTCTCCAATTCTACAAATTCCTTGTCCTCTTCTCTTTGTTGCAACCAATCAAGTGTCTAGGGTTACATACCAAGCAATCAAATCTCAATCAACCCCTATACTAGGGGTGGACATCTCATCCCGCGATCCCGATCACAATCCCGTTCCGTCCCGATTTTTTCAGGTCTTAATGGGATTGAATAATTTCATCATGATCCCGTCCCATCCCGATCTAGAATGGGATGAGATGGGATGAAGATTTTCAATCCCGCCAATTTCGTCCCGTCCCGAGCTAATTTTTTAATATTTATTATTAATATTTTATTTATTTTTTATTTATATTCATATAAACTTAAAGATGACTGACAGAAACTCGTGTGTTTGCATTTGAATCCTTTTTGGGATCTTCATCTTTTGATGTTCAAGATTACATTTGAATTTCACTTATTTTATTTTGGGTTTTATATATTATGTAATATCAATTTAGACTATATATGAGTGTCTCTTGAGGCTATCATTTATGGGTTTATCTGAAGTTTCAAGGAGAAAACAGATGAAAACAAAAGCAAATTGAACTCTCCCAAACATCTCAACTAGATTAGCACTTGAGGCAGGTTTGCAATCAATCACGTGCTCGTTACGTATACACTGTTATAAGCATCTTGAGAGATATATTCATAAATGTCTTTTTTATCCATTATTAATTTGGTTTAAGACTAAAGCTTGTTAGGTAATTATATGCTACTCACCCTCGGGAAATAAGAGTTATCTTGTAGTGTCAGAGAACATATATCCAAGAGCTGATCTGGTTTACGAGACCTTGGGTTTTCCATGGAGTCGCCTCTATATTGGTGGGTATTTCACTGCTTAGGTGTTATCCATAACTATTTACAGATTCCTGCAATTTGCTTGTAGGTTTAAGAAAACTATTTTTCACACTCTATATCTAATTATAAGAAAATTATTTTTCACGCTCTTATATGATGATAATCTTCGCAGCATGCAGTCACAGGCAGAACGTTGATCCCGTCCCGAACCCGTTTGGGATGGGACGAGGTTGGGATGGGGTTTTTCAAATCCCGAATGAACGGAATGGGATATTGATGGGTATATCTCGTCTCATCCCGTCCCGTGCCCACCCCTACCCTATACCCCTCTGGTGAGTTATATGTCGCGTCAACAAAGCTCCTAATCAGTCAAACTCACGTCCTCTTTGATTTATCCAGAGCTCCCAATCGATTCGATGGATTGGTTGAACCCAATTTAATAAAATGGCGTCGAATCCAATTTATTCCATTGGTTCTCAACTCGTTCAATCTTCACCGCCAAGCGGTACACTAGTTATATAAAAAAAATTGTTAAATGCATCCAAGATCTTAAGTGGAATAGAAAATTATACAAAATCGTTTTAAATAATCATTAAATCCCAAATGTTCAAACAATTCCCATGACTCAAAATTATAATTCGTGCAATTAGTCAAATTCTTACTATATTGGGGTTAATGTTCTCTCCATCTATTATAGCATCATCACCATTTGTGAATAACAATGCTTCCATGCCCGATTTTCAATTGAAATGCTCATAACTTCAAGTATCCCTACACTTTCTAAACATTCAAATGCATCTCTACCAATATTTCACATCCTAGTCTTACCTTAAAGGTAATCGGGAGATTTCTTGATAAAAGCTAATGTTGGAATATGCATGTACTAAGTTTTCACCCTTTTGTGATGTCATCATGTTTATCTTCAAAGAGTTAATAAAAGAGTATATACCCTAATTCCTCTCACAACATGACGAGGAACAAGGTCGCCCAAACAACTTAATAGCTAAGGGTTGGAGCAACGGTGTGGAAGAGCCACGAGCAGCCTTATACGTATTTAAATAAATAGTGTCCAACATCCTAAATATGTTGTCGAATACTTTGGAATTTTGCAAGTGTATGTGCTCTAGAGGCTTTAGACAACATTTTAAAACTACCGAGGACTTTTATTGAATGAAGCATTTTAAAAAGACTACTATTGAAAATTTTACAAGATGCCGAGATGGTAGTTCTAGTCTTTTGAGATCTTAAAGCAAAAAGACTACTATTGTAGGTTTTACTATATATTATACAAGTTTCAGTTTCTTTTGTGTATTCAACCAGAACCCGTATGAAGCATTTATATATAAAATCATTTTTTGAAAAATAACTTGTTTGGAATATTAGAGTGGTCAAGGGAGACCTCTACCTTTAATTGAGAAAAGTGAGCTTTTACATTTCTTTACAAAGTCCTCAACAGAAGTATTTGGAACTGGTCTAACTGTTCGATATGCCACTCTATTCGACTTATCATGGACATGACTAATGATGTCAAACTGCTGGAAATACTGAATAAGTCTTTGAATGATCTTCACCACTTTCCTTGCTCACAGTAGTTGGTTTGTTGAAACGGGTCGCAAGGTTTGGGAATATTCTGGGACTCAGGACGACAGATGTTTGAAATATGAAAGTTGTCGAGTGTTAAGATTTTAGGTATCCACATTTATTTAAGCAAATGGAAGGATCTAGGCCGTAATGTTTATGAAATTCAAGGAATATTTCAGGCTAGACATAATGAGATATATGAGGGAGTCATCTCTGTCTGATTCTTGGATCATTTCTCTTTTGGTTATTTTGCTCAAATTTGGCAAAGCTGTGTGCCTGTGGCATTATTTAGGTGACAACAAACTTATTAATTAGGTTTGTGCCTGAAACAAATGATGCACCTAAACCATCAGATGCTTGTTGCTCTTCCAAAGTCAGACTGTCAATGGAAAAGTTAACTTTCCCTGGTAACTGAGATTGCAACCTTGAGGCTACAAAACCCTTTCTTCTTGATGATGGATTCTCCTTCCCTGAAACTCTTCCCTCAGATCCAAACAAATGTGACAGAGGAGGACAAAAAGAGAGAGAGACACAAAGATAGGGTAACATGATCAACTTGTTCCATACAGTACAAGATGTAGTTCACTGTATTAATTTGCTGATGATGAGTTTTATTACATGTTGATTGAGAGCAGACAGTCATCATTTAACATAGCAAGACCCCACACTGATCTCAGACATATTGACACTAGAGGGTGTAGGATGAAAGGGCTAGATAACTAACAATCAATCAAATTATTTTTGGTCAATCATAAGGAGATGATGGCAAGGTGGCGCCCTTGAGAAAATGAGAAAAGAGGGAAAGTGACTGATGAGGTTTAAATACTGGGACCTGATGGCCTGCACCTCTGACTGTTGCTAAGGTGAGCCCAGTCTCATATGTTTCAACCCATCCTGCTACTTGGCGCTTGTAATACCAGGCTCTCCATTCTAGTTCCACTTTCATTTTCATCGCATTTACGCTGTATCTAGTCGATGTTATTGGAACTCTCGCATCTACGTCTCCGCTGTAGATCCATATGCGGATACCTGCTTTTAATAGCCTTTCGATTATAGGAAGAACAGTTGTAGCACTTTCCTTGTAGTCAATAGAATTACTGCATACAAAACGGAAGGGAACCAACCGTACGGCAGTGAGTGATTTGTTAACTATAAAGCTCCATTTTTGTTATCTGCACAAATAATGTTGCGAAACCTGTAATGATTCTTGATTAAGTAGAGAAGTACCTGCAGGGCCTGTATGGATAGGGCAGCTTAGTGACATTAGCATGTAGAGCCTGTTGTACATCCTCTCTATTGAAATACGTCTGTACATAAGACTCAGTGCAGGGATCGTAACCTGATGGTAGCTTATGCCACCAGTCCTAAAATCAAAGACGACATTACTATTATCTTTCCATTTATTAATCGTATGTACAAAACAATGCCAGTTGATATAAGACTGTATGATGATTGCGTGCAGCTAAAAATGGTCTTACGTTCTTAGATAACATCCGAGGAGGTGCAATGAACTTTCGAAGATATTGTGTATCATCAGAATTGGTACAAACTGGTGCATAGATATTGTAGATGTCTATACCAGAATAACTATGAAATAAGTGATTGAATGCAGTGTTACACTCGTTGGTCTCATTGGCCGTGAATTTACAACTCCTAATCACATTGTTGTAAATACGGTCAGAAACAATCCCATGGCTCCAAGCGTAATCAACCAATCCTCTATCGTCTGTCCCGTCTTTAAGTACAGCATTTCCGATCTGGTATAAGAAACAGAATCAAGTTTCAACTCTGTCTTAGCTAAAATATAGCAATAGTAAAGTATTATTAACTTATGCAGTAAGTGTTTAAGATATCTCAGTCTTTTTTGTATATATATATATATATATTTTGTGGTCTTTACGAAGAGTAAAAATAAGAAGAAGGATGATGAGAAGGAATGTTGGTGTTACATACCAGGAAACCCTTGAAATTGATGTATGAATCATTGGTAGCTCTTTGGTTTCCATAAAAAATTTGTTCAGCGAGTTGGGGAACATAATGACCTGAGTCATAAAGTTGGAAGAAAAGGAAAACTTATCCAACATTGCTTTTTAATCGTGATCTCAAAAGCACTTATGGAACTCAGTGATTTCTATGTAGGTTGTTAATTAGTAAGAAGAAAAGTTTCAAAATAAAAAATAAAAAATGAGAACGCACCAGCATAGCTCTCTCCAGTAATGTAGAAATCATGTGATTTGAAATTGGGGAACCTCTTAAACCATTGCAGCAAGAAAGCATAAGAATCCTCAGCTGTGACTCGATCGCCTAGATTTTGTAAATCTTCAGATTTGTTTGAGTATGAGAAGCCGACGCCTATTGGTGATTCCACGAACAGGAGATTTGCAACTGGTTTAAGAATAAATGTACGTAAGATAGATTAAATGAAGATAGAAAATGAATTATTGATTGTGTATGATGATAAGATAGCAGCATACCCTTATTCCAAGAAAATTCATTGAGCACAGTGTGGGAGTAATTGTGAAATAGAAATGGTCCTAGTTCTTGAGCAGCACCATAAGCAACTGAAGAGCAACCTGGTCCTGCACCCATGCCATTAAACAATAATATATCATGTACCCCAAATATCAGAAATTCTAAATGGCGAGGAAACCAGGGTTGCAACCCTCCATTTCCCTCGGGATGTGTGTTTTTCATTCCCTTCACACATCCCCAACGGGATGGAGGGTCCTCCATCACTGGTTTCCTCACCATTTAGATGGGTTCATCCAAATACATACCCTAGTAGGTTGGTTATATACTTGGGTGCATGTTCATCATTAAGAAGCTTACAAAACCTCACTATTTCCATGGGTGTTTAGAATTAGAACAATTCTAGCTAGTCATGTGATTGTGTTCGCAAGGAAAGTGGTTCTTTGTCCATGTGATTGTGTTCTTATTAGAATCTCTATGATGATGGATACTATTGGGCCTGACCAATCTCTCTAGAAAAGTTCGAGAGCAAAAAAAAAAACAAAAATGGAAAATTAAAACCCATGTGCAACCCACCCAACCCAATCGTGATGAAAAAACCCATGTCATTAGTTTTTTTTTTTTTTTTTTAAATTAGTTGTTCAATCCAAACTACACTGGAATCATTGTCCAAGTTAGGAAAACCATAATTTGACACACTTACTAAGATGAATGGCTGAGGACAAAAAGAAAAACGGGGAAGTGGACCCAGAAAAGTAGAAATCGGAAACTTCTGACCTTTTATTACCCCCACGCCCCACAGCACCAGCACGCTCGCAGACAATCTTATTGGGTCCCATCAAACACTACCGACTTAAAATATTCAAAAAAATTATTTGAATCCAATGGTGGAAAGGAAACTGGCTCAACTGACCGACAAAAAAGAAATACCTGAACACAAAAAAGTGGTGGGGTGGTGGGCCAGCAACTTCACGTTTTGTTTGAAGAAGCATCATTGTTTATTACTGTTGTTTCCCTAATTCTAGCAAGTCCTGTTGTTTTCTTCATGAAAAACAACCGCAACATAAACACCACCGATAAAAGATAACTTTGAATTTACTTTCTCCGTTAAAGATAACATCATCTTATCAGACAAAGAAAGAAAAGAGAAATGATAATGGATGGATGATAAAGAAAGAAAGAAACATATATACCTCCATTGAGCCAGAGGACTAGTGGCCTCTCACCAACTTGACTTTGAGCTTCGAAGAACCAGTAGAACAAAGCCTTCTCATCTACTCCTGGCCGGATTTTGATGTACCCAGCGTAATGCCGGAATCCCACTGCTGGCTGCCCTGGCAAGTTAGTCACCAAATCAGATTCTTGCTCCTCCAAGCCTAGTCTGCCCACCTCCACTGCTGCTGCTGCTGCCGCTGCCGCCACAACGCATAATACCAACAACAAGACAGTCACATGGACTAAAAAGCAGCAGCTGGTCATTCTGCGAACAACAACTCCCATTCTTGCTTCAAAATTTTAATTGAATAGAGGAAGGGTAGCCAACCCCTTTCTTTATATATGAAGACAGAGTGAAGATTGGAGTGGTAAAATTGTAAAAATGTCAGATAAAAGGTAGATATAGTATAAAGTGGCTCCACTTTTGTAATTTGGGGAACAGGTATATAAGGGTTTACAATATTGCAAGACTGGAACTACTTTTTAGTCTTATTGACTTTTCAATCCATTTTTCTCTTTTGGTTTCTAGTCTCTCTCTGTGACAGCATGCATATCACTTGTGTTTTAGAATTGAAAAATGAAAATGTAACATTCATCGACTCTGGGAATTATCAACAAGAGTCCTTCTAGCTGGCTTGGGTCTGGCGCCCGGTTTTCACGCTTGACCGGCATTTTTACATTTTTTCTCCTCTCTTTAAACATTTTTTAAATATAACCACAACAAATGAGGGGTAAAAGGGTAATTACACCTGGCTAGGTGTGAAAATCATGCGCCAAACCCAAGCTGGCTAGAATTTTTGTGTCAACAAGACCTTTGAATTATCGTATAAACATATTTGGTTTTGGGACTTAGCGGACTTGGGCTTTGTAAGATCGTTCACGTGTTATCTGAGAACTGAAGAAAGTCGAAGCTGTGAAGATCAATGTCCAAGCTTTAAACAAGAAGATCAACAAATCAAGAACAAGCATGGATCAAGTGAACAAGATTTAAGACATTGGAAATCAAAGAGCAATATAACTTGAAAAATGGCAAGGCCTACTCGACTAGCACGGTGGGCATTGACTAAGTTAGGCAAGTCAAATATTCATTACATAATCATTTGAATGTAGTTGTTGAAGGATTCAGGCCTAGTCGACAATAACAGTACAGATTATTTATTTTTAATTTTTTTAAATGAAAAAACCCTTATATTTAGATAGAAATCTATAGTATTCTATTTAAGTAGAGACCAAAAGTATATCTCCTACATGACATTATCTATTTAGGGTCTTTTTGGTTGCACGAAAAAAATACATGAAAATTGAAACCGTTTTCGTGAATTTCAATTCTGAGGCCTCCTTTCATATATGGTTTTCATGAGTAGTGGAAAAATCATTCTCATGAAGAATCGATTTTCTGTCAGTAAATAGGCAACCAAACAACGGGAATCTACATAACAGGAAAAATGGATTTCATTTTTTTTTCATGAAAAATAGTGTACCAAACATACCCTTAGAGAAAATGTCACATAAGAGATCACCCCAACCCAATCTTTTTTTTTTTGGAAGGCGAGCGAAGTTTTATAGGATTCTGGAACCCATTAAATACCAGAACTGGTCAACACACCATAAACTGATAAAGATGTCGCAAGCTGGGTTCGAATCCATGACCAAGTGGTACCATCCGCCAAGCTCCAACCATTGAGCTGTCATGCCATTAGCACCCCAACCCAATCTTATTCATGCCAAAAATCCATTTCCATTATTTTGTCTTCGAAATAAGAAAAAAAATCTCCTAAAAATAGCAATAAATAAAAGTCATTTATGTTCCACAACTTCAACCAAATATATATTACCCATAAATTAACACACGTTCTCCACAACTAAATATGTTGAAAATAGGAAACCTTGGAATGGAGGGAGGGTTGAAGTTGGTATTGTGCCAATCAATATGAAGAAGTGAGGGGAGCCAAAATCCATTGATGATTGGCCAAAGGAAAAATATGTGTAGTATCCTTTGAGTGATTATGGTGAAAGATGCAACAGTATTTGATGGGCGTGTGCAGCATAACCAGATTGGACATGGTAGAAATAATGTTTTGGGTGATTTTCTAGAGAATGAACAAAGTGTCGGTGGGCACTTTGATTTTCCAAAGATTTATGAACAGATTGTCCATAACATTCAAAATCGGAGCATCATTAGAAGTGGAGCTTTCAAGTAACTCAGAGGTGAAAACATTAGTTGTACTTTTAGCTGAAAAAAGACTTCGTTTATCAAACAACCATATGAGTTCATCTGGACTGCCAGATGGTTTGATAATGATGTCCAGGATATCTCTAGCAACCGAAGTCAGAAAGATGGATTTAATCAAATTCGTATTCCATTGAGGTGTTTGGCCTGAGGTAGTGAGCCAGATATCAATGATTATGACAACATGTGAAGAGGTGTTTGGCGGCAGTGAACAATTTGCTAGGATGACTCCATGCTCAACCCAACAAACTTTTCACAGATCAATGTTATCCTCTGAGAGAATTTGTCAGATGAAATGGCATTTCATTTTTGAAAAAGTAGTCAGATTGCCTCATCATGCAAAAAAAGCATGGAGGGGGTTTTGGATAATTGAAAAATGTTCTTATGGTTGAAATAGAAAGGTTGTGGGGTGTGGAAATGGTCAGCCGTAATTTTTTCCCATAAGAGCCAAAATTTTAATCCGGGCTGAAGGAATGTTTAGACCTCCAAGAATACGAGGTAAGTTGATCCGGTCCCAAGTGCACATATGTTTGGACTTGCTATCTTCCGTTTCGTTCCCTTAGAAATTACGAACAAGATTGTCTGATTTGGTGGTGATAGAATAAGGAGGAATGAAAGTTTGTATTGTGTAGCCGGGTATCGAATTGAAAACTGTTTTAATCCTGACCATCCTCCAAGCTTAGGAAAGGACCTTAGACTTTTAGCTAGAAAGTTTCAAATAGACTTTATCGATAAGGAATTGAAAATTGGAGGATTTATTTTTTGAGAGCAAAAACGGAGAGTCCAGATACTTATCTTTGGGATTGTACAACTTGAATACCAGAATCTTGTTTATCATCTTGTAATATATTGGGTGGACTTTAGAGCTAATGTAAATAAAAGATTTGTCATAGTTGACAGCTTGCCTTAAGGCCTCGCAGTATCGTTGAAGAATATTTTTTGACATAATGGGCTTTTGTCGAGAGGCCCGACAAAACAACATAAGATCATCGACGTACAACAAGTGACTAATGGATGACGAGTGGTGTCTGATTTGGATGCTCTCATTTTCGGCATGAACAATAAGCCTAGATTTTCAGCACGAACAATATATAGTTGTGTGCTTGTTTGATTCTCATCTTTTCAAAACTCATATATCACCTACTAATTCGTGGCTCCAACTGGACACAGACCCAATGAAGTAGGACTAGCTTCAAGATGGAAGGTTAATCCAATTTTAACGAAAAAAGAAATGATAAAGTGTTCTACAATAAAAACTAGCCCCTAAAAGCTAATCCAAATGAAACTTAAAACTGCTATTGGGTCTCAAATCAAGATACAGTATAGTGGGGATGACGTTTGAAAAGATGAAATGATAAAACTAGCCCCTAAAAGCTAGCCCCCAAAAGCTAATCCAAATGATAAAACATAAATTCTAGCTGGCCTGAGAAGCTAGCGAGGTTTTCCTACTTTTTCGCCTCCCTCCCCTCCTCTTTAAACACTATTTTCTAACATAAATTCTAACTGGCGAGGAAATCAGTGAGGAAGGGTGCCTCCCCTCCCTCGCTGGTTTCCTTTTCTAAATGTTCTACAATGTCAAACGTCATCACAACCAAACTACCACATCATTTTGTGGGGGTGAATTCCCCACCACCCCCTCCCCGTATAGTGTATTTTCCCTCCCTCGCTGGTTTCCTCGCCATTTACAATAGCCTATTGAGACTAGAAGTCTATTCCTCCCGTTTCGTAGATCTCAATCTTAATATATGTTAGATATGCCATATTTATTAACTTAAGCTTCTTGAGAAGTTGACAATTTAATATGATATAGCCATTGTGTTGAGGATGAGTATTCAGACTAGAAGTCCACTCCACCTATTCCGTAGATCTCGACATTGATATATGCTCGATAAATCCTCTCTATCAATTTAAATTTTCAGATAAGTTGGCAATTTAGCATAGCCTAATGGATTTTGCAAGAAAATTCTGACTTTTTTTTTTCTTCCCTATGTTATGCCAATTTAAGCTCTCAAGAATTTGACCCTGCTTGACCTCGTTCAGGATGGAGACTCTCAATAGCTTTCTACTATGAATTGGGTTTGGCGCCATATTATTTGTAATATTAAACGTCTATTTCTTATGTTTCATTTTTGGCATTGTACATATATCTCTAGAGACCTTAATAATAAGACTTATCGTTTGGCATTGAATGCCAGCAAAGTTGGATGTAATAGCTAGTAGTTCATAATATATTGCTTAAAGCTTTTTTTTTAAAAAAAAAAACACAAGAATGTGAAAGAATCGGGGAACACTGGCAGATGGCTTTTGAAATATTTATTTGTGAGGTTTTGGGCTTTCAAAGTCCTTCTTGGGTTTGGGTTTTGTGGAGCACACATCCCGAGACATAAACGATACCATCCTAGGGACTCTGAACCCATTGTCATTTGGCGCCAAACCTTCCCGCCAAAAAACGCTACTTTACCTTCCTCTCAGCCCAGAAACCCTAACATAACAAAACAGGAAACAAATCTGAGCACACATTCAATCCGCCCCAAGAAGAAGAAGAAGAAGAGAAGAGCAAGAAGACTAGAGTGTGTGTGTTTTCGCTACAATGGTGAGTTCATTTTTTTGTTTTCTCTCTCTATTTATCCTTCAATCTTCGATATTCTAATCTCTCTATTCATTTCAGGCCAATTCGGAGGATCCATCGACGCCAGGATCACCAACATCTGCCGGAATCAACTCAGATCGATTTCCTCCCATCACAACTGACGAGGAAGAAGAAGAAGAAGAAATTGAAGCGGAAGAAGCCGAAGTCGATCATGTAGTTGTGCACGACGAACAAGAGGACGGAGATGAAGAAGAGGAAGAAGGAGAGGATCTTCTAAACGACAACTACTTGGAGTGAGTTAGAAGAAAAACACAAAACAAAACATTATTTTAACTATCAATTTCTTCTGATTATTCTATTTTGCGGTGGTGGAAATGCAGTGATTATCGGCACATGGAAGAGCAGGACCAGTTTGAATCTGCTGGGCTCGATGATTCAATGGAGGATGAGAGAGATTTGGATCAGATTATGGCTGATCGAAGGGCCGCTGAAGTGGAGCTTGATGCCAGAGATGGCCCTAAGAGCGGTCGAAAACTTCCTCGACTTCTGCACGACCAAGGTGACTAGATCTTTACAAATTACCAATCTTTATGTTTTGTTTTCCAATATAATTTAACAGTGGAGTTTAATTGCAAAATTTAAGCTTTTCCCCTCTTAAAAAAAGCCCTAATTATGGCTTATGGCTGGTTTGTTATGTAGAGTTATAGACTACAATTCTTCTCGCAATGCTTGCGCTGGTGATGCCCATTGAAAAATATATACTGAAACAATTCATCATCTTAGACTGTTAAGTTGTGCATGGATAGGGTGCGTTTGCATCCATTCGAGTTCGGAAAGGTGGAATTCTAGGGAAGCCTTCTTGCTTTATTATAAAACTAAAAAGCTTTTCTCTTACTGATTGAAGACGCACAAATTTGTTTTGGACATGCTTTAGTTTTGATGCTAGATCATTAGTTTTTGGCTCATGGTGCTACAATCAATATGAAAATGGTTGTTGGTTTACTATATTGAGAATTATGAAACTTCTAAATCTGGCTAGTGGATATAATGTCAAGGAGTTTTGGTGGTATCAAGACATGTTAGCATGGCATAAACTAAGAAGGTGTTTGTTTTATGTTCTGTTTAGAAGTCTTAATAAGAAGTGGGCTAGTTTAAAAAGAGTGTTTTTTTTAGTTGATTAGAAGTTGAAGTTCTAATTGGAGTAAGCACCATTGATGTGTGATCACTTAGCACCGGGTGCTTAATTAAAATTAATTCCAATAATAACTTCACAATAAATTCATAATGATTGCTACTACCCCTCTCTTCTGCCAACCATCCCCTCTTTTGTCCACCTCTTCTGTATCATACGAGCAATGCTGCCATCGTAGCCATCACCCTCCTTGGCCTCTCCTCCTCTTTCTCTTTCTCATTTTCTTCCTCTCTATTGAAGATTATATGAGAAATGGAGAGGGATATATGGTGGTTTCTGGTAGTGATGAAAATTGATCTCAATGGTATTTGGAGGAGAGAAAACAAATGGAGAATGGGGATAATGTTGGTGGTTTGTGGTGGGCAAAAATGTAAAGAAATTCAAGTCGACACCTAAAAATAAAAACTATTTAATTTTAGAGCTTCTGATCAGTAGCTCATTTAGAAGCAAAACAAACCTTTATTCAGAACTAACCAGTTAAGAAAAACAAGCACCACCTAAAGTCCTACCAGTTAAAAGAAAACTAGAAATTGATTTTTAGTCAAACAAGCACCTTCTGTGCTTGTGTTACAGATTCATTCCGTGTGAAGATCTTCAAACAAGCACATTCTATGCTTGTGTTAGAGATTCATTCCGTGTGAAGATCTTCAACTGCAGCCATATACCTTCTGTAGGTAGTTTCAGACAAATAGAGACCAAAATGTATGAATATGTCTGAGGAGTTTAAAATCATATGGAGGATAAACCATCTAATTGGCCACAGCTAATTATTATTCCGCGAAGTTGCTATTCTCGATCAATGTTATGGAGGTCCTCTTTATCCGATCATGCTAGAATAAATTATATCAGTAAACTTAAATTTAGTCCTCCCACAAGGAGTGTTGTTTCTCCAGTTAGCCTTTATTGTGGAGAACATAAATACTTTTAAGAAATGAATAACTGTTAAGTCGTAGAAAGTATGTGGTCCATTTAAGAAAGGTTGTTGGATGTCAATTCAGTATTTTTTGGATCCCCTCGTAAGTTGTTAGCTATCATTGACCTACCTTAATTGTTTGCAATAGACGACAACATTGAAGTAACTCATATAGTTGCATTGCAAGTTGATATCCAAAGGCAAATTTTGATTTTAATTTGAATCTTTTAAATGAATGGGAAAGCCAAGTGTTCGGTTCAAAATGACATGGATTACCAATCAACATATGTTGGGTTAACAGCTGGGGAGAGTCTTGGTTCCAATGTAACAAATTATCGGCTAAAGAAATTTATGTTCTGTAGTTTTGGTCTGACAGGACTAATTTTCAGTTCATCTCATCTATTCAATGCAAATTTGAAGTGATCGTTTATGAAAGTAAATGTTCATAGACATTTATTGTTACCAATTCTTCATTGAGGGTCATCAAAGTTTTTACACAATTCAGATTTTCAGAAAGGAGGTTACTTCCTTACCTGATGTGTAGTGAAATAATTCATATCTCATGCTTCACTTGCTTACACTTATTCTGCCAGATTTGTGATACATATCTTAAATAAGTAAACAAGTATTAACCGTGAAATCCAAATTGCAACAACCTTCTGGCACTAGAATATGTTCAAATGTTGAGGAGTAAAATTTGTGAATATTGGGTCTTGAGTCCGATGCTGTTTTGGTTGTAGATACGGATGAAGAGATCAATTACAGACGTCCAAAAAGGGCAAGAGCTGATTTCAGACCTCCAGTAGATGCAAGAAGTTACGACTCTGATGCAATGCAAAGCTCACCTGGAAGATCACAGCGGTCTAGAGATGATGTTCCAATCACCGATCAGACAGATGATGATCCATATGAGGTAGTGTTATCTTGAAGTATAATCCATACAACTGGCAGCTCCCGTTCCTTCATATGACATGATTTGTACCTTTCACAGGATGAGGACGATGAAGTTGAGTACGAGATGTACCGTGTACAAGGAACCCTGAGGGAATGGGTGACCAGAGATGAAGTGCGTCGCTTCATTGCCAAGAAATTCAAGGAGTTCTTACTAACATTTGATAGCTCAAAGAGTGAACATGGTGACTTTGAATATGTCCGACTGATTAATGAGATGGTCTCAGGTTGGATATATCTTTGCATTATACACAAATATTGTAACCATTTTTCTGCATTTCCTGTACTCTACAGCAACTAATTGATATTTCTCTTGCAGCTAACAGGTGTAGCTTGGAGATTGACTATAAACAATTCATTTTTTTCGATCCAAACATTGCTATCTGGCTTGCTGATGCCCCTCAATCTGTCCTAGAGGTCATGGAAGATGTTGCCAAGAACGCTGTATTCGATCTACATTCAAACTATAAGAATATTTGTCAAAAGATCTATGTTCGAGTGACCAACTTACCTGTCTACGACCAGATACGCAATATAAGGTAATGCTTAAGGTTTTTGTTTTATAGTAAATATAGCTTCCTGTAGTCTTTTCTATTAGTCCTTGCTTATGGAATTCACATCGTAATGCACCCCCAGGCAGATCCACTTGAACACTATGATACGTATCGGAGGAGTAGTGACCCGAAGATCTGGAGTTTTCCCCCAATTGCAGCAGGTGAAGTATGACTGTGAAAAATGTAAGGTGGTTCTTGGGCCATTCGTTCAGAATTCATATTCAGAAGTTAAGGTTGGATCTTGCCCAGGATGTCAATCGAAAGGACCTTTTACTATGAATATTGAACAGGTTGGTTTTCTTGGGAGTTTTGTCTAACAAAGTTGAATTTTGGATGCTCTGCTCCATTTTACTGACCCATAGTACAGACAATTTATAGGAATTATCAGAAACTCACTCTTCAAGAGAGCCCAGGAATAGTACCAGCTGGTCGGCTACCAAGACACAAGGAAGTGATACTCTTAAATGATCTAATTGATTGTGCACGTCCTGGAGAAGAAATTGTAAGACGAGTATCTTGATTGACTTTCTCATTTTGAATAGTTGAGTGATAATAACCTGATTATCTGTTCTTTTTTTTTCCCTTTTCTCAGGAGGTCACGGGCATATACACAAACAACTTTGATTTATCTTTGAATACAAAAAATGGATTTCCAGTATTTGCCACTGTGGTTGAAGCAAACCATGTGACAAAAAAGCAAGACCTTTTCTCTGCTTACAAACTCACCCAGGAAGACAAGGAAGAAATTGAAAAATTAGCCAAGGATCCTAGAATTGGAGAAAGGGTATATTGATAACCATAGCTTTCATTTATTTCAATTTTAAACAATCTTAATGCTTCATACTTAATTTATCAGATCGTCAAATCAATTGCTCCATCCATCTATGGACATGAAGACATAAAAACTGCAATAGCTCTTGCAATGTTTGGTGGACAAGAGAAGAATGTTGAAGGGAAACATCGGTTGCGTGGGGACATTAACGTACTGCTCTTAGGAGACCCTGGCACAGCCAAATCACAATTCCTGAAGTAAGAGTACTCTCTTTCAACCCAATAACTTGTTAGTTTTTAAAGATAAAGCAATGAGCTGATTTACATGGCATCACCTCTAGGTATGTTGAGAAGACGGGACAAAGGGCTGTATACACAACTGGCAAAGGAGCTTCTGCCGTTGGGCTTACAGCAGCAGTGCACAAGGACCCTGTCACAAGGGAGTGGACTCTTGAAGGAGGGGCTCTTGTCCTAGCTGATAGAGGGATCTGTCTCATTGATGAGTTCGACAAGATGAATGATCAGGATAGGTAAACGGGTCACATCACATAAAATGTCCTTATGAATTCTATCTTCTTATGTTGCCTCTAAAAAACAGTTCTAATCCTTGATCAGAGTGAGTATCCACGAAGCCATGGAACAACAGAGCATCAGTATCTCAAAAGCTGGAATCGTCACATCTCTCCAGGCTCGCTGCTCTGTCATTGCAGCTGCGAATCCTATCGGGGGAAGGTATTGTGTACTGTTGTTGAATTTCATGAGGGAAATGTGTTATAAGTTGTACACACTGTATAGGATATCCCTTGACTATAAGTTCTTTTGTTCTCAACTCTTTATGCATGAACACAACTCTTGAGACACTGTCGTGTTACATATTTTCAGATATGATTCTTCAAAGAACTTTTCACAAAATGTGGAACTGACAGATCCGATCGTCTCTCGTTTCGATGTCCTCTGTGTTGTTAAGGTGATTTTCAGACTGTTCTCCGTAGTCTATTTTATTCTTCTTAAGGTTTTTTTATGTGGAAGTGGTTGATTACATGCAGGATGTGGTGGATTCGGTTCAAGATGAAATGCTTGCAACATTTGTTGTTGATAGCCACTTCAGATCACAAGCCAAGGGTGCCACCATGGATGATGCATCCATAAGAAATTCAGAGGATGATGCTCCAGCCAGTGCCAGGCAAGTCGATCCCGAGGTTCGGACTGGCTGACTCTTCTCATAAAATATATATGTATATAGTGAAGCTCATTCTCTGGTTTTCTTTTTGCAAAGGAAAATTGATATTTTTAAAAGAAATTCGGGATATAGATTTATATGTAAGAAGGCATATAGATGTTTTATCATATCTGCCTGTGTAAAGGTTACTTAGAAGTAAGAACTTAGAGTAGAAAGTTTGTTAATCATGTGGGATGGTTGTCTTATCAGATACTCTCTCAAGACATTCTAAAGAAGTACATAACTTATGCCAAGTTGAATGTGTTTCCAAGATTGCATGATGCTGATTTGAATAAGCTTACACATGTCTATGCTGAATTGCGCAGAGAATCTTCTGTGAGTTTTACACTACCTTGTTTCTGAATCAGATAGAATAGATGGTTTATGTCCTGTCTCAGTCACTAATGATGTTTCTTCTTGTAGCATGGACAAGGAGTTCCTATAGCAGTTAGGCACATAGAATCTATGATAAGGATGTCCGAAGCACATGCAAGAATGCACCTCAGACGGAATGTGACACAGGAAGATGTCGACATGGCTATACGCGTCCTACTTGATTCTTTCATTTCAACTCAAAAGTTTGGGGTCCAGAAAGCTCTTGAAAAGGTTATAAATTTCAACCATTTTCATTCAATATTGCCTTGTGTTTCTGACCTGATAATTCCAGGTGTGGCAATCTGCATAGATGTACTCATGGTTCAAAATTTAGCTATCAGTAGGATATATGGGCCTTGAAAAGGGATAAATATCGTATATATTGTGAATAATTCTTATAATGTATATCATGGATACTTTCACCGTAAAAATGGATAAATATTGAGATACATACAAGATGGATATTTTGAACCATGGATGTACTTACATGTTCAGTTGCAGGCAGGCATATTCCACTTGTTCACATGGTATCCACATCATTAGGACGTCTCACAAACCAGATATATAAGCCCTATCCGAGTTGGGTTGTGTATAACTAGCCATGACCATCAAAATATTAATGCAGCAGGGTTATGGATAGATTAATATGTTATATAGAAAAGTAAAAGAATGAAATAGGGAGTGTATATTTTAAAATCAGTATACCTAATGATTTCTGGCAGCCTTGATGTTATTTCGAGTTTAAATTCTATATAGCCACTGGGATCTACAACTCCAACTGTCAATAGCTAATGTCTTTACGAGTATTGGCTTTGTTTGGTTTGTGTTGGATTTTATTCTTGTATCACTTGTTATGATTCTTTTGGACTAATTTGAAAGGGATAAAAAACCTGTTGCAGAGCTTCAAAAAGTATATCACATTCAAGAAAGATTACAACGACTTACTCCTTTATCTTCTCCGCGGACTTGTAAAAGATGCATTGCAATTTGAAGAACTCATAAATGGTCCAGTCGAAAGCCTTACCTCCATCGAAGTCAAGGTTGAGGAACTGCGGAACAAGGTATTGTACTTTTTTTTAAACTATTGCATGGATCACGTGTGCTAAAGATTATTTGAGTTGAAGTGTCATTGTTGATACAGGCACAGGACTTCGAGATTTTTGATTTGAACCCCTTCTTCAGCAGCTCTCACTTCACTAGTGCCAATTTTGAGTTGGATGAAGAGAATGCGGTCATTAAGCATCGTCTTATCAGGGATAACAGGACATGAGTTACATATAAGAACATGCATTGATCCGCTGAGGCATTATTTTCACCTGATGTTTCAACTGTTGTATGAGATGAACTTGGTTAGTAAACATGAGCGATTCTGTTTTGATTGTAGAATTTCAAGTTTGATATAAATGATAATGTACCATTATTACTACAGATCTAATTTATACAATGTCTATCGAGGATATTTTTTGTTAAACTATTTATTTCAATATAGTAGCAAAAATCTGAAAATTTGCATTTGGGGATAGATTTCTTAAAAAAAACAAGAATTAAGAAAATGAAAATCCAAACAAACTAGTCTTTCTTTATCGCAAAGTAGCCCAAAAATGAAGTACTTTACGTGTTAAGCCGAAGTGTTCGGTTCTCTCCGCTTGATCTTGAAGTGTACGTTAAGTAGAAGTGTACAGTGCTGTCTCCCCAGTAACAAGGCACGTCAAGAGGCTTCGTTTTGTGCTTTTTTACTCTTTGAACAGTAGCAGCCAATTGGCGCCCAAATGGCGCAAATCACACCAGTTTCTACATTTAAGTCTCTTATTGCTCCTCGCTCTATCAAGCCTTTCTTGACACCAACAAAAGATCCTCAGAACAACAAAAGTAACATGTGGAAGAGCTAGGAATTGCAAAGGTTATCTCTGGAATTTGATGTTGGAAAAATCCAACATGTGTGTGCACACATATGTATTGTTTTCTTAAAGCATAGCCCAATGAATAGTGATTTAATATAGTTAATTGAGCTAGGGTATTAAAAGTTATGGGCTTAATGTGTAGATACACTTAAACAATTTATAATTTGATGACTGACCAAATTAGAAATTGGTAAGAATAATTGATAAACCCAATCAGTTATAAATACAGGGTTATAGTTCCCAATTAGCGTATGTTTTGTTTCTTTTGGAATTCCCTTCTACAGAGAGATATACAGAAAATATACGTTATCAACTGGAAGATCAAGACTCATCCTTTCCTTGAAGAGCTATTATGGATCAAGGCACGCTTCCGCTTTATTCTTGATTATTTTTATTCTCATTGAATCAATATGGAGCATAACTGTATCTGTAAAATAAAGATCTATTATTTGAGACCTTCTAGCGCTCATCTCGAGGGGATGGGTGGTTATACTCCCCCTCGCGTTTCCTCGCCCCTTAGAATTAGCGCTGGAATTTAGTTCAAGAGGTGAAGTTGTAATGATCAAAGAACGTGATCCAATGCACAACAGCATAACTGCAACTCTCCCCGCAGTTTCTCCATTAAAGGCATTCAATTTGAAAATACTAACTACTGTCTCTCTGCTACGAAACAAAAAAGAGATAAAGCACAAGTTCTGGTTATAACTCTTATCGGTGGGAGCAAGCTTAGGCATTGATCAAGGGAATGAAAAGATAAATTCTTCAAAAATGGAGGTTTCAATAAATCCATCTTGATTGATGCGTCCAAATTTGTTCTCCTTGAAATCGAACCTGCAAAATAAGGTTCAATTGCCAAAGATCACCCGTTTGGTGGCCAAAGACACTTCGTTAAGTCAGTTAATTGTAGGAGAGAATGAACTTGGATACAGTATAGTTGTATTGTCTTTGCATAAATTTTTTTGTGAATCTCTCATTTTTTTTTGGAAGACGAGCTGGGTTTTTAAGGATTTCATAACCTATCAGGGCGACCTATAGGTCAACACCCATTAGAAAGTAACCATGCCGCAGGTGGGATTCGAAGCTAGGACGTGTGGGACAAAACGACACAGCCCTAACCACTAGGCCATAACACCATTGGCGTGAATCACTCTCATTTACCTTATATAATGAGAGTAATTAACTCTGTGCGTGACGTAAGCATTCAGGTCGCGATGAAGGGGAACGTTTTTCACAATGGTCTCCTCCTTCAATGAGACGCGTCCTTGGGGGAGTGATTCCTACCATGACTTGTCTCTTTCGTAACATCTCTCTTTTCTAAGGGAAGAGGTCCGTTGGGCCTTTAACTTTGGTCGTGGTTTTTCACTAATTAGTGACTGGATTTGTTATCATATTTAGCGCGAGGTGTATGTTCTTCATGATGAATGATCTTGACCACGTGTACAACCGTGATCAAATGACTATTTGATGTATCATCACTGCTAACGTAATAATACACTCCCTTGGAGAAGCTTCTGCAATAGAAGTACAAAAGATCCTTCAATCTCATTGAACTACTAAATGCATCACAAATCTTGGCAACTCAAGGAACGATATCACTAAGAGAATGAGATAAATCTTAAACACTGAAGAAATCACATTTACTTTCCAATTACAAATGGTAAACTTTTGTTTCATTTCTCATCTGACTTGAACTTGTTTCAGTATTTCGATCATAAAGTATTACAGATCATGTAAGGCAATTTAGGATAAATTGAATAGAAGATAAACCAGTTGTAGAGTAATGGTAGATGAATTAAAAAGTGTTATCAAAGGCAAACAGTAGATGTAGATGCATCTCTAAATGAATATTTTGGTTACAACCTCATATTTCAGGTATTTTTGTTACATCTCTATCACATTTTCTAAAAATTCAAAATAACTTAAGAAGTAGAAGCATCTGACGGATCTTGGCCATCACCGTTGAGTAAGTCGTTTATAGTCGGATTTGGCCATCACAGTGAAATAAGTTGTTTTTCGAAAAATAGGTGTAACGACCCGATCCGCACAGTAAGATATTGTCCGCTTTGGGCCCAACTAGCCCGCACGGCTTTAAAAGGCCTCTTACTATGGGGATCCAACCTCGCACATATATAGCACATAACCATCCCGCACCCAGGCGATGTGGGACTATGATGTGGGACTATGATCCCCCTTGGTAGCTAGCCCAACCCCTCTTGGGATCCACGGGCCTGTTGGGCCTATTGGGCTCCAACCCTCGCCCTCACCCTCCCCCTCAGGTCCGCCCACACAAGGGTCTCACAGTCCACCCCCCTTAAGGCCCAACGTCCTCGTTGGCCACACAGGCACAACGTCCACGTTGCCCGAGGGCCCACCTCCACGTGGCACACTTCCGGCTGGGTCAGGCTCTGATACCATTCTGTAACGACCCGATCCGCACAGTAAGATATTGTCCGCTTTGGGCCCAACTGACCCGCACGGCTTTAAAAGGCCTCTTACTATGGGGATCCAACCTCGCACATATATAGCACATAACCATCCCGCACCCAGGCGATGTGGGACTATGATCCCCCTTAGTAGCTAGCCCAACCCCTCTTGGGATCCACGGGCCTGTTGGGCCTATTGGGCTCCAACCCTCACCCTCACCCTCCCTCTCAGGTCCGCCCACACAAGGGTCTCACAATAGGCATCTTCATAACTTTCTTGATCTTTAGTTCTTCGAGGTCTGAAACATCCTAGTAATGTGATATTACCCTTGTAGGAGTCCCAATGAGTTTGTTGATGGATGTGTGAGCACAAATCCCATAGTTCGAGTGCATTGCGATATGGTGGTGTACCACAAGAAACAACTAACTCCCCGAGCTTGACAACTTTTTTGTACTATAGCCCAAAGCTTGCTCTGAGCCTAATACGAAGGTGATTCCAGTAGAGCAAGAAAATTCTGTAAATAATGGGGGATTGTCCGAAGACATAGTAGTTGGATGATGAGACAAGTTGATCCAAAACATAACTGCAATAAGGCCACCTTGTTTTCCATTGAATCCAAAAAAAATATTCGATACATAAGCCAACAACATTGTTGGCGTGGGCTGCTCAAGTTGACTTAAGAGGTCGATGAGAGTGCGGGTTGCTTTAGATTCAGTGCGAATCAAGATAACTTGTATTACATTGTTGCCAACTCTAGTAGAAGTAGAGATGGTTGAAGAATGTGAAACACCCTCAGAGGAAGAAGACAAGGTTGAATCACAAAAGAAGTTGCACTGCTCAGATAAGAAGTTGTAGCCAAATATGGTTGAACAAAGTTGAAATAAACAAAGGATTGCAAGAAGGTTGATATAATTATCCAATGTTCGTAGGTACTCATCTAATAACCTTCATCTTTTGTTTTTAACCAATCTGACCCTTAATCAAATCTATCCATTTAATCAGTCTACTTTTAGGTTGGGAGCTCTGTGTGTGTGTGATTTTAATCGAATCAAACTCATGTTATGGTTTTAACTTGCAGGTTGAGGTGGGTTGATTCAGTGAGACTAGGTGGGTGGAGACGGTAGTGGTTTTGGCAGATGATGGCGGTGTCATTAGGTCAATTTGATTGTGGTAGTGGGGTTGTGGAATTTAATAAGATTTGTGGTGTGGGATGCAGGACAAATAAGATGGTGGGAGGGTGTCAGGACTAGTACCGTTGGTCAGGAAAACCAAGGTCAGAGGCCTTTCAAGACTTTCCTAATGGTCTCAAAACTCAATGTTCTCTTTTGAAAAGTGCTTAAATGCTTAGCATCTATATTATAGGGGGAAGGTTTGAGCTCTTGACTGTGAGGACGTGTTGCCTCCATTGTATAGTCGGGCCAGACTGTACCGCTAGCATTTTTATTGTTTTCTTTGCATTGCTTTTCAACTTCAAACTTGTATTTCCATCGATCGATAGCATCGAACTAGTCTTGAGCAACGTACTTCCGAACGTTCCTCCCCATTGTAATCTATTGAATGTGAATGAGAGCTTTTACTGACTATTGTGCATTGTTATATTGTCTACAGATTGATATTGTGCATTCTCAAGTTAATATTTGTGCCGATCAAAGTAACTACTCAATAGGCTTACTAGTGAATTGGATAGCTAGTGCCGCACGGATTACTAGTCCGTGACAGTTGGTATCAGAGCCAGAGCTTGTTGAATGCAAACCAGGATGCAGGAACTAAATGAGCGCCTTAGCGCTATGGAGGAACGACAGGCTAGTCGAATGCATAGACTAGAAAGCAGAATGGACCAGTTGAACACTTTGGGAGAACAGATTAGTCGGTTGGATGGACTCTTTTCACTAGAGTGGATTCGCTGGCTGAACACGTTGATAACTTAGAAGGACGGAAAGTCGCTATGGAAGAGTCGCCTCACCCCACAGCTCAGGTGATGAGTGACTTCCAATTACAGTTGGAGGACTTATTTGCAAGGGCTGATTTGCTAACTAAGGCCACAGGGACGACTGATCACCCTAGGATGAAAGTGCCTGAGCCAAAGTCATATGCTAAGGCACGAGATGGGAAGGAGTTAGAGAACTTGTTGTTTGATCTGGAGCAGTATTTTCGCGCGGTATACCCCGAATCAGAAGAAGCCAAGGTTACCATGGCGACCATGTACTTAGCAGGTGATGCGAAACTATGGTGGAGAACCAAATATACAGATATGTTAGAAGGTCGCATCCTTATTAGAACTTGGGCAAACCTCAAGAAGGAACTCAGAAATCAATTCTTGCCTGAGAACACTGATTTCTTAGCAAGGAGGAAGCTCCACACCATCAAACAGACAGGCAATATTCGAGACTATGTCCGACAATTCTCAACTTGCTTGCTAGATATTCGAGACATGTCTGAGAAGGACAAAGTTTTCTATTTCATGGAACAAGCTCAGCCGCTTCTACAAGCAGAATTGCAAAGACAGAATGTGACAGATATTACAAGTGCTATTGCGACAGCAGAAAGGTTTAGCGATTATATGCCCATGACTGGATCCACTTCGCTCAATCACTCCACAGCTAGAACTGGCAATACCAATTCAAGCCCAGGGTCGAATGCTCGCTCACCTCACCAAAACTGGGGAAACTCAAGTCAAAACCGAGGAAACTACAATTCCCGACCGTCAAACCAGAATTGGAGTTCCAACAAAAATTGGAATGCTAGCTCTAGCAACTCAAATTACAACAATAAAGGAGGGCAAAACTACTCTGGGCAGTGGAGACCATCCGCCCCTGCCCCATGCATTCTTTGCAATAGCAGGGATCACCCAATAGGCAAATGTCCATCCAAACCAGCTCTACACTCATTAATGTCCTTGCTTCAAGCAGAACCTTCTAACTCGACCGCATCGAGCTCGAACCCCACCAACAGTGAGACCTCCCAGATGGGAGCTCTACGCAAGCTCAATGCTGTCAAAGGAGAAATGTATGAGCACCCACACAAGAAGGCTTTGCAATACATCGACATCACTATCAATGGGTTCCCTTCCCAAGCATTGTTGGATTTTGGAGCGACAGACAATTTTATTGCCCCAGATGAAGCTAGACGTGTGGGTCTGAACTTAGAAGGAGATGTGGGTAAGTTGAAAGCTGTCAACTCTGAGGCAATCTCTATTAATGGTATGGATAGAGCTGTGCCACTACAGGTTGGTCCATGGGAAGGAAGATCAAACTTCTTGGCCGTTCCACTTGATGATTTTAAGGTGATTCTTGGCCAAGAATTCTTCCAAGAAGCTGCAGCAGGACCATTACCTTTCATAGACTCCTTGGGGTTTTTCGGACCCAGAATACGCATTGTACCAACCTCAATTCGACCAACAACTCATGATAGAATATTGTCGGCGTTCCAAGTCAAGAGAGGCTTGGTCAAAGGAGAAGATACATACTTAGCTGTGGCAAAGCTAGAGGTGGAAGATGATACTAGCAAAATCCCTGAGGAAGTTGCCCAAGTTATTGCTGACTTCAGCGAAGTGATGCCGAATGAATTGCCAAAGAATCTACCTCCCAGAAGGCTCATTGATCATGAAATTGAGGTAGTCCCTGGGGCCAAGCCACCCACACGTAGTCCATATCGCATGAGCCCTCCAGAGCTGACCGAATTGATAACACAACTAGATGGCTTGTTGGAGTCGGGATTCATTCGGCCCTCTAAAGCACCTTATGGGGCACCTGTTCTTTTTCAGCGGAAACATGATGGCAGTCTTCGCCTTTGTGTTGATTATAGAGCCTTGAACAAAGTCACTATAAAGAACAAATACCCGCTGCCACTCATTGCAGACTTATTCGACCAACTTGGATCCACCAGATACTTCACAAAACTCGACTTGAGATCAGGTTCCCGTCAGGTTCGCATTGCTGCTCGTGACGAACCCAAAACTGCTTGTTCTACTAGATATGGGTCATATGAGTTCCTAGTAATGCCCTTCGGCTTGACCAATGCTCCAGCTACATTTTGCACCCTTATGAATGACCTGTTCCGTCACCTTCTGGACAAGTTTGTGGTTGTCTATCTTGACGACATTGTGGTTTATAGTGGGACTATAGAAGAACATCTACATCATTTGCGAGAAGTGTTCCAAATCCTTAGGGATAATCATCTCTTTGTCAAGAAGGAAAAGTGCTCATTCGGTCAGACCCATATCAATTTCTTGGGTCATGTTATTGGCAATGGCAAGATTCGGATGGACATGGAGAAAGTCAAGGCGATCCATGATTGGAACTCTCTTAAGAACGTGTCTCAACTACGTTTTTTCCTTGGACTCGCAAACTATTATCGTCGTTTCATAAGGGACTACTCTAAGAGAGTTGTTGCTCTGACAGATTTGTTGAAACAAGACCGAACATGGGAATGGGATAGGCAGTGTGAAGCTTCATTCCAAGACTTGAAATTGACCGTGATGAAAGATCCGGTATTGGCCTTGCCAGACATCACCAAGCCCTTTGAAGTACAAACAGATGCATCAGATTATGCCTTAGGGGGGGTTTTACTTCAAGATGGTCACCCTGTAGCATATGAGAGTCGCAAGTTGAATGATACAGAGTCTCGTTACTCAGCTCAGGAAAAGGAATTGCTAGCCATTGTACATTGTTTACGGGTGTGGAGACACTACCTCTTGGGATCTCAAGTCCTTGTTAAAACGGATAATGCTGCAGCAAGCCATTTCCTCACTCAGAAGATGCTAACCTCCAAGCAATCTCGATGGCAGGAAAAATTAGCAGAATTTGACTTAGTATTGGAATACAAGCCAGGGCGCACTAACAATGTAGCTGATGCACTCAGTAGAAGGGCAGACCTTGCAGTGCTAACCCATACTGGTCCGAGTCACACCATCTTGGAGAAGATCAAAGTAGGCCTACAAACAGATCCACAAGCGAAGGCGATTACATAGTTGATCAAGCAGGGCAAAACTCGACGGTTCTGGATAAAAGATGGAGCAATACTCACAACTGGTAATCGCCTTTATGTTCCGAGAACTTCGGGTTTGAGGAAAGAACTTTTGAGAGAATGCCACGACACCCATTGGGCGAGACATTCAGGTTGGAGACAAACACTTGCATTGCTAAATATGGGGTACTATTGGTCGCAGATACAGGAGGATGTAATGGCCTATGTTCGAACATGTCTTATTTGCCAGCAAGATAAGGTTGAAAGAGATCGACCAGTAGGCTTACTAGAGCCCCTGCCTGTTCCAACTCGTCCTTAGGAAAGTGTTTCCCTGGACTTCATTACAGGGTTACCGAAAGTGGAGGATTTCAGGAGTATCCTTGTAGTTGTTGACCGATTCTCAAAATATGTGACCTTTGTGCCGACCGGACTGACTTGCACAGCCGAAGATACGACGCAATTGTTCCTCAAGCATGTAGTGAAGTATTGGGGACTGCCCGAAAACATTGTTAGCGACCGTGATGCTCGCTTCACAGGAAAGTTTTGGAAGGAGTTGTTCAAGCTCTTGGGATCCAAACTTAATATGTCGACAAACCAACATCCCCAATCTATCGGACAGACTGGGCGCTTTAACTCTATGCTTGAAGAATACCTTCGTCATTTTGTAAGTGCAAACCAGAAAAATTGGGTGGGATTACTTGATGTTGCACAATTCTGTTTCAACTTACAAAAGAGCTCAGCTACTCACTCCAGCCCCTTTCAGTTGGTTACTGATCAGCAACCATTGACACCACATACAGTACTTACCGGATACCAAGGACACAGCCCAAGAGCTCTTGAATTTTTCAAAGCCTGGCAGAAAAACATTGAAGTTGCTCGAGCCTATCTTGAGAAAGCCTCCCGTCACATGAAGAAATGGGCCGACAAGAAACGACGAATTGATCCTTTTGAAGTCGGGGACTTGGTATTGGTGAAGCTAGATATGTTCAACAAGTATAAAAGGACAGCTAAAGCACACAACAATCTGTTTCGCAAGTATGAGGGACCGATACAGATTATTGAGAAAGTCGACAAAGTCTCCTATCACGTCAAGTTACCACATTGACTCCGTTTCACCCATTCTGTCTTCCATGCAAGTAACTTGAAGTCCTACCATGCAGATGCCACCGATCCCACAAGAAATGTATCTACATGAGCATTGCCTAAGCATCCTACTAAGCCAGATCGAGAAGTGGAAGAAATCTTAGCTAACCGCCTCATCAACAACACAGACCCGGATAGAGAGTATTTGGTCAAGTGGCAGGATGAACCTCCTTCAGAGATCAGTTGGGAGCCAGTCGAGCATCTACTGCCATACCTCTCAAAGCTGGAAGAGTACTTGGAAAAGTTCGCTGCGAGGGCGTTAGCGAATTGAGTGTGGGAGAGTGTCAGGACTAGTATCGTTGGTCAGGGAAACCAAGGTCAGAGGCCTTTCAAGACTTTCCTAATGATCTCAAAACTCAATGTTCCCTTTTGAAAAGTGCCCAAATGCTTAGCATCTATATTATAAGGGGAAGGTTTGAGCTCTTGACTGTGAGGACGTGTTGCCTCCATTGCATAGTCGGGCCAGACTGTACCGCTAGCATTTTTATTGTTTTCTTTGCATTGCTTTTCAACTTCAAACTTGTATTTCCATCGATCGATAGCATCGAACTAGTCTTGAGCAACGTCCTTCCAAACGTTCCTCCCCATTGTAATCTATTGAATGTGAATGAGAGCTTTTACTAACTATTGTGCATTGTTATATTGTCTACAAATTGATATTGTGCAATCTCAAGTTAATATTTGTGCCCGTCAAAGTAACTACTCAATAGGCTTACTAGTGAATTGGATAGCTAGTGCCGCACGGATTACTAGTCCGTGACAGAGGGGATGAATGGAAAAAAGGACATTTTTTAAAAATAAATCTTCATAACTCACTCGCACACCAAGATACCTATTGATAATCACAAATGATTTTTTCATACGGAGAATACCAAGTAATCGAATATCCATTTTATCAAATAACAAATTGTCAGTTTTTTTGCATTATAAATACTTTTTTTTTATATTACAATAATTGCAATGTGGATACTTTGTGCAAGTTATGTGCTCTTTTACTGAGGGGTATTTGAGATCTTTACAGAATGCGGGACGTCTGACCTTGGTCAACTTTGTTTGTACCTTGTCCCAAAGAGACCATTAAATGTGGTCTAATGAGATTTTATAATCTGAAATGTACGTTGGATTTGTGATCTAACACTTATGATCGCTTATTTTCTTACTTTCCTACCAGTTCTTTTTCCATCGTCGCCCAATTAAGTTATCAACACCACATGTCAAAATGCAACACGAATAAATTTTTACTTTGGCAAAGTGTCACATATAAAGAAGAATGACTTTTTGATGAAACACAAACCTAGTTTTCTTAGCAGCCAATGTGGCAAGGCTTGGTATTTTATCAAAATATCACAAATTTGGCAAAACAAGAATATGATTTTCCCTCTAATGGAATGATATACAATGTTGACAATTTTGAAGGTTCCATTAAGTTATACCCCATATACTCAGTGACACACCTAAACTCGCAATTATTGTTAGACTCCACAATGACAATTTCCATAACATGATTGACATACAATTTGGGGAGTTTACCGATGTTACTCAATGTCTCCCTTAAGAGTACATTTAACTATGTATTTCCAGAAATTCTAGCCGGCCTGGGTTTGCTGCTTGGTTTGGCACCTGGGAGGGACCTTTTTACATCTTTTGCTCCTCTCTCTTTAAACACAAACACAAAGATGTAAAAAGGAGGGGCAAAAAATGTAAAAAAGCCAAGCCAGGCGCCAAAACCTGCAGGCCGGCTTGAAGGGTTGATGTATTTCATTGGTTTATTCTTCACAACTTTTAGGCTATGAGTAAACAATCTAGTTCGTTGCTCATCTTGAGTGCGATTATTTATCTTTTAGTTGAATTTGAAGCCAACAAATATTTTTACGATAGATTTTTTGATCGACTTTCTTCATCGAGTGTTTTGTCAAGCGATTTATGCAACCAAGTGCATTATAAGATCTCTACCTCTTTTAGCTTTTGCCGAATACATCTCTACTCTGACCCAATGTTTTCAAGCTCCTTACCTCTTTTAGCTTTTGATGTTGGCATCTCTACTCTCACCCGATGTCTTTTACTGCCTCGTGAGATACAAATCCCCGGAGATGCCTAGATATGTTGTGTTGATGAGGTTCTTGCACCATTAATATCCTTCAAAGTCATTGTTTGACCCCCCCAACTTCACATAGTAAGAATACTATTTCAAGGTGGATGCTCTAATCAAAATAGAAAGATGCTTTTAATACTCCTTCCAAATTACCAGTGTTGAATCTTTGGTTTGGCGTGAAAGTCACGTGAGAGTAGACAGTGAGTAACTCGTCTAGAACGCGGATTGGGGGGGGGTTCCTGTGCACAAAGCGCAGGACGTCCTCCTGTGCACATTTTGCAACCGTTAGATCTGATCCAACGGCTCAGATCGACAGGAGCCCCCCCCCCGAATCCGATAGAACGCTGAACGCATCGACAGTGCTAACGTGGCATGATGGTATTGGCTCCTGCACGTGGCTTTGGATGCAATTGGTTTAGACTCGTCCAAGGGCACCCCTTTTTAAACCCCCTCCCTCTTTTTATCCTCCTCTCTCTCTCTATTCACGCTAGGCATCACCACTTCTTTTAGATCTGGCGCGACTCTCTCAAACACCACCATCACCACCACAGTGACTGTGAGAAGAGAAGAGAGTGAACGAGTAGTTGTTCGTTCATTCGCTCGGTGAGTTTTCGCGTTTCAATCAATCTTAGTGTGTCTTAATTTCTTATGCATTTGTTTGTTTGTTGAGTTCAGGTCACGTTGAGCTTAGATCAAGAGATCAATTCGTTGTCTCTGTATCTGATGACCACAGATCTCGATGATTTTTTTTTTTTTAAATTTTTTATTTTATAGGTTTAGCGATTGTAATTTCAATTTTCTAGGGTTTTGATCTCGGATTTATTGATTTGCAGGGTTGTGAGATTTTTTTCTGATGGGAAATAATCTTCGATTTGTTGTGTTCTTGTTGGCTTGCGTTAGTTTCCAGCTTGCTTTCTCTGATCCGGTAAACTTATCAATCTGTCTTCCTTAATTGGATTTGTAATTAAGTTTCTTTAATTGATTAATGACCTAGTTGTGTTTATGGATTAATTTCTATAGCTGTTTTACGAGTCATTTGACGAGTCGTTTGAAGGCCGATGGATCGTGTCCAGCAAGGATGAATATCAAGGTTCGTTTTCAAATCTGCTATTTACTACGTGAATCTGTAATTTTTGTGATTCACTTGCGATAACTGTTTGTTTGGATGCTGCTATTGGTGCTTGAGTTGTAGTTGTAAATTGGATATGGTTATTTAGCTTGATCAGGAGTGATTTCAGATGGTTTGTCTTAGATTAGATATATCGCTGAACTTGCTCCGAGTTTTAACTGAATCTTTATCACTCAGTAGATTCATCAACGAGAGAATTTATAGCAATTAGTCAGTGTAATCTTATACCAAGTGTAGGGATCTAGTTGAACCTTTAAAGCGTTGGCAATTATTAGTACTAGTGTTTGTTTGCTGGTCGGACTCGGCGAAGAACATGAGAATTGACAAAGGACAAGAAAGAAAGAGTTTCAGGTTAGGATGCCCACACTAAGTTCATAATTTCTAAAAATAAGCTGAGTATTTTTTTTTCGGAAGGCAAGCTGAGTATTTTAAACTTATCTATTACACCGAAATTTAACCAGGATATGCAAGTGTTTATTAACTAGATACGCACCCGGGTTTATTTTTATGTTGACCAATTTAAGACATCTTGTTATAGGAATTATCTTGGAACTGCATCCATAGTATTTGAGAAAAAGCACAAGTGACACATTTTAGGAAAAACTAAATTTAAAATTATCACGTGGATAGAAGTTGCATGCAAGTCAACGGAATATAGGGGTGAGTAATATCATCAAATGTGTGGCTTATGGTGTCTCGCAAAAGCGCAATAAATGTGGAACACAATTGATAGTTGCAAGAGAAAGGAGTAAATCCAAAGTATGATGAAGACAATGTGAAGTAAACGAAAATAAAATAAAGCACATACTACACAACTACACAAGCGATTTAACGTGGTTCGGCAAGTTTGCAATGTCCATGGGCTAAGAGAATAACTTCATTAGTGAGCTTGAATAATACAAATAGAGAGAGTTACACAATGTCAGAGACATTAAACTCATACGTGTCTAAATGATACACAGATATACATGTGGTATGTGTATCTTTCATTAAAAAAAACAATTCTCTTTTCATTTATCTATTCTTTCTCTCGGGGTTTTTATTTGAAGAACCCCTAGGTCTTCACTGAAGAAAACATTGAAGAAAAAATGCTAATGAAGGAAGAAAAAGATGCTAATGAAGGAGATAGGGGCTTATTCTTTTGTGGTGGAGTGAGGTGTTGATGGAGATTTCATCACCTTCCACCATCTTCTTCTTCTTTTCTCATCACCTTCCACCATCTTCTTCTTCTTTTCTTATCCTTCTTCGCTACAATCCAGCCAAGTTCTAGCAAGATCTAATTGTGATCCAATTTCAATTTTAGTCAACAAGTGTGGCATTAAGAATTCCGACAACTTTCATCAAATTCTAGCCCCTTTGTTGCCAAAAGTCGAAATTCAGGTATATTTATACCTTTTTTTCAACTCTGTTTTTCAACAATTCTCCACCTCGGTGAATATTTCACAAATCATTATCCGTCTTTGCCCTTCATACCCCAAATGGGTTCAACACACATGAAGGTTGTTGATAAAGTCCAAACAATGTTGGAACTTGAGCCTATAAACTATCTTTGACAACGTATTTGCAAGATTCTCTTTGGTGTTAACTTTTTTCAGTAAACGTCACATTATTCATTGATTTCTTGCACAAAGTGAAAATGAACATCAATGTGCTACGTACGTGCATGATGAGCTTGATTCTTCGCCTTGTAAATGGCATTCATACAATCACAAAAATTGTTGAAAAACATAATTGAAGAACAGGTATGAGCATACCTGGATTTTTGCTTGTTGTCAAAGGAGCTGGAGCTGCACTTGTTGACTGAACTTGAAGCTGGATCACGGTTGGATATTGCTGAAACTTGGTTGGATTGTAGTGAAGAAGGATAAGGAAAGAAGAAGATGGTTGAAGGTGATGGAATTTTCCATCATCGCCTTACTCCACCGCCACTCAGTGGCTATAAAAGAAGAAACCCCCATCTCCTTCATTAGCATTATCTTCTTCTTCAGTGTTTTCCTTTGTGAAGAGTTAAGGTTCTACAAATAAAAACTCCTCTGTGTGTATTGAGGGAGGAGATAAGTGAGAAGATAATTTTTTTGTTTGTGAGAGACGCATATATCTGTAATGTCATTTAGACACGTGAGTTTAATGTCTCTGACGTTGTGTAGCTCTATTCATTTATATTTTTCAACCACACTAGTGAAGAAGGATAATGATATTCCAGGTCGTTCTTGTGATGACCCCCAAAAATGGTGCTTTACAATATTCCACACTTAAAACTATTAAGAATGCTAGTGTATCTTTCGTTTCTTTGATTAGAATTCAATGTTCTATGGCCAGTCTCTGAGAATTGGTCTTAAACTATTTTAACGTCACCCTGTTGTGCATAGGCAGAAAATTGTGTTTATTTCTTACATAGATGGGTATGACAGTGCTTTGGTGATAATGATATTTAGCAAAAAAATTAAATTGCAAGGGATAAATGGGGAGAGCTTGTTGGTGATAATGATATTTAGCAAAAAACTTGAATTGTAAGGGGTGAATGGGGAGAGCTTTTTAGCTCTGTTGAACTTGTAGGTTCTCTCGGGTGCCAGCTATTCATCCCCTAGACCTCATTTTGCCTTGATTTTGGAAAGATGGACTCAATATGGATTTTGTGCATTTGGCGGTTGATTGGAGATTTGGTAGAATTTTTCCATTCTGCACCAGTCTTCTCTCCATCTAGATATCTACTTTTATCAGTAATCCCCCTCGAGGAGTCGTTACACAGACATTTTTTATGGAAGGAAAGTTACTCCTTAAAGTGGAGCTAGATATTCACAATAGCATTGATTATGGATCCATATGAGCAACTCCACGTGTGAAGCAAAATGAACCCCTCTCTATTTATCACAACGGGTGCAAGTGGTTCTTGTGTGTGGGTCAGAAAGTTGAGATTTTTGTTCCCATGTATTACAAATCCACCACAGAAGGATAAAAAATGTTCTCAATATTCATCTGTATTTGGTTGTCTTTTGCTTGGGAAATGGTAATGCAATTGTGCATGTTCGGTTTCCGATTCCATATAGTAATGTTCTAATGTCTGCTTTGTTTCAGGTGTCTGGAAACATGCAAAGAGTGAGGGGCATGATGATCATGGGCTTCTCGTAAGTGAGAAAGCAAGAAAGTATGCTATAGTGAAAGAACTTGATACGCCTGCAAATCTCAAGGAGGGGACTGTTGTCCTGCAATTTGAGACTCGCTTCCAGAATGGGCTTGAATGTGGTGGCGCATACCTTAAATTCCTCCGACCACAGGAGGCTGGATGGATACCAAAGGAATTCGACAATGAATCCCCATATTCTATAATGTTTGGGCCTGACAAGTGTGGATCAACAAACAAGGTTCACTTTATCCTCAAACACAAAAACCCAAAGAGTGGGGAGTATGTTGAGCATCATCTCAAGTATCCTCCATCTGTGCTTTCCGACAAACTATCTCATGTATACACTGCAATATTGAAACCTAACAATGAAGTGGTGATTCTCATTGATGGTGAAGAAAAGAAGAAGGCAAGTTTCCTCTCAGATGAAGATTTTGAGCCAACACTAATCCCTGCAAAGACTATTCCTGATCCTGAAGACAAGAAGCCAGAGGACTGGGATGAGAGGGTGAAAATCCCTGACACAGCTGCAGTGAAGCCTGATGATTGGGATGAGGATGCACCCATGGAAATTGTAGATGAGGAAGTTGAGAAGCCTGAAGGATGGTTGGATGATGAGCCTGAGGAGATTGATGATCCAACAGCATCAAAGCCTGAGGATTGGGATGATGAAGAGGATGGTGAATGGGAGGCACCAAAAATAGACAACCCAAAGTGTGAGGAAGCACCTGGTTGTGGTGAGTGGAAAAAGCCGATGAAGGCAAACCCAGCTTACAAGGGAAAATGGCATGCACCATTGATTGACAATCCTAACTATAAGGGCATTTGGAAGCCGCAAGAGATTCCAAACCCCGACTACTTTGAGCTTGAAAAGCCTGATTTTGAACCCGTGGCTGCCATAGGCATTGAGATTTGGACCATGCAAGATGGTATCTTGTTTGACAATATCTTGATAGCAGCAGACGAGAAAGTTGCTGAATCATACAGGGAGACAACATGGAAACCAAAGTTTGAGATTGAAAAAGAAAAGCAGAAAGCTGAAGAAGCAGCTGCTGGTCTTCCGGACGGACTCTCTGGTTTCCAGGTAGCTATTTTACTTCTGTCTCGATGCTTTCATATTTTCTTTCCCATCGTTTGTCATCTGATTTGATTTATTAATTATTCTGAACTGACATTGAAATACTTGCAGAAGAAGATATTTGACGTCCTGTACAAGGTTGCAGATGTTCCTTTCTTGGAAGCATACAAGCAAAAGATTTTGGTAGGTCACAGACCAATGTTTTTTTCACTGAAGTTGGGATTTATACTGCTGGAATTTTTATTCTGCAATCTCTTTTTGGTTTAAACTTCTTAGCTCATGCTTATTGTTGTATATTGTCTTATAGGATCTAATTGAGAAGGGAGAGAACCAGCCTAATGTTGCAATAGGCATTCTTGTGTCTGTTGTCTTGGTTTTCATAACCATCTTCTACATGGTTCTTTTTGGTGGAAAGAAACCAGCTGTAAGTATTACCCTTTGGCCAAGTTTTATGGGACAGAACCTGGATAAATTGTTTCATTAACTGTATCTTCATGTACAGGCAAAGCCCAGCACAGAAGCAAGGAGGCCTGCAGCTTCAGAAACTACTGATAACCAAGGAAGTAGTGAGGAGAAGAAAGAAGAAGAGACTGAAAATGATGATGCAACTGCCCCTCGAAGGAGGAATACCAGAAGGGAAACTTGAAATTGATGTAATAGTTAGTTCTGATTTCAGAAAATTTTGAGTCTTGAGTGGATTTTATTGTACCTGAGTTCAACCAAAGAACTTTCCTGCTCCTTGTTTTTGGGATAGTTAGGCGTCGTAGTGTAAATGAATACTTCTTATCTTTGAGCTCAGTTGTTCAGATCTCAGTGATAAATCAAGTGGTTATCAATATGTTAGCATTTTGAAGTTGTAATTCAAGAATAGAAGTTCACCTGGCAATTTGTTCCATAACGGAGGTAAACACCCTCTCTAGTACATGAAACCAGTTTTGGTTTACCTAGCAATCTTTTGAATGATATGGTTGTATTCTGAGCTGCATTGATGCTCTTTCTTGTCATTCCAGCTAGCTCTCTCTCTATTTTTTTTTTTTTTTGATAAAAATAATAGCATTGCATAGATGCAGCTAGATCATGAACTTCATGTCCATATCTGTCATGATCACCACTCTTGTCAGCCTCATTCTCTCTGGCCGCAGCCCAGTTAAATGCTTCTTTTGTTGCCTGCTAGATTCACAACGCCTAGTTGCCACGCCCTTATTTAAGCTAGTAATATGTCCTGCTGCATCCATAGTGATGAAACCCTAACAGGCCTGCAAGTTAGCCCTGCTAAAAGTGAATATTTGTTCTGCGTTGAAAAATTCGGTCTCGTATGATCATAGTTATTAAGTTGCCACCATGGACTAAAGGATCCATTTAGAAAGGATGCTATCAGTTTCAGGGCTTTTGTGTTAAAAAAAACAACTATAATTCTATGATACCAGATTATGAGTGTATACATGCTATTGCTATGGGGAAGGATTGTTGAGGACCAAAGGTACTCCAAGGCTTGGTGGTCATGCTGCAAAGATACTAAGTCCCAATGATTGAAAGGGGGGAACTGATCCAACAAGTAGGTGGCACCTTGCAACAGAAGAGGAAATGTATGATAGTTTCCTTTTTCTTGCTGCAAAGATCATGTGGTATCCACTTCTGTATGTGTTTTTCAAGGATTTCTCCTACAGGGAGTATTCCTTGTGTGTTTTCCAGTGGAAAAGTTGAACAGTGTTGTATCTTCAGAAAGAAGTTTGTGATTGGGATTTGATGAAGAAAAACCTCTATTAAGGTCTTGGAGATTTTGTTCGAAAGTTTGGTAGACAGATTTAGTGAAGGGCAGACCTTTCCTATTTAGCTTCCAAATTAGCATAGGTTGCTCATTGACAGGTCTTATGGAACTTGGCAAATCTGTGTTGCAACATCTTGTGGGAAAAACATAATTAATGGTATCTTCGTCCCAGTATCTCCTACCACGTTGATCAGTTCATAAGTAGAGTCAAACAAGCTATGACTGTTTGCAGAGATGAATTTTTAAGGGGGGCGGGGGGTGTGGGTTAAGAACAGGAACCCAAGGGTCACATTAATCACTTTGCCTATCAAAGTAGAGACCTTTACCGATGTTGTCTTATCACATTAATCCCTTTGCCTAGACTTTTAAATAAAAAAATTGCTTCAAAGATAGAAGAATCCTTATAGTAGACAGATTTGAGGAATTGAGGCCACAGTTGGTTAGTATTTTGGACATGACTCGTGAGGTAGTGGATTTTGGTTTTAGCAAGTTGAATGTTGAGGTTGAATGTGGAAGCCACCAAGGTGCTTGGGCATGCAAATAGTGTCCCAATGCAAGGCAATAGACAGGATGTTATGGATGGCTGAGCATTGGGGGAGGAGGCTTTGCAAAAAATAATAAGACGACTTTTTTTTTTTTTAAAGTAAGTGGGGTTTTAAGGACCCTTAACCTTTATATTAATGAAAAATAAAAAAATTCAAATACAATATAGCAGAAACACTGCTATTACAAGTGTTATACTAATCTCATGTTTCATTAACATTGAGCTAGTTTATTACCTTTTTCCTTTTCGTTATGGAGACAAATGACTCATCCCCTGTATCTTTCGAGGATAGAATCTAAAATCTTCGTTGTAAGCTTTTGAAAACTTATCTGTAGTCGATTATCTTGCATCATCTTTTTCATGATCTTCGCAGTTCGACATAGTATTTAACAATGTGTAATAGTCTTTCACTACCTCCTTGCCATGTCTCTCTATGGCTTATTTCACTTCATTTCCTTCATCCTGTTCAGTTATCACCATCAAGAAATGTTCAACACGAGATAGAGAAGGAACATCTCTCATGTTGACATTAACTCCTCTTAGAACTTCCTCTATGATTGATCTCAAATCATACAACAAGTGCACGATTATCTATTGAGTTAGATAACGGCAAATACGGGTCGAATCCCACAAGGAGGGCTAAAGTTCGGAAAACTAACTTTGAAAAATCAACTTAAAATCCTTAACCTAGTAAAAAAAGATTTTGAATAATGCTTATAAATAACAAGAGCAAATTTAAATCTAGCTAAAAATGAAACTTGATAGAGGAAATCTTAGGGTTTTAGGGATCACCACCATGGATTGGTAGCCCCCATTAGACCACACTTCTAGTTGGTATTCAAACATACTCATGAACACACCCTAAGCTAGATTCGCATCTCACCTTAGGGTGGAAAATATAACTTTGAACACTTAAACATCAAGGCATATGAATATTCTAATCTAGCATAAGAGCATGGTATCAAAACATCCAAAGAATCCATATTGAAATGAAATACTAAGGATCTAATCTCCCATATGTTAACATTCAAATATCATGCTAGACTTACAAGTCAATAACCTCAAAACCCCATGAGAGTAGAGGTTAAGTAGCTTGTGAGCCTTAGATAAATAAGATCTTAATCATTAAATAGAGAACTTGTTAGAACAATATGGAATGAAGACTATAGTTTAGACTTTTTAATGATGAAAAAAAAGAAGTGATGTATCCATATTAATGAAAGAAAACATTTCTAACATCTTCATAAATAAGATTAAACCAAAGTCACTAAACAAAGTTAACATTACACAAGTTCTAAGTACATGAGATATTAGAACAACGAAGCTAAGTGGACCTAAATGGGATCATCCTCCCATGGGGTTTCCTACACCTTAAGGTGAAGTTTAGCCATACATGGATGACCCTAGGCCACTCACGATGATAAACATAAATATAAAGAAAAACTACAAAGACTTACAACAATAAACTCCAAAGCTCTCAATCTCCAACGCCAAATTTCCCCCCTCTAAAAATATTTCTTAGTCTCTTTTGTGTGTGTTCATGTGTGGGGTATTTATAGATGAAGAAAAGTATGACTTATAGGTAGAGTTAATGGGGTGGAAGGTGGAGTGTTGGAGTGAAATAAGGTGGAGTGTAAAAATGATGAGTAATTCTAGATGTCGAGGAAATGGGCGAGGGAGGGTGAGTCGCACGTGCAGGAGGGTGACGTGGAAAAAAAAAAGAGAAAAAAGGGGGGGGGGGGAATCGAAAATTTGGGGGAGAAGAATGAGGGAATTACAGAGCTTTCTCCCCATTTTCAATCTGAAGCTCTCCTCCCCATTTTCTCCCTCTCCCTCTCTCCATTTTCCATCTCGACAGAGATAGAGAAGACTCCCTCCCTCTCCCCCAAACGAAACTCTCCCTCTCCACCCTCTCCCCGTCATTGTCATCGACTCAAACGAAGGAGAAGAGAAGAAGCTCAAACGAAGTTAGAGAAGAAGAAGGAGAAGAGAAGAAGCTCTCCCTCGTCCCTTTCCTCTCGCAAAATGTAAACTCAGACTTGATTTTCCCTCTCATTTTAGGTTTTTGGTTTCGGACAACTGATCTGCTGATCCGATCCAAGGCAGGCCACTGCTCAATGACTTTTAGCTTTGCTTACTGGACTCTGAACTTGCAGTCATGGTTCACTACTGGTCGAACCAGAACCAGAAAGGTGTTCTTGGCTTATTCAACATTTTAATTGCCAAGGCTCAGAGCCAATGGCTCACTAAACCAAGAACACCTTTCTTTGGAATGGCTCTCTCTCATGTTTTGGGGTTTGATAGTTTGTGCAAGTGAGTTGGTTTGGTGGGATTGAAAGAGACTGAAAGTGGGGGTTTTGTGGATGCTTTTTGAATTGGAGTGGACTGGTTGGAGAAGAAGATGAAGTTTATGAAGTTGGGATCCAAGCCTGATGTGTATGTATCTGATGGTAACTCAAATCAGGTCAGTTTCCAAATTTCACTCTATATGTTCTCTACATTTGAGTTTGTTGCTCCATGTTTGATGTTAGTTTGTGTCCTTTGTTTTGATGTTATGGTTTCTTAGCTATTTTAGTTTGTCTTGATCTTGGGTTTATTTGATGGAGCTAGTTTTGATTGAAACTTTTATACACTAATGGAATATATATATATACACTAATGGAAAAAGGGTATGAGATAAAGAGGTTAATTATATTTTTTTTTATGGAGTTTTGCTTGAAAGTTTACCACATTAAAGAAAAAAAGGGGAAGTTGATCCCCATTTGTTGATGAAAAAATGTCTTTTTGACCCTTTTGATTCTTTTCCTCCACCGTAAAAAGGACCAAATCTTGTTGATGTGTAGTCCCTGAAATAAGGGATTGAGTAGAGGTTAAGTTAGTGTGAACAAAACCAAGACATTGGCTTGAAAACTTTTATACTATTTTTTCTCATGGCAATCACATTGATATATTGTTGAAACTAGCGACATGAAGAAAAAATAGGTAAAATGACACAAGCATGTACGTGGATAGTTGTTGCAGAATGCAAATGCAAGTGTTGTTAGTGGCTTAATAGTTGTTGCAGAATGCAAGTGCTGTTAGTTGACTTAAAGGAATGCTCAGCGGAATACAAGTGTTGTTAATGCAAGTTGTTAGAACTTGAAGGGTTTAGCAGATTTCACATCAGGACACAACCCAAACCCAGAGTAGCTGAAATTGTGTAAGAAGGAAACACCTATGACCTATGCATATAAGAAGAAATATCAAAGTGATTTTTTTGCATTGGTTATTTCAGTTGCCTTCCACTGCATAACACAGTTTTGTTTCAATGATTAACAGTTGCCTAGATCTTGAAATGGTTCAGTTTACTACACAAGAAATTTTATCTACTTCCAATAGTCAAGTAATGATTAAGAACAATGGAAACAAATGATTCATCCCCTGTGTCTTTCGAGGGTAGAAGCTAAAATCTTTGGTGTAAGCTTTTGAAAACTTCTTTATAGTCAATTATCTTGCATCATCTTTTTCATGATCTTCGCAGTTTTCTTGAGACACAATTTTTGTTTGATTGTTTTTCTTTTCCGACATAGTATTTAACAATGTGTAATCGTCTTTCACTACATCCTTGCCATGTCTCTCTATAGCTTATTTCACTTCATTTCCTTTGTCCTGTTCAGTTATCACCATCAAGAAATGTTCAACATGAGATAGAAAAGGAACATCTCTCATGTTGACATTAACTCCTCTTAGAACTTCCTCTATGATTGATCTCAAATCATACAATAAGTGCACGATTATCTATTGAGTTAGATAACGACAAATATGGGTCAAATCCCACAATGAGAGCTAAAGTTTGGAAAACTAACTTTGAAAATCAACTTAAAATCCTTAACCTAGTAAAAAAAAATATTTTGAATGCTACTATTTTGAAAATCAACTTAAAATCCTTAACCTAAAGTTTCGATTTCAGTAGTTTTTCAAGGTTGATGTTGAGGGGTGCTCGAGTGTTCTAAATGCTGCTATTTGGAGTATGCCAAAACACGGTGATCAACATTTGAAACACAATAAACAACATTTGAAACAAGGTAAAAACATTCAAAACACCGTAATGATCTTATGTAAGGAGTCGAGTGCTCAAAGTTGGGTGTTTGCACAGTCAAACAGTAGCACTCTATAAAATGTACAAAAACTCGATTGTGACTCAATTTTTGTAATGAGAAAATTGTACTCAATGGTTATGGCAACATGTATAGCACACCATTAAACATTGTGATATTCAGTGCTACTGTGACAGATGCATTGCAACGTAATTCATTGAGTAAATTTTTTTTTGGCAGCAACTTTTTAACACCACTGGTTTTACTGTAACATGCTACCAAGCAAATTTTTTTTTATTACTTGCTAACCCACACGACCAATTTAAACCATTGTTTCTCATTTCTTTCTCACTCTTGCATCTCAAGAACAACAACAACAGCATGGAAGGGGGGTGATTGATTGCGAGGGACGATGAGAGACGATCGGCGACGACGAGAGATAAAGAAGATGGGACTGCGATGGTGGCCATCACAAATGCCGCCCAGATCTCCAATCACCGGTCGTCCATCATCATCCTACTTTCTTCTTCTCCCACACAACTACAACAACCATCATCATCCCACACTCTCTTTTTTTCGCACAGACCGTCACCCCTCTCCTTCTTCTCCTTCCCCTCTCCCTTTCTATTTTTTTACTCGCCCTCGCGGCGGCCTATGCGATGATAGGTTTTCCACTCCCAGAGGCTGCCGCGAGGGCAAAAGAATTTGACCCTCGCGGAGGCTCCTGCTAGTGGAAAACTGGCAGTCATGGAGTCCTGCGAGGGTGAGGAAAAAAACAGAAAGGGAGAGGGGAAGAAAAAAAAAAAAGAGAGGGGCGACGATGGAATCAAGGTTGAGATCTTGATCGGACTGGGTTGAATTTGGTAAAGGCTCAAACTCTTTTTCTTCTTATTCAACTTCATCTTCAGTTTCGATTTGAGGAAATTGAGAGGATATGTGAGGGGTACTTTACGGGTGCCCTCGAATGGGGAGGGAAGAGAGAAGTGAAGATAAATGAGAGAAGAAGACGTTGGATGATGAAGGGTGATTGCGTGGGTTAACAGCTAAAAAGAAAAAAAAGAAAAAAATTGGCTTAATGGTGTTGGACACTGAACCCATGGTGTTAAAAAGTCCGTCGCTGTTTTTAAAATTACTAAAATACCCCTCTTATGAATAGAAAAACTAACCGAGCATTCTCTCGCTTTGGCGCAAAATATATGTAAATACGAGTTGATTCAAGAAATCAAATTACGAGTTCAAAAGCACATTTTGGCGGAGAAAGGAAGAAGCAAAGCAAAGCAAAGCTATGGTTATACTCTGTTTCATGCTCGATCTTGCAACCATATCGCCTCCATTACTCAGAGAACTCAAACAGGTTTCAGATTTCTCACAACTTCTCCTCCATGGTCAAAATCGTTTCCGATTTGCATTCTCAGTTAATCGATCTGTGTTCTTTATTCTCTCAGTGTTTATTGCATCTTGCCAATCTCTACCCGATCTCCACACGCAACAAGCAATCCAAGACGCTAAGTGATCGCATCGGACTCTGATACATCCAGCGAAACAAGATTTCTTCTTCTCATGAGGTAATCTTCATGTTTGATTTTCCATTCGTTCTCTACATTATCGATTGTTTGCCCTAATTTTTTGGAAATCAAGGAATGTTGAAGATTGCATATAATGTGTTTGACGAAACCATTTTTTTAAAGTGGAAATTGAAGGAGTGTAACGTGTTCAAGATTGTGTATAATGTGTTTGATGAAATGATTTTTACTTCAATGGTGGTTGTGAAATGTGGTTTGATTTGTTTTATGATTTGTAAATGCAACAGCTGAAAATTGCATACAGTCCAGCGGTAAACTTTAATCTGTGCGATTTCCACCATGCCGTTAACAATTTGGCTACTGATTGTTTTTCACCCGAATTGATTGATTCAGCAGCACCTAGGCTTAGTGGTGTTGGTAAGAAATTTAGGTTTAAGTTGGAGTCGTTTGTGTTTATAAGTTACGATTCTGTAATATGTCTCACGCATTATTGCATAAATTAATTATTGCTAATTCTAGCAGATGCAACACTTGCAAAGCTGCTAACGTAGGAAGCTTTGTACTCCTCGGGTAGTAAAGATTTAGTGAGAAAGCTGATTTTCATCAGTACATGCTTGCTAGAAAACATTCACTCGTTGCGGAATATTCTCATTGTAAGATGTCAATTCCTCCAATAGTTTTACACATTTGCTCTTCACACTGCTGATTTTGATGATAGCCACAGTTTAAGTATTTGGTTGACAGGATGCAACAGATAAATGTGTTTCGATGGACTTTGTATTGTTGGAGCAAGAAGCAGGCCAACTCAATGGTGTATCTCAGAATGTCCAGGAATTCATGAACAGTATCTCTGATCTTGAGAATTTCTCTCTTCAAACCCATTTTCCGGGTAAAGCACTAAATAAGTTTCTTCAGTTTATTAATTAAGGGAAAATTACACAAATTCCTGAATTAAAGTTGTTATTTTGTATGACAACCATGGACTTCTTTTTTGTTTTTTTGTTTTTTGTTTTTCGGCTTTGGGTCTGTATCATAGAACTGTGAAACTAGATCCGAAGTGATTCCCAAAGTTCCAAAATTCTATAGCGCAATTTGCAATGTAGTTCTTAGCTGTTTGTATTTATTTAACTGTCAGTTAGTTGTTGGCCTAAGGTCACGATCTTGATGATATCAATATTCTTAATATTTTTACTCTTGTAGAGTATTTTAGGTATTTCTTCATGGAATTTTATTTGGATACCCACTTAGCTGCACATGCTATTGGTTTATATGTAAACATTTAGCTTGTTTATACTCTCAACAATTACTCTTATACTGTATACCTATATAAAGTTTTATTTAGATTTTTCAAGTGTTTTTCATAATTTAGCTTGTTTTACAGTTTAGGCCATTCATTTCCTAGGATTTTGAATTGTGTCTATCAAGGATGAATGTCGTATCGTACTTGCATTTGAGTTGTTCCCAACAGTTGGTTTGTTTTAACAAAACCGGTTGTGGTTAAGGAGACCCTGTAACTGTAAGGCAGAGTTGCATAACATAAAAAAACTCTTTGATGGATTTTCGGTATTTTCAAACTTTTTACAGACCAGATTGAGTGATAAAAAATCAAAACATGTTCGAAACATCACGATGCAGATACATGGGTTTTATGTGGCCTTGTAAAGCGATGGCCACAAGAACTGAATGACAACCTTGAGGGAACTGCTGCAAACTGTCTTTCTCTTTAAGAATGGTCTTACAGGTTCTACGAACTAGATTTTCTGCAACTTCTCTGCATCAGTAAATCAATTAACCATCAGCCGATGCAGGGTACTACACATGATGACTGCCTTCTACTTCTCTAGTATCTACTCATCTGATGCATATCGTGAGTTCTCATTTGTTATATACCCACAAACAAAAAGGACATGATCAGGGTACTACTCACACTTGACACTTGTTAAAAAAACATACTGGACTTTTGAATGATTCAAAGGTACTTAGAAATACATGATCTTTTCTCTAGACCAAGTAAAACATGTTCAGCATTTAAAACGAAAATATTTCTCATGATTGACATGATGTTACACTTCTGTCTTCTGTGACACTATTACTGATTTCGGTTTTTATTTTATCATTCTCTTGTCATACACTCTATCTACGTCAAGCATTCGGCTTTTTTTTATTAATGAGGTGATATCTCTATTCTTTAATTTTTTATAAACTAGCATTTGAATCTTTACCATGTGCGCATTATTTAATCAATTGATACTCCAACAAACTTGTAATTGATTTTCCATCTCGACTTTTACATATATCAAATTGCTAATAATGCACTTGGCTACCTTGTTTTCTAAATTTGACACTTTTTCACCGACTTTTGTGATGATTTAAAAATTTTGTGTTATTGGATTAAGGTAACTCATCTTGGAAGCCATAATTACGGGTTGGGCCTTCACCTAGTAGAATCTATTTAATATCTTGTATCCATCTTCAGTTAATGATTGAAACCTTACTAACCCCAACAATTCACCACAAAGAGAAATATAAAAGCTATTGTACATTGCTCAAAATATATCAGCAAGTATACCTCAATTTCCCGTTGAGCACAGCCTGCTTAGAGAATAATGTTCCTAGGTTTTAATATATTGAGAAAACTAAAACAGTATAATATTGTTATAAAAAAGCTAACCATGATTGTGATATTATAATTGGTCAAACACTAACCATCAGTTGCTTTCTACAGACCTGTAGGTGCCATGGTTTTCCTGCAGAAGATTCAGATGCAAATAAGAGCAAGAAGTCTTCTTCCTGTCCAATTACATGCGAAGAGCTGGAGACATCAAATTTAGTTGAAAATGCAGTTAGAGTTGGAGAACAGACCATCCTGTTTGTGCCATCTTTCCAGAGCTTTCCAGAATTCCAGCAAGTTTCTTTACCCATCAGATTCAATGTTATTGAGCGCACCAACTTAGGTTCTCTCAGTGAAGGTAATTATCAATTTATACCACCCCAGGACTTGACATTCTATTTCTCCATGCGTGTTTGGATGATTTCATTCTTTAGGAGGGTGTACCATTTGTTAGGCTAGATAATTTGGAAGCTATTCAATGAATGGTGAAACTTCTGAGCTTCAGTTCACTTATTCTTCCTTTCTGTTTTGACCAATGTACTAATGTGTGCTTTAGAGGAAGTACTATGAGCATCTGTTAAGAGTGGATTTATTATTAACATGGTTTAATTATACTGGACATGTATACTGGGAAGTTTCGGATCAGTAAGTGTTTTATGTATTCTTGTAGCAATGGACTTAATCCTATTCATCCAATACTCCAATCTTGTTTGCTGAGCAGGTGCTATACTGGGGACTTCATACATTATTACTCCTTCAGCTTCTCATGAGGATGAAGCAACTTCAGATGAATGTGATAAAGCTGAGCTGAATACCCAACATGAGTTAAAAATATTCAATATGGACTGAAAGATCTTTCAGATTACAGCGCTGTGATCAACTTTCTTTTGGCGTCTTACAAATGGACCAAAACAATTAGGCTGTGAAATATCTCTCTATCACAAATTTACTTTCACTAACTGTACATCATTCCATATGTTACATGGTTTCTCATGAGGATGAAGCAACTTCAGATGAATGTGATAAAGCTGAGCTGAATACCCAACATGAGTTAAAAATATTCAATATGGACTGAAAGATCTTTCAGATTACAGCGCTGTGATCAACTTTCTTTTGGCGTCTTACAAATGGACCAAAACAATTAGGCTGTGAAATATCTCTCTATCACAAATTTACTTTCACTAACTGTACATCATTCCATATGTTACATGGTTTCTCCTGTCCAATGCGACTTGTGTTTCTCTTTCAACCCCTTATATCTGTCCTATTTTCCCCCTTCATGACAGTTTTTCAAGGGCTTTGTCAAGCATTATATTCTCTGGATCAGGGGTTGATCTGCTTTTCTAACTGCAATATGGAAACTATAAGACAAGCTACCTTCCAATGCTTTTATATTCTTCAGCCGTCAGACAAAGGTTGGTATACTCCCTTTCTCGCATTTGGTGAAAGGAATATACTCACATATATGTGTGTGTGTGTTAGATTTGCTTTTCATATTGCTCTATCCTAAGTAACATTTCTGGAGTTTTGCAGAGGCTTGCAGGATCAGAGGTAATTCTACCCTTTCCTGACGCCATTAAATCGATGACCTCTGCAGTACCAAACCGAAATGCTATTTTCCATTCAATTCTCTTTATCAGGGTAGGTTTTGTTCTTCCAAAATTGGAAACTATCCTACCTTGGCCCCTAGTCATTTTTCTATGTTTATTATATTTGTTTTCAATTTGATATCTGTGACTGTGAGGCACAGTTCAAATGCATATGAGTGATCTGAAGAAGTTAAAAGAAATATGAGATCCTTAATCATATTTTAACATGCTACAGTGACTTGTTAAGAATTTGACACAATGAGAGACAAAAACAGCCAGTGTTGTGTTGAATGGATCTTTCTCATTATAATTGAATATGATAATAAAGATGATTACGTCTTATGATACTATATGAGCCTAAAATATGAATTGTTGACAATCTAGGAGGCAAGCACTGAATCTAACCTCATGTGTTATTGTGTTAATATGGTAGCTGAAACCTACTTCGAATTCTTCTGTAGCTACTTCAGAAAAATCAGAATTGCACACTAATTGGAGTCAAGTCCAGCTGTAGCACGAATCTTCATTTGTTTTCTTACTACCAAGTTCCATCCATGTTAGTTTTGTTTTTCTCCCTCTATAGCCTTCTACTGCCTAAGTGCTCGTTACTGCTGGTCTTCTTTGTGTGCACTGTCTCCAACAACCTTGTAAAATCTTGTGTGGACCTGTATGATATGGATTCTCACAGTTTTGTATCTGTTGACATGACGGTGGTGGTCCGTTTGGTAACAATAGGTGAACTAGCTTAGCCTGGATGCTTATTACTTCTATTAATACTCTGGTGTACAGCTGTCTATAATACAGTTGATGAATTTCCATTTCAACATTTATTTTGTTGTTTTCATGATTCATGTATAGTATCTTTTCCATTGGTTAAAGTTGGGATTTTCTTTTTCAGATGGAATTAAGAGATTACAACCCTCTTTTTCATGAACGAGGCTTCCATCCAAACTTAAACTTGCTTGTGAAAGAGAGCCTGCACATTAGGTACGGTTCTGCAAAATTTGAAAATTCTTAGCATAATTAGTTTGCCGAAGATGTGGAATTAAAACATGGCTAACTGAAATGTTGATTGATTGAAACGACTATTTATGAAACTTCCAAGTTCCAACTGGTAAACAAGCTCGAATAGGAAGGTTCAGTATCAGGCTTGTCTCAATTCTTAAATACCAAAAATTTGGTTCAGACACCTTTATTCTGTTTTCTCGCTTAGATAACAAAAAATGTTTGAATGCAGCTTTAACGACTTTGTTTGTAGTTCGCTTGCAATATACTCATAGGGACTTGATTTTTACAGGTCTATACTAATAAAACGCAAGCAAACAAACTCCAAATCGTGATCACCTGAACCAGAATTGTTAGAAATGGTAATACTGCCAGCATCAGCGAAGGAAACTGTGGTAGTAGAAGAGCACATTCCAGAGTTGATTGAAATGATGGATGAAGAAAAGACTCCATCTTCTTTTACAGATGAATGGGAATAACTAATTGCCAATGAAGACTGCAGCACTACCTATTCTCCCACTGGTAGGCCCATAACATCCAATACAAGTACATCGATTTTATCACCACCAGATGTTAATAAGAAACTGTTGAGGGAACCTCTAGAATCTTAGAGAGACTAGAGGCACTGAGACAGTTGAAAGCAAAGAGGTCTTCACCAAATATCATAGACAGCCGCCAAACAGATGCATGTGCGGTCAAGAAGAAACTTCTGGTTCTGTTTGGGCCCAATCATGCTGCAGACCATAGCACAACTTTAAGCCAATCAATGCGACCCAATTTTCAGAGGCTACAAAGGAAGCTAAGGTAGAATATGCATTTTCTTGTTAAAGTAGGTTTGGCCAGTGTTTCTTACAGAGTATGAAATTTTTTATATTTCTGCTCTCCCAGGTGACTTGTATTTTCTCATGTTCTGAATGCATATATGACCATAATGTATGGCATGAAAAATGTTCGCCACTCATTCTTGAAGATGAAATCAATACTGATGTCTTCTGTATCTACCAATGCATTCCACCTTGATACACATGACAAATGAGTTCCACTAATTCATTGCTGAAAGCGTTCAACACTAGGATTTCATACATTCCTCCAAGAGCACGCCCTACAGTGACAGGTACTTTATCCATAGCATGTTTCTTTTTTAATTATAATCTAGTGTATTTCTTAGATTTCATATAAATCTCATATATCATAGACTAGAGGCACTGAGACAGTTGAAAGCAAAGAGGTCTTCACCAAATATCATAGACAGCCGCCAAACAGATGCATGTGCGGTCAAGAAGAAACTTCTGGTTCTGTTTGGGCCCAATCATGCTGCAGACCATAGCACAACTTTAAGCCAATCAATGCGACCCAATTTTCAGAGGCTACAAAGGAAGCTAAGGTAGAATATGCATTTTCTTGTTAAAGTAGGTTTGGCCAGTGTTTCTTACAGAGTATGAAATTTTTTATATTTCTGCTCTCCCAGGTGACTTGTATTTTCTCATGTTCTGAATGCATATATGACCATAATGTATGGCATGAAAAATGTTCGCCACTCATTCTTGAAGATGAAATCAATACTGATGTCTTCTGTATCTACCAATGCATTCCACCTTGATACACATGACAAATGAGTTCCACTAATTCATTGCTGAAAGCGTTCAACACTAGGATTTCATACATTCCTCCAAGAGCACGCCCTACAGTGACAGGTACTTTATCCATAGCATGTTTCTTTTTAATTATAATCTAGTGTATTTCTTAGATTTCATATAAATCTCATATAACTGATTAGGATGTGTTTGGCACCTGTAGCAAACTTATTATCATAAAAAGCAACTGTAAGAAAAATTATATAGTTTAAGCTACTCAAATGGATGCCTAGTTAAATGTGCGTATTGGGAAATTATTAATAAATGGCTTCTAATCTAAGCTCAGCCTAATGCAATTTTAGACTCCTCAGTGATGCATAGCCTTTACCTTTGGTAGCTCTCAAGTGAGCTGCACTGACATAATTCTTAGTGTAGAATGACTTTCGGAGTAACTTGGATGTTTCAATTCTACTAGAACTCTAGAAATCCCCCACACTCTCTATAGTTTTATTCTTTTATTAAAATTTTTAAGGGTTAGTGGAAAAGAATTTTAACTTCTTGATTTGAATTGAATTGCCTTCAATTCACTCTTAATCTGACTTGAGGTTGAGGGTAGATCTTTGTTGTAGGAGACACTTGTTGGCGTCTACTAGTAGGAAGGAAGATTTGAGTCGAGGGGCCATAACCGAACTTGTTGTCTATAGTTATAAGGCGAAACATAAAATGTATTAGTTACTAGTTGTGGAGGTTTATTGATCATGCTTAAGCTCCAATTGAATGAAGCCACTGGTTGGGCTCAAAAGTAAGTCCGAAGTGGTGAAGCCCAATGTAAGTTTAGATTATGCCGAGTTTAATCCAAACAAAAGTTGGATCTAGTCCACTTGGTTCAGATTGCCCGCACTAGTTTCCTGAGAACCTTTCAAGTGATAGTCCAACAAGGCACCTATAACCACTTTGGAATATGTCAACTTTAGCAAGTACCTCTAACCTCTTGGAATATGTCAACTAAACAAGTACCTCTAACCTTGCGTATGATTTTAAGACCTCTAGTTGGCTTAAATAGAGCCTGATTAAGAATATGACTCAAATTATATGTGTATGATACCAACCCTCCAACGGTTTGGTAATCTTTTACCAGAACTATTTCATCAGATTTTTTTAGTACAAACCGAGCTCACAAGTTTGAATGCCGATCTACCACCCGTGTAGAATATACATCAATTTTTTGAGTTGCACTTTTATGGATGTATTTTCACATACTAATGATACTATGTATTATGTAAGTGAATCAAGTGATTATATGGTGAGGAATCTTTAGAAACTTATTCATAACCTATGACCAATTTAGCACATGTACAAAATATACATACTTACCGAACATTTGATTTTACCCAATACCAGACAATTAATGCTGTTGAAAAAAAGAAGAAAAAACCTAGGTCTTATGTATTTAATAAGAGTATGAACATCATTTCCTGACATTTTTTTTGTTTAATGCTTCATGTTTATTTGACAGATATTTTAATTATTACGTAGGAAAAGGTTAGAACAGTTTCTGTCAGGGTTTCACATGGTTGTTCTCATTGTTGCATAATACCATTGTTTGTTCTCATTGTTGTGTAATACCATTGAGATCTGTATTCATTTATCAGAAATTCTAGAGAGCCAAGCCAGGCCAGGCACGCCAGGCCTGGCGCAATACTGTCCATCATCCTCGAGATGTGGATACTGGCTTGCCTCGCCTGGCTCTCTAGAAAAACTCTTCATTTATTGTCATGTAACTTGCATGATGCTGTTGCATGAAAGTATTGAACTAGCTAAAAGGTGTGTAAATTTTGATTTTTATTTGTATTATGAAATTGATAGGATCAAAACTGGTTAAGTGATAGCTATAACAGCAGGTAGTGGTTCGAAGTCTGTGTGCCCAATTGTGCCTTTGAGTCATATCCAAAGGTAGTCGGCATCGACAAACTGTATATGTCCACAAAATTATAGTCAAGTTTGTGAACCTAGAGTTTATTATCCAATTTAAAGGGACCAATAGGGCTTATGTAAGGCTGATGACCATATGACATGTATACTTGAATTTTAGGTGGGTTGGATTTATGAATGGTGATGCATTTTTGATACATTGGGTACCTTGGGAATCTTAAAGAGTCATAGAGTGATGCATAAGCTTAGATTTGTTTGCTACTCATATCAAGTAATCAACACCTTAGTACCATAGAGTAAGTGGATAGGGGAGGACAGTGTATTAGTTTAGTCATGTAGGATGTGGCCATTATAGTGCTTTCGATGATGTGAACTTTAAAAAATAATTGAAGCAGCCGCCCTCAGTGCCATCCAACTAATCTTTTGGGAGTATATTCTACATTTGTTTCCTTCAACTTTTGATAAGCCAAGAGGAGAAGATGCTGCTTGTAATGTTTGGGTTGGTACCACACTTCATTACATGCAGCAGCCCTATTATGCCTTTTAATCTATATGGAAACACGGATTAAAGAACAACATTCAGTTCAAGTGGTCTATAATTTGAGAAGGATAATCATTTGGTTGCCAACTTGCCATTAATTAGTAGACCCTACCTTTTTGTTTAGGTTTTATGTTCGAGTCCAGAAACAGGTCCCTCCTTGGCTTGGTATTTGATCACTCCACCAGTACATTGTAAGACTTTGAAATTTCTCATTTAAGAACGCTTTCCTTGTGTAATCAAGTGTCTGAATTACATGACCCTAACGATAGCATGGCGCAGAAGGAGAATGAATTGGCATACTAGTTTGATAGTGGTTGTTCCATGTTAAGATGTGCATGGTCGAGTAAATTTGGTTCCCATTTGACTGATTGAGGTTTGAACTTCCGATATGAAGTTGAGTGTTTGATTGAGTGACATTGAAAGAATAAAAGAAGGAAATTGGTTCAAGTTACTTCGGAAGTGGCATTAGTGCACGCCTTCCAACTGTTCTGTCAATTCTATGGTTGACACATGTTTTTATGCCATCACATCCACTATGAGTGGAAGCAACCTTTCAGAGTCGGTAGATATAACTCATGAGCATCACCATCGTGAACTCAATCCCATTGCTCAGGAAGTCGTAGATGATCTTTGACAAAATTAAAAGTTTAACGAAACAATGTTTGGGAACTTGGATTCATTAATCAGGCATTGATAATGAAGGAAGGATATTTTTCTAGACAGGTAGTTCATCCTTGACTTGTTGGATTCATGTATAGCAGATTGCGGAGGATCTTTGAAAGTTCCAAAAGGCGAGGTAGTTGATAAATTGTTCCAATGTCAAAATGTAAAAACACCATTGAGAAGAACTGAGGGGGGAGCCTCTTTTTTTTTTTTTTAACCACATAGGTTTAGATTACTGTAGGTAAATTCAAAACACAAATGGCATCTGGTAACTAAAAAAGCTAGTTGCTTGCATAAACCATTTCCTAGTGGGTTGGGAAAACAAAATTATCCATCTAAGAGTGCGGATTCACTTTCTACCAAATCTGACCAAGAACTTTCCTTTTTCAGTTGCAAGTTGTTGCTGAACTCTTTTTCTTAAGTGCAATTACACAGAAGTTTGATTTGAAAGTTCAAAAAAAGAAGAGGAATTCAAAGACCCATAAACTGATGCAACAAGAGGAAGATTGGGACTATAGAGGTCAAACAAAGTGAGAAGCCTTTTACAAAAATGTGACTAAATCAAAGGAGTCATTATCTCTTAGTATGTATTCTCTTCTTTCCAATAACATCAACTGGACTTTGAAACCACATATGTTTACACACACTGGCATTTCATACAATGTTAAGGTGTGTATAGGAGAAACAGCTTTGAAAATCAGCTGGCATAGATACCTATAAAATGAGGATATATATCATACCTGTAAAATGAAAGTTGGCAACAAGGCACTATGCACCCCGTGCTTAATGGCTTTCACCATCAGAGGAACACCTATGTTGATCTTGGTAAGAACATGTAACGTGATATTATCCAACTCAGTCAGCATTCATGTCCCGTGTCGATTTTAATGGTTAATGTTTATTTTCGTGTAACACCTGTTATATTGGATGGTAACACTTGTAACATGTTGATTATGATGTATCCTTCTAAGCCTTCCTGGTACCTTCTGCATGATTATCTACTTAATAAAGATTGAAAACACCGCCAAGAAAAGAGGTACATTATAGAGCTTGTCACATTTGGAAATCTTAGTTAAAATTTTAGTTTTTTATTCATTTAGCACTAAGGTAGTGTTTAGTAATAATTTTGTCGCTCCCTTCTAGAATGTAAGACCAAAAATTCTCACAAAGTAGTTGAAAATTTGATAAAGATTGATAGGAGCCTGGGGAGACTAATGGAAACAAGACAAAAACTTTTATATTTGCAATATGAAACTAGATGTAAACGACCTTTTGGCCGTAATCACCAAACTGTGTACAAATAAACTTGGAACGAATAATACAACAAAAAAAAGGTCATTAAAAAGAAAAAAAAAAAGAAATCCTGCGTTAGTATATAAGATTGGAGGGGGTGGTGATGACTAGTAAACTGTGACAATTTGCCCCACATCCGTAAACCAACCACCCTAACAAACTTCCCCTAATTACTCAATCAAAACACTAAGTACGGCTGGATTGCTGATACTTTTGACCTCAGTGAACATGAACTTGTACGCGCTTCTTCTTCATGTTCTTCTCTACTTGATTTGGATTTGGAGTTGGTGGTGATCCTAGAGTTATCCCACTATCTCTTGCCAAGTCTTCAGCAGCCCTTCTTGTTGTTACTCGCCATGGCCAATAATTTAAAAGCTGATAAACTATTAAATTATGTAGTAATTTTAATTTATTTCCACTGTACAGATAGAAATGATTATGGATGGATAATGCAGCTGATCTGTTTAAAAGTTCTCTTTGTGGAAATCGAACTTGGTAGTTGTTTTGTGAGAGAAATCCAAGGCAAGGTTTCGCAGATCCTTTGTTAGTGCCGGTGCCCCACAATAAAATACTCCTGTATTCAGATTTACCAAAACAATAATTAGATTTTTTGCTCTTGATAGTTAACTAATTAAATCATATTGATTGATAGACGTCTAGTAATAACTTACCAACTCGGGAATCTCTATGGTTCAGTGCAATCCTCTTGTATACATTGCGCCAATTGGGCTTGGCAAAGTGGGACTTGACACGTGTGCCAGACACCACATCGACACCATTCTTGGCATGGTTGAGTGACTGGAGCATAGCAATGAGAGCTGATCTGGCATCACCTTCTTCATACACACTGGTGCAATAATTGTGAAGCTCAATTACACCCTTTGTATCCATCTCAGCCACCTCATTCATGATCCCCTTGAACCATTCGAATGAACCTTGCTCCCTTGTAACCCAGTAGAAATAAGCCCTCCTTGTCTTGAACTTCTTCTTGTTATTGTTATTGGGAGTTGATATTCCACTCTCCATTGCTGATGCTTCTTCTTCCTCCATGGCCTTCATGTTGTTTACTATGTCCTTCACTATACTGATCATTGGGGTGGCACCGATACCCAGTCCCACTAGTAGGACCACTTCGTATTTCTTGTAATCTTGTGCGGGTGCTCCGTATGGACCATCTATCAACACCCTTGGGAAACTGTTCAACAACAATAACAAATAATTAGAATATATTAAAAATCTTCATCAATGTTTATCTAACCAATTTAATAGACCTAGTACATTTTTTTAATACATGGACATAAAATCCAGACACTGCAAATTTCCATGAAAAGGGAAACGTCACTAGCCACAACATGGTCCATAACAACCCACCCATCTATATCTTTGATTACATCCATTAGAAAATAATATCTTGCCAATAAACAAAGTATTTTTTCATATGATAATACAGCATTACCTATCATGCATGGATCATGTATGGCCCATAACGACTAGCTAATTAGGGTTAATTTCACACCTAACTTGGCCTTGTCAACAAATTAACACATTTTAAAATGTCAATTTAAGTTTTCTAACAAATTAATAGACTTTTCTCATTTGACGATTGATTTTGATCACGTCTTTATTTAATTGTTTTCTTCCTGCAACACTACTTTTAATTTCTAATTGTGTCGTGTCGTATTCAACCAAATTATAAGTTCCATATGTTCTTACATATTTCTTCTCACTTTCCTCCTATTTTCTAGAGTCGGTATTCATATAATACTGTATATTATCATTTTTTTTAACAAGCAAACCTCCTAATCAACTGCACAAATATCATCCATGTTTAGATGACATATGTCTAGTATGGTTTCGATGACATTTATGATAACAATAATACTAATCCAGGTATCTAACAATTAAAGTCTACTACAATTTTTAAAGCTAACTTAATAAAACTCTATTAAGCTTTTATGGGAATCAATGTTTAAAGTGTCTCATAAAAGAATTAAATTTATTATGGGAATCAATGTTTAAAGTGTCTCATAGGAGAAAATTGAGTTGTCTAGAATACGATGAAATGGACTTAATGTTCATGTATTGACTACCAACCGCTACTGATGCTAAATTGATCAAGGAAATAGAAGTTGTCATTTACTTACTTTGGGTTGTTAGCTCCTTGCATGTAATCAGCCCGGAGCAATCCACTTTTTCCACCTGTGGGAGGTTGGCAAACCTCGGAGAAGACGGTTTTCAGTTGACGTGTCCAGTCACCGAGAGTTCTAATGTGAACGCTCAGGTAATCGTCTCTGGGTGCTGAAGTGATGGAGAATGGATGCCTGTTCATATTATATTATATCGTGCATGAGTACAACAAGAAACCCAAATTGATACTTTCTTATTACTCAATTAAACTAATCCAAGTAGACTAAACGAGAAATAAATTTTAATGTTTACGTACCACTCGAAGGGAGATACGGCCTTGCAGTTAACAAACATGTATTGTCCACTTTTGTATTTAAATCCTTGTGGCTTGGACATATGAAGTGCTAGTACATTTCCAGGGTATACAGCAACCTTCAATGTGATGAAACAAATGGAAATTAGATTCCACTGAATGCCATGGCTTTATACTATTTGATTGATTTAATAAGAAGTAATGATCAGCTTAATATGTATACCATTAGGATCTTGACAGGTTTGATCCTTGATCTGAATGCTCTGATCAACCTTTCACAAGTGTAAAGGATCACAGGGACTGCCAAATACATCCATGTCTGCAAATCACAAAGTTGTCATGTAAGTTTAACTCGCTGTGAATTATTCTCTTTGTAAGGCACTAAAAAGAATATGACTATAGATGATGATGAAGATACTAACCGTTTTTTTGTACCACTCTTTTGATAGAAAGAGGAAGATTCCGTGTATGACGAGGAGAATATAAACAACGACGAAAAGGTGATGAGAATACCAAAACATGTTGAATCCAGTAAATCTTTTGAGAGGCTTGGGTAAGTTGACCCTGCCGCGCCTAAACCAAGGGGTGGCGAGTGTAAATGCTATTGCCATTAGCACCACCATGACAATCCCAGTGATACCTTCAACCCCTTTTACAAACCACCAATAGTTTTTAGGTTGATCATCTCCAAAATAGGGCTTCATGGGTTCATATTCATCTTCTGTAGCGTGAATAAGGCGAGGAAAATCACAGGTCAAATGAGCACCTGCGTGTAACCCAACTCCAATTGCAATTGCGCAAGCAATAATCTAAAACATATGGAGAAAACACAAAGTTCAGTTAGATTGTTTGAAATAACAATCTGATCTTTCACAAATGCAACATTGGGAAATGAATAATGGAAGCAGAGAGCAATTGAATTGTGCTTTGCTAACCTTGTGGAAATTGAGGTTATCATCAAACGGAATGGCTCGACCTAACTTGGTTTTGTTCCTGAGCCAGGTGATGGTGTTGCGGCAGACAGGTAATAAGATCAATGCCATGTTGAATTTGAGTGTTTCTGCAGCACCCTTGGCTGTGCAGACACAATAGCCCATAATATCGTAAACAGCCTTGTTTCTGTACTGGACGAACTTGTAAGCGAACAGACCCAGCACGATTGCAAGCCATAGCGTCATTACCCAAGCTCTCTGCCAATTATCCAAAATAGAGTACTTGGTCTTGTGGTACCACCTCTTGATAGGGTTACTCTCTTGGGTGGGTTTAAGTTTCTGACTCAACATCTGGCTCAAGTTTTTGCTGTCAGCTCCTCTGACGGATTGGCTCGGAGCTTGCAATAGCAGTGTTTCCAAGTTATAAATCTGTTCAAATTTCAACCATCAAATTAGCTTCATTACTTCAATTTATAGCTCATACACTAATTTCTTGTGAATCTGAAATGTAAATTTACCATGATGTAACCAAGATTGTCTGGGTCAAGCTCTTCCATGATTAAGGCGGAGTATTCTTCTGCTTGTTTTTGTATGCTAGATAGTTTGTTTGCGGAAGCACTCAGAACTATAATCTCCTTGACTTCTTCCTCAGTGATTCTCCCGTCTGCATCTTTGTCAACCCTATTTCCGAGATTCCTCATTAGTTTCTTAGCTAAAATGAAAAAAAGTTTGTGATTGAAGATGAAGTGTGTAAGGAATTATAGGTACATGTCAAAGAAGGTCTGCAGCCTTGAATCAAAACTCTGATCAGCAATCTGTTCCCAAAACTCTCTCAATTCGGATTTGCTGATGGAATCTCCTGTTATATTTCTTCTCCGAGCAAGTGCACTGAACAACTCCCCCGCAAATTCTTTAGATTCTTTCATCCCTATAATTGAAACCAAAGAATGAATTAAACAACAGATATCGTGACTCAAACATGCATTAAAAAACCAATAATCATTGCGAAGGAAACCGATATTTTTAGGAAACTAGAACATGGCTCCTCACATTCATTTACCTATGCATTCAGCGAATTGATTGCGAAGTAGAAGTCCATTAGTGGATGCCGTCAACTCATCGAACCTCTTCTCAACAGCAGGCCAGCCAGCACCACCATCAGTCTTGCTAATAAACTTGAGTCCTTTCAAGGCATGAGCAGCAGCAGACTTAGTCCTATCGAAACGACCTGCAGATGGTCGTTTCTTGAGCGAAGCTAAGCGTCTGAGCTCCTGAGAAACCTGCTTGATACGAGACGAAGCACTTCGAACCACCGAGGCACCAAGTGATGATCTCTTCTCAAGTGTCTTAGCTAAAAGAGACACCTCCGGATCCTCCTCATCGGCTCCGGCAGTCTTGACACTATGAACTGCCACAGAATCGTCACGAACATCTAGTGTGATCTCGACGTATGTCTCATCATTGTTGTTGGATGATCTAACACTGTTACCGCTATGACTACCGGTTCCTCCGATGGTCTTCTCAGGGATGTTGAATCTAGCACTCTTTCTATTTCTCTTGTTCAATGGACCACTCAGTGGACCACTAATTGGCCCGCTGTATGAAGCCCTGTCACTTCCTATGCTCTCGGTGTCCGAGTTGAGTTCAGGAACTCCTCCTCTCCATTCGTCTGACTTCATTTTCCGCGAATCTGAGTATCGATCAATGTTGGATAAAGAATAATTCTCTAAGAAATATTTACTCAAACTACAGAGTAGCGAATGATTATAGAATGAAAAGCGAGAGAGAGGGTTTAAGGAAGCGAAGGAGATTGATTGTCTCTCAGTTTCTTCTTGGATGAAGCTTGGAATGAATGAAGGGAGGCTTGGAGGAGTACGTATTTAAATGGATAATGGTTCTTATTAGAATAGTTGATATCATTTTTGTTAGGTGAAATTATTGACGGTCAAAGAAATGTGTCCTAGAGTTGACTGGTCTAAACCAACATTATCGAAGAACAAGTGGGTGTTATTTGTTGATTAATTAATTGTGATAATCTTTGTTAATTAGAGGATTAATTAAAGCATCACTCTTGTGCCCTGTAAGGCTGTAATAGTCTGATAAGAAAGAGAGAGGACATGTTCAAAACTGTCATCTACTAGCAAGGCTCTGGAACCTACTTACCAACATATAAAAAATAAAAAAAAATGGCCGCACATGTTTGATTAATGCATGGGACGGTCCTCATCTTTTCCAGCCATCGCAATTCTCTATGGCTAATGTCATAAGGGGCATTAGGCCGTGTTTGTTTTATTTATCGACAATGGAAGCTGTAAATTTTACTGCAACAGTAGCTTAGAAGTTAGAACAAGCTATTTTTACAAATAGCATGTTTTCTTGTAGATTTATAGGTGATGGCTATAAAAGGAAATTTCAAAAGAATCATTTCATTATCCTGGCTCAAACCTGACGATATATTTGCATTATATATGAACGCATCTTAATAAACATACACTCAGAGCGTACACAGTAAGCTCGCAAATTTGTACAATCAGTCACCCACTGCAAACAAATAAGTGATAACCTATTTATGTGTGATCATTTATTAATGATGTAAACAAATAACCCTTTGGTTTCTCTTGATAAATAAGTGATGTATGTTATTAAAGGGGTGGTTAATCTCCAGTGAATCTCTTTTCATTAGGAGAGTGTTGCAATTTTTAAATAATTGTTTGAATAATTTTTTGGTCTTAGTGATTGATAATTTTTTGTTGATTTATCGTTTAATCACTTTCAAAACTCATCAATTATATGATATTGTTATAATCTGCGTTAAATTGAGATAAGTAGTGTTTACTACTTCAATATATGTTATAAATAATTTCTTAAAGTAAATATATTACTTAAAAGAATAAAGAAAATGTGTTTATATAATATAGATCGATTAATCTTAATTAATTTTATATTGCTCCTTAATTGATTAAGATTCGATTAACGACTTACCTACACAATAAGTGATAATCTATTTATGTTGTCAAGATAATGTTTAAGGTTGTTACTTGTGAGTTTCATCTTTTGTTCTCACAATAAGTGAATTCATATCGTCATAGGAGTGACAAACTTTCATCTTTTGTTCTCAGAATTGGGTGCGCTTGCACCATAATATAGAAGTTTCATATGAGCCCAAAATCACTGTTGACAAGAAGGTTAGAGATTCTTGGAATTTACCAGAAAGAAACTTGGTTGATAAAGTGAATTTATTTTTAAAATTTTTTTTTTTTTTAGCAGTGGATGAAAAGTAAACTAAGACTAATTAAACTAAAAACTGGTCATGAAAGTCAAAACCATGGGTTGAAAAACAATGGATTTCTGAAATATTCTTTGCATCAGCTAAATCCAAAGGGGTGGCTAAAGGCCATGGGGAGTCTTATTGAAATTAGGATGACACGGATTCAATAAATGCAGAAAACAACGCGGAGTAGGCCACCATATTAAGCCAAAAGAAGTGACCGAGCTTTCAGTGAGTCCTTATACGACCATATAATACATACAGATAATGTTGAGTAAATTGAATGACCTGTAATGTATTTATCAGAAGTCGCAGTCATTCGCAATAGGATGATACATGAAAGGGTATCACATGCTACTTTGACCTACTCAGGTCTCACTGTCACCAATATTTGTCACCAACCAACGATATTTTGGAGTCTCATATTCCAACATTTCTTTTATTATTATTATTATTATTATGGGCAAACCTCGAAATTTTGTTTTGTTATTTCAGTTTTAATTAGTAATCCGTCGATTCTTAGTAGCCTATATTTTATATCAATTTCTCTTTTTAGTCTTGATAATTTGGATATGGTTTTGGGATCCAACAATTACCTGATTAATCCAATAAGGATTAAGCCCCACAGGAGTGCTAACCTTCCTTGGTCAAATGTAAGAGCCGAAACTTATAAATGTGGAATTATATCACTTTATTTGGTATCCTACATTTTGATACAATAATTAATACTCACATGAAATAATTTAAAAAAAATAAAACTTAAGAAATGTCATTAGCTAATGGATATGTTCATTTATAAAATACATTAATAAAACTCTGTATTTGGTGTTGAATGTAAATATTCCAATCAAACTACTATAATTAGTACTACTACATTTTTTGGTAATAGTTTGACATGTATAAATCGACTTGTAATTGAAACTTCTATAATTTTGATTTTTTTTAAAAAAAAGGTCACAGTGTGGACCAAAAAGTTAATTCTAATCAAACATTTGGATTTTACATAAATATAAAATGATTAAAAATTACACTCTAATCAATTTGCAATTTATTGAATACTTTAGCTGCGATTGCATCAACTGCTAATTAAAGTATGAAATGTTATTTATTTTACTTACAATATTACAAAATAAATGACATAATTATTAAACTGGAGTATCTCGGTGTAGGTATTTTGGTTTTAGGAACAAGACAACACCGACAATATTGATTTTCGTAAGCCAACATGCATTATCATATTCGTGTATTCAAGGAAAAAAAATGATTTTCGATATCTTAATAGCTTCTGTGTTTGTTTTTATGCAAGATCAATCTGTATTAGTTGGTGAAGTCATTTATAAAATTTTGAAATTAGTCTTAACAAATAAACAAAAATCCAAAACTTATTGGTTGAGTAGCCATATCAGAGCTGTATGAAAAGGTTGATTGAAAATCTAGCAACTTAATTAACAAAGATAGTAACTTTTATTTTCGGTTTTTTTTTCAAGAAGTAAACCCTCCAATCATCAGTACATCGTTTTTTTGGTTTTTCATTTTGGGTGCTTGCTGGGATGGCTATTCAAAAATGTCGCAAAATGGTGGCTGCACGACTTTGTTAAAGCGGTTAAGTTGAGAATAATATTGTTGCTATGTATGTTGCAGGACATGTTTAGAGAGCCATCAATCTCTAATTAAGGTGAATTAGGACATCTCTAGAGGGCTATCAATCTTGAGTACGCGTTTCGCTTGTCATTTTGTAGGACATTGGTCAATTATGAACAGTTGTACCATCTGGGAGTCGTAATTAGTCATGCCTAATTATTTCCGTTCTGGATGAAAGCCGCCTGGAGAGAAGGTTATAATCAAATACCATACCATATTAACATAGAATAATCCTTAAAATTTCCCAATTGCAAATGTCATTTTCTTTCGGTTTTTTAATTTTCTCTCTTTTATTTATTTAAGTTTGATTAGAGCCGCCATCATTGCTTGGAGTCACTAAACCAAACCCACTAAAACAACTGGTTAATCTTATCCATTAAATGATGATTTCTGAATTCGTGTGATGATTTCTCGTGTTAGTCAAGATCTGTTGAGTGCATGAGGATCAAGTTGAGAAGGAGATACATGTATCGAGGTTTATCCGTCTTAATTCAATACTCATCCTGCCTTCTTGCATTAGGGGATGAAATTTCCTTCATTGATTTGCCACTGACTCTTTGGAAATTTCTTATTTCTAGAGTGCAGGAAAATCCAACAAAAAAAATAAAATAATTTCAATGACTGAGAAATTATGTCGAAAGTCTAGATACAACCTTATTAGCTCATCTGAGTTTGAGAAACATACATACATACGTCTGAATTATTTGGTGACATTAATTAAGACTCAGAAACTGGCCAACATGGATGTTGACAAAATAGAGTGGGTTCTTTCTTCTTGGCTGTTGGGGGATAAAAACTTGTTCAGATCAAATCAATTGTAAATTTTTTTTTTTTAACTTTTACCAATGAGTGAATCTGTTGATTTATGGCTGTGAAAGAAAAAGAATGTTGGTTGCTAAAATCACATGTGAATGTAATGCCACCAAATGGTCAACCTTGCTGACTAAAAAACCAGATAATAAAACGTGCATGCATGGCTTTGACTGAAGTCAAGCGCGTTGATGACAAATTGGATCCAGCCGTCTCATTTTACTTGATCTTGTGACCTTAATCCATCCTTTCCCAGAAGGTGTGTCCATAATTAGGGATGGCAACGAGGCGGATTGAGACAGATTTATGCAAATTCATCCCCGTTTCGCTGAAGATTGTGGGGCTCAAAATTCGCATTGCATATCCGTTTATTAGTAATTTTCAAAACCACCCCTGCCTCAGACGAATTTACGGATATCCGCCCCACCCCGAATATCCGCATAAAATAGATTTAAAAATGGGTTTTGAATCCCCGCCCCAACTGATACAATTTTTACATAACAATAAATTACAAAAAAAAAAAAAAAATTCTAAAGATCAGATCATCTGAGTTCGCTGATCTAAAAAAAATTACAACATATTACAAAAAATTCGATCAGATCATTTATACATGCAAAAAATTATAAAAAAATACCAAAAAAAAATAAAAAATTCTATCTGATCTAAAAAAAGTACAACAAATTCAAAAAAAAAATTACAACATATTACAAAAAATTCGATCTCTAATATCAGATTTGATCAGATCAGATCTTGATCGGATCGGATCTTGATCGTATTAGATCTTGATCAGAACAGATCTTGATCAGATCTTGATCTTGATCTTGATCTTGATCTTGATCAGATCTAAGATCAGTTCTTGATCAGATCAGATCTTGATCTTGATCTCGATCTCTGATGGGGGGAGAGGAAAAACCCTTTGTCGAATTTGAAGCTTGGAGTTAGAGATCTAAACCCTTCGCGGCGTGAGGGAGGGAGATCGCGGCGTGAGGGGAGCAGGGAAGCCTTCGCTGCCTGTGAGAGAGAAGAAGGGAGGTCTCTTGCGGCCTTCACTGTGAGAGAGAAGTAGGGAGGTCGCAAGCGGCCTTTGCTGTAAGTTGCTCGAATGGAGGTTGCTCGAAGGGAGGGAGGAGTTGCCCGAGCGAGGTTGCTCGAAGGGAGGGAGGGTTGAAGAAGGGCCGGTCTCTGCAGCTCTGCTCTCCTCTGGTTTGTGGGAGCTGAAAAAACAGAACTGAAATGAAATGAAAGTGATTGAGAGAGAGAGGTGAGAGGCGGTGTAGGTTTTTTTTTTGTTACATCATATAAAAGGTTGAGGGTATTTTTGTAATATCCACACTTAAACGGATATTCGTGGGGCGGATATGGACAAATCCGTATCCGCCCCAAATATTTAATGGATATTGTTTGGATATCTGTATCCGCCCCAAAATCCGTTTAGGCATATCCAAAACAGCTCCAAACGGATTTGGTGGGACAAATATCTGTAAAAATCCGCCCCACTGCCATCCCTATCCATAATCTAGTTGTTAAACTCTTCAACCATCCGGTTCCAACTATCTACCAGAGTGGGGCGATTTGCAAAACTCTGCCTATTCTGATATTGGTTCTCCTCGAATTCCAGACGTTGTGATTCATGGGAGTGTTTATGGCTAGTAATCATGCTTAATTAGTCAGATCTTGGCCAGTCTATCACACCGACGGACCTAATGCCTGTTATGGCGGGTGAAGTACCAAATATCAGTCACGAGTGTGAAATTAAGTTTGCATTTGTTTGTCTTACATTTACATTGGTTCATATCAAGTAAGTTGTGTGTAAATTATACAAGACAGGAACTCAATTAGATCCTAATTCCTAAACCAGTTTCAAGGCCATGGAGGTTGTTTAATGCTTGGTAGTATTTTCCAATGGCATAGATTGTAAATAGAGCTCAAGTCTTTAAGCTTTAAACAATTTTAAGGAATCATATTTGGTGGCAACTTTTGAATTACTTTGGGTTTTTTTTTTTTTTTTTACACTTCTACTATTTTATGGACTGTATTTTGGGTTGTGTTTAACCCCAATTCTAGAGAGTCAGACCCCTAGCATCAGATCAGTGTCAGGGGCCTCTGTGTGTGTATGTTTGTGCTAGATTGATGGACTTATGAGGATCTTTAGGATGATAAAGGGTATTGAGGCTCCCTGGCTTGGCTCTCTAGATGGACGGTGTGTTTAAAGATAAGGGGTAAAACATCAATTATAGTCAGCCAAGTTTGGTAGTCACTTTTGAGTCAAATTTTAATTTTTTTACACTTATATTCCTTCTATAGATGAAATTTATAATTGTGTTTTAAATAAAATGGGTAAACAAAAAAATTGACCCCAAAAGTGACTGTCAAACTTGACTGACTAAACTTACTCAAATAAAAAGTGTAAAAAAAAAACCAAAAATAACCGCCAAACATAGTTCCCTAGACCTACTTTCAAGTTTTTCATTGCAACTTTAGAAAAATAAATGGGACACCAAAATTTTAGAGAGTCAGGACTGACCCAATATCGTCCATCATCTTAGAGATGTCGACCATGCATGGATGCTCTAGAAAAATTCATGGGACATAGGTACAATGAATTTAATGAAAGAGTTATTCTACATGGCGAGGAAACGAGCGAGGAAATGAGCGAGGGGAGGAAGGTGGCGGGGTGAAGACCGTTTACTTCCCTCGATATGCGCATGCCAAAAAAGACGTCACACATCCCGAAAAAGGTGAACGGTCCCTACCCCGCCACCTCCCTCCCCTCGCTCGTTTCCTCGCCCACTTCCTCGACATTTAGAATTTCTGTTAATGAAAATAGAGACACATTTGCGAAAAGCAATATAGAACTCCATATAGTCATGAAAATGATAGGGAAGATGTTAATCAACATCATTTCAAACTTTCACTACAAGTAATGAATCAAAATACATCAGAATGAACACACACAAAAATCTCTAATAAAGCAACGTGTCTATGAATTATGAAAGTGAAACCAAAAGTAAACATTTAAAAAAGCGTGAAAAATGAGGCTCATATGTGCAGATGACCAACTGTTTCAATTGAATTTGGGCTTGTATCAGAAAAGTAGGATGCGCCATTAGAACCACGATGGCAACATCCCTGTTGGCACCAAGGACTACATTTGGAATGGGACTCCAACAATGAAGGAGACGGCCTCACACTCTTACGCAGTATTCAAATGGCTTAACTTAGGTGGTTTTAAACTTAAATTGCTAATTGTACAATGTAATTCAGAATTGCATGTAGGAGTGTGAATCTCTCTGCCTCATTGTTTAAGGACTATAATAAACACAGTCCTTACCACAAAGGATGGTGCCATCAGTGGTTTTTTTTAATGGCCCTTCTACCTTTGTTAGAAGCCCAAGTTCAGTGGAAGGAAATCTGATCCCCAATTCGAATTATTTCCAATAATCCTTATGGGTAATTTTTAGCATGTTTGGGAATCACTTTTAAGTTATGTTTTAATTTTTTTACACGTTTACCTCTTCAATAGATGGTGTTTGTAGTTGTGTTTTAAAGAGAGTGGTAAAAAGTAAAAAAAAAAAACCAAAACTTGGCTCAAAAGTGGCTTCCTAGACTTTACTCAATGCTTATACACACGACGTAGGATACTTTTCTAGTTCTATCAGACTCGTCATAATTGTGCAAATTTATGTTTTACACAAGCCATGCTTATACACATCAACAATTCTAGCTAGCTAGATTTGGTAACCACTTTTGGATCAAATTTTGATTTTTTTACACTTTTACTCCTTCTATGAATGATTGTTGTGTATGTGTTTTAAAGAAAATGGACAAAAAAAAATAATTTTGGCTTAAAAGTGGCTACCAAACCTGGTTGGCTAGACTTACCATATACACATTGATGTGTCCAAATCTAGTATCTTGAAAATTTGATATGCAAAACAAAATTTGATCTGCAAAACAAATGTTAGATTGTCAAATACCACATATTTGGTGATCGAAGACACTCCGATGCTTAAGTCAATAAATTTGTTGGAGATGGAGATTAATCTGGACATAACTCAGTTAAAATTGCATACGTTTATCGAATGTTTCCTTTACCTTATATAGTGGTAGTTATTAATTCTCCGCATGACTTAAACATGTGAGGCTCAACGAAGGGAAACGTTCGCTGTAATAATTTTCTTATTTATGAATATACGTCCTTGGAGGAGTAACTCTCTCCACAACTCTTTTAATTTGTAACGGCCCTCATATTTAAGGGTGAGCTTTGTTGTGTCTGGATTTGAGACTATAACTATGATTTGTTCTGATGAAACCTTGAATGGATACACCTTTTTGAGCTCTATGAGTCGACCCTTACTTTAAATACTTGGTTATCGTGATAAATGATATTTGTCACGTATACGGTCATGATGATAGTCCTATTTGGTGTATCATCACACATGATGTATGATACTTTTTTCTAGTTCTATCAGACTATTATGCAAATTTATGTTTTACACAAGCCATAAGAGGATTGATACTTTTAACCAAGGATTGTGATTTCGCGAAATTACAAGAAAATTCGCCCAAAAGTTTCATTTTTTTTAAATTACAAAAATGAAAAAAGGGCGAAAGAAAAAATTACATTTTTTTCGAGGGGTTATTTATCAAAATTTGATTTTTTTTTTGTAAATTTCATGTAAAAATACAAAAAAAGACAACTACTAAAAATTATATTTTATTGATGATTTTTTTTGACAAATTACGGGTTTTTTGTTTTCCGTAAATTTTTTTCTTCTAATTATCATTTATTATAAATATTTATTGAATTTTGAAATCACCTCATAATTTTTTAATCATCACTTCTTCTACTTATATATTAATTTTTGAAACTATCCTCTAATTTCTAATTATAGGTATTTTGGTTTCATTTAATGTATTTAATACATTTATTTATTTGCATCTTATTATTTTTTTACATATTTAATATACCCTAAAAATTCATTATATATATACTTCATATATCCTTGAAAAATTTAAGTATATATTTTTTTTGTTTATCAAAATATTTCTTAAAATCAGGATACCGAAATTAACTCGAAAAACAAATCATAATCCTTGCTTTTAACACACACCCATTTTTCTTTGTTTGCTGGAGTACAACGTTTGGGCCTAGATCGAAAACAGAGTTTGGGCCATGTTTAGATTTGAACCCAAGAGTATTTGTGCCTGCGGTGTCAAAGTGCTTATACGTAACTACTAACTAATCACACAATCAAATAATAAAGGTCTGACATTTCATAACTGCTCCTCCCCACGGGAGGTTATTTAAAAAAAAAAAAAAAAAAATCACGGAGTCAAAAAATAGATCCCGAAGCAGCAGCAAAGCAATGGGTAGAGAGAGAGAGAGAGAGAGAGAGAGAGAGAGGGAGGGAGAGAAGGATTGTATTGCCTGATGAAACAACGTAACTCCTACTGATATCCATCGATCTTCTTAAAGGAGTCGTCTCACACGCAAATACAAACACCTACGACACACGCTTTCTTGCTTTCGTTTTTCCCCCAATTACAAATTTATAATACAACAAACACTATTGAAGAAAGAAGAAACCTTCTTCTCTCTCCCTCCTTGAAAAGATCTTTTACTTTCCCGTGCTTCTCTGTGTCATCTTCTTCTTCCTTGGAAAGGAAATTTATCCTTTTATTTCTTTAGTCTCGTTCGCTATATCTCTATAAAAACTCTTTAACTTCTTTACTAACATTTTTCTCCAAACTAAAGTCAATCCAGAGAGATAATAGAATTTCTCAATTTCTCCATTCAGCCATCAATCGGTATGTTCATTCCTTCCTTCCTTCTTCATTTCTGATTCAATTTATCATTTGAAAATTTTGGTTATTGCTTTCTTCTGCCTTCTATATTTAATCTTTTAGGTTTCTTACCTTTTTTCTTATTCTGATTCCTCATCTCTTTTTTTTTTTTCCTAAAATAGAAAATGAATTCTGAATTCATGTTATTATTAGGCTTAGGGCTTTTATTGCATTCATTTCATGATTCTTGTGTTTGTGTATTTTAATTCTATGTTTAGAATCTGATCCATCTTAATTCAAGCTTCTTTAAAACGAGTTCATCTCAATGTGTATTTGAAATCATGTTGTCATTGAATCTTATTTTTATTTATTTATTTATTTTTATTTTTTTACAATGGTTGTAATAGGTGAGAAAAATTGGTTATGAGGATTGTATAGATGTATAAGCAGTACAAGAAAATTAGTGCTAGATCGACTTGGATGTCAAGATAGATAGGTTTAATGTTGATTGGTCTGGGTTTGAATGATACGCCGCATAAGACTGTGCTAGATATGCTAGGTAGCACGACTAATTTTACTCGTTATAAATAAGTAAAACACAAATTGATCTCGACTAATATTTTAATAATTAACGTAAATGCTAAAGTTAAAAAGCAAATCACAACTTTTCTTATTTCAAGAGCATCTATATTTTAAAGTGTAGGTTTGTTGTATTGTTTTTGTTCATTGTTTCTCTTGATGCAATGTTGGACGTTGCTTTCATTTTATCTATGTAACAATGATACTCTATTTATAAAAAAAAAAAGTGCGTCGACATGCATGGATACTGTCATCGGACACTCCAACTTAGATCATCACCTTTTCACATACGTTTAAGAAATTTCATTACAAGCATATTATGGCAAGATAATAAATATGACTAGTAATTCAAAACTTATTGTTCAAAACGTAAATAATACTAAAATATATGGCGTGTCCCAGCATGCCCTGACGTGTCTGACACCTTGTGTGTGTCGTTGTTACATAACATTTATGAAATCCCACATAGTGAAACAGTGTCTAAATTAGCAACCACTAAGATTTTGGGATTCAACGAATAGTAATAAGGAAAATAGGGATTTTAGTATTTAGGCTCTCAATGGTGGGGCCAACTAGATTTTGGGCCCCAGTAAATGTTATGTTAGGATTTAGTCCTTTTGGTAGGACTGAAAAGTTGTATTGACAAAACTGCCCTGGATTTACCCTTACAAGGGCACATGGAGAGAGAAAGAGATGATCTCTAATGCATATTAGTTTTTTCACTCACTTGGTGTCGGTAAATGTAGTTTGCGTCAATCAAGGTTAAGTGGTTAACTCAAGTTAAGATATGTAAGGGTAAATGGACATGTTGCATTTGGGCTAAATCCAAATGCATATTTGCATTTGTCACTAAAATCAACCCCATAAGGTCTGAATCCTAATATCATATTTACTAGGGCCTACATTCTAATTTACCCCAACAAAGAGGGCCTAAACCCTGTATTTTCCTAAATAATATTGTGGGGACTCAACATTGTACCTCAATAGGCATGGCAATGGGGTGGATTTAGACAAATTCGTTCCCGCCCCACTGGAGATTACGGATCCCCAAATTCGCTTCGAATATTTGTTTATATAATTTTTCAAAAATCATATCCACTCCGGATGGATTGACGGATATCCACCCCGCCCGAATATTCGTTAAAAAAAAATGCAAAAAATTGTCCTCTCAATCACACTCAACATACAAAAGCACAAAAACAAAGTTTCATGGCTTCTAGGCCTGTTTGTTTCATCCCTCCACCCCTCAAAGACAAATCGGTGTCGTCTCTTCGTTGGCTCAGACAGAGAGAGCCAACAAGAGAGAGAGATAGGAAAGAACTGCTACTTTACCGGTGTTCGAAGTGTCCCTGGGACCTAGAGACAATCAGAGAGACACATCGAGAGAGAGAACGGATAGAGAGAGACTCAAAGACATTGATTCCAGTGCTTCGCCGTTGTGGTGAGGAGGCAACATGTTCGTTAGCGTATCTTAGAACCATCTGACGATAGGGAATCCCGAAGATGGAGCTCCACCTTATTCAACAAGCAAGATGAGGAAGATCCCTCCGATCCCAATTTGATGAAGCAAACCCAGTATCCCATGATTTCAAAATTTGTATATGTTTGAGCTTTGATGTAGTTACAAATTATTCATTATGTTAAGATGGTTTAGGCTCCTGACCTGACCATTGTTGGGTGAATAAAAAAGTGGACCTGCAATCGTGTTTGTTGTGTGATAGTTGTGCAAAGTCAAACTTGGGGTTTTTTTTTTATGTAGTTTACTTATATTAACTTGGACAAGTGTAACAATCTTCTTAGTGGTTGCCTTGTTCAAATCAAAACACACAAGATTAAAGTAATTTGATTTGCTCAATGGTGAACATCTAACATTGTGCATCCAGAGTATGTAATAATCGTATGGCTTTACTCTAGCAAATAAATGTACACAATTACCCAACAATGTCAGACTACTCTACGGCTACCACCACATCCACTAATTAAATTAAGAGAGAAATTGGGTGCGGAAGCAGTGACGGACTGACGGTGGCTCTGGTCCGAATGTGATTGACACCAAGTGCGGAAGTGTGGAGCAGAGCAGAAGTCTCATCGTCATGTCTGACTCTGATTCGTAAGAGAGGCATAGTAAGTGAGAGAGAACGAGATTGGGTTTAGGGTTAGGGCCCTTTTTGCTTGTCAGGGGTATTTTCATACCTAAACGGATACCCGTGAGGCGGATATGGCCAAATCCGTATCCGGCCCGGATATTTGACGGATATTGTTTTTATATCCATATCCGGCCCGAAATCCATTTAGGCACATCCAAAACCGCCTCAAACGGGGCGGGCGGGTGGATTTCCGCCGCACTGCCATCCCTATACCTCAAGCTGTTTTTGCAATGAAAAAATTTCAGTTTGAAGAGGAACAATTATTATTATTATCTAATGATATGTATATGCATCTTTGTTTCTTTTAGTGGAATGACTTGCTGCAAAAAATTTCGTCATAGTATAATACTGACCTAAAATTAAAAGTAAACACACAAGTAAAATTACTGACTATTGAGTCCTTTCCCTTTCAGAACAACAAGGGAATTTATTTTGTTGTCATTCTCACCTGAAGAAGCAAGCTATTGGTGCCAGGGAACATGTCGAGGAATGGAACTTACGATGTGGGTGGGTGTTCTAGCTCCACATCCTTGAGCAGTCAGAATGATGACGAGGATGACAAGATGATTGCTGTTGTATTGTCAGAAGAATATGCTAAACTAGATGGTGCAGTCGCTGGCCGGCTTACTAACCTAGCACCTGTTCCTGTAAGATACTTCCCATTCCTAATGTTATTGGCTACATACTACTATGAAATCTTGTTCATAATATCACTCATTGATGTTTCCATTGGCATGATTTATTAATAAATACTTGTGAACTGACCTGTGTGATTTTATCCAAATAGTAAATTTTGTTATGGACTTTTTTTTGGTTAAATACTAATTTCATCATTCAAATGCGTATTCATGATAGATAAATCACTCATGCAAGTGATTCAAATCACTTTTTGATATCCTAAGCTAAGCATACATTGGATTAACCTAAGATTCATGTTCGTCCTTCATTCCTTGTCTATTAATCACATTTATGAGGGGAAAAGGAGCCATAGGATATGCTTATTATTATTGTTATTATGTGTTATTTTCATTTCTTTTAGTTCAGTCTTTGAATTGACAATATGTATATATTCCAACCCCATGACAATGTACAGAGCCGTAAATGACACAGACAATGGCCAAAATGGAGTGTTTAGGGCAAATCTTTAACCATGTTGTAGAATTTTTCAGCCACAATACATGCGCAACTTTTATTTTTTTTATTTTTTATCAAAGATATACATCACAATTTTGACTTACAATTAAAAAGTTATGATTTTACAAACAACATCTGCATTGAAATCTAGTTTTTGTGCAGTCTTTTGGGGTTTGGGAAGAAGAATTTTCAACATTTTCTTTTAGCCATTTAGGTTTTTTGATGTGTGTTAATCAAATTATAAATCCTCATCTTCTATCTCGTTTTCGTTACTTTTCATTAGTTCATAAGGCCTGTTTCCCTATCAATCGTATTTGGCATTGAACCTTGAAAATTTTCAGCATGTTCCAAGGATAAACTCTTTCATTCCCAACTTGAGCGATGCCAGTATGGATCACCAACGGCTGCTTGAAAGGTATGCTGCTTCTTTGTTTTTTTTTTCTTATCTTTTTTTGTACTTATTCTCATAATACATCATTTTGGAATATTATTGAAAGGTGGATTCCTTTTTTTGAGAAAATTGAAAATGTATAATAAACCGAAAATCTTTATTCCATGTTTGCAGTGATCCCGTTGTCTTTATCTCCTTTTTCTTTATAAATTTTTGTGTTTTCTCAAAAAAAAAGAAAAGAAAAGGGTGTAAATCCTAGAAAAGTGTCAGATGTTCAAATTTCCAAGCTCCTTTAATTTTGAATCGATAAAAATCAACTCAAAAGAACAGTCAAAATTCAGTTTCAAGTAATAGTGAACTTGATGGGGATTGGGTTTGATGAAAACTTGATGGGGACCTACTTCTCTCTCGATCTGTTGAGTCAGAGGATTAACAGGGATTATCTTTCAATTTTTATTTATTTATTTTTTATACAAGATGGGAAAAATGCGGTGTCGTGCCACTTCACATATTAGGAAAGTGTTTTGAAGTGTCAGGGTTGGGATGTACTACATCCGCTCACCTTTAATATTGGATTTTAAAGGAAAAGTCAGAAGAGGTTTCTTGCTACATTTTAAAACAGTTTTTGCTTTAAGTGGTATAATGTTTAAAACAATATGCCATTCCAGTTTCATTCATAGGCAAGAGGCATTTGTATTTATATTAGTTTTAGACACAAATTGATATTTACAATTCTTAATGATGCGTCAAAAAATCGTCCTCGTGTGAGTTTGACCTAAAACAAATATTAGACTGCCAATGGCCACCTTTTTGGTGGCTGAAGGCACTTCGATGCTTAAGTCAGCAATTCTGTTTGAAGAAGGAAGTAAATCTGGACAAAACTTAATTAAAGTTGCATACCTGTGTCGAATGTTTCCTTTACCTTTTATAATGACCGTGGTTAATTATCTGCGTGACTTAAGCATGTGAGACGCAACAGAAGGAGATGTTTCTCGTAACAGTCTCTTCCTTAATGGAGATGCGTCCGTGGAAGCATAACTCCCTCCACGACTCTTTTTGGTGCAACGTTTCTCTTCGTTATGAGAGAACTTGTGTCGGGCCTAGATTCGGGCTTTGTTTATGTCTTCTCATTGGTGGGCCTTGTCTGGGCCAATGTTATTGGCTTTATTCTTCTTGGGTTTTATGAGCTGGCCAATAGATTGGACGCTATATCCTCGTGATGGATGTTTTGTGCCACGTGTACGGCCGTGATGATCGGTCTATTTTGATGTATCATCACTTAAACTGATTCTTCATTTTGATATATTATTTTCTACGTTTTTTCGCTGATCACCAAATGGTTATTTTTTGTAGGCTAAATGTTTATGGACTATATGAAGTGAAGGTCTCAGGGGATGGAAATTGTCAGGTAGACATGTTTCTAAAGTGCTGAGAATATATGAAGCGAAATCTTTAATTTGATCATTGTTTTACCATTTTTGCAGTTTCGTGCACTTTCAGACCAAATTTTCAAGTCCCCAGAGTACCACAAGCACGTAAGAAAAGACATCGTCAAACAGGTAACCACATGGCTACCCTTCTGAATCTGTTATTATCCGTGCTTCCGTGGTGATGTGGTTTCTACGATCTGCCCCAATTCCTAAAACTTTTGTAATTAAGCCTACTATTCTAGGGTATTGATAACACAATTGAAAATGATTGCATGAGTTGTGTGTCTTTATCCTAATTTAGATGTTCACCTCATGATAACTTTGAAGTTGCCGGGTTGATCTTTGCTTTGAAGCAGATATTTGAGTTACAAGGCAGAAGCATAATGGGTACGGAAAATTTCTGTATGTTGTTCAAGGACTCAAGCTAAACTGCTGCGATCCTACAAGATATCACCTGCCTGATTACCCAAGTGATCCCACAAGATATCACCTACTTGATTACCCAATTTTTCCAAAAGATATCACCTACTTGATTACCTAATTCTTCCCACAAGATATCACCTACTAATTACACAATTGTTCCTTCAAGATATCACCTACTTAATTACACAATTGTTCCTAGGCTCGCTGTCAAATTCTAGCCTTGAAACCAATGAATAGAAACAATATTTTGATCATAGTTTTCCTCAAGCTCTAATTAGGATGGCAATGTTAAGTAAAAGAGACCTTTCAATAGGTGTTTGTTTCCTATTCTGTCACAAGCAGACAAGCTGCCGCTTTGACTGAAATTATTTTGGGTTGATAACAATGATTTATTAAAACAACAGAGCTATTAGTGGCTGAATAGCCTATAAAACAAAGCAAGAAAATACAAACAGACCAAAATGAAAATCAAATACATGAAGCAACAACCGTCTCCAGTTTTGACTGGAAATGGTGACATTCAATCTTGTATCTTTCAGTTATGGCCGCTAGAGTGGATAACCTTTCCTTCCAGATGAACTTCATTCAGATCTGAACTTGATAAAAAAAGAATTATCCAGGCTTCACATTCAGATTCGTAGTTACGACACATTCTAAATTTCCAGCATTGTGGATATTCTTACACAAGTTTTCCTCCACAAGAAGTTACTGGGAAGAGGTTTTGGACAGTTTCATAACTTCCAATGTCCATGTAATTTATAGAGATCTTTGTTAGCATAAAAAATACAATCGATGATCAGGTACAGCTTTTGACAGCGTGAACTGCTTTCTGAAATTTTGATTGTAGGTCCTTCTGAACTTATATCTAATCCAGCTTAGCTCAATAGAGGCTTATTTCTCCATTTAAAAACTTGGATCCCTATGGTTGTTTAATTACATGGTCCATTTAAACTTTTAAAGAACAGATTTTTGTTTAACTACATACTGCCTCAGTCATGTACAGTTAGAATGTGCACTTGCTTGTTACTGAAAAAGGTCAATCTAAGAACTTACCACGTCTCTCTCTATCTCTTTCTTTATTTTTTTCAGCTTAAAGAGCATCCGTCTATGTATGAAGGATATGTCCCCATGAATTACAAACGCTATTACAAGAAAATGGCCAAGTAGGATGTTTTTCTCTCAAGATCTTTACTTCTATGACAAAACAATATTTCATCTGACATGGGACTTAGTATTTAAAGTTGAGTTATGTTTCCAAGACTAATATTGTGTTCATGCAGATCTGGTGAATGGGGCGACCATGTTACTTTACAAGCAGCGGCTGATAAGGTGCGGTTTTATTGCAACAAACCCAAATAGTTGTGTTAATAAAGTGTATTCAGTTAAAACGGGTAACAGACCCATAACGGTCCATGAACGTTATAGGTTATAATGGACATAATGTAACGTTATATAACGGTTTTTTAATACCTCCACAAAGTATTGATATATTATAGTCTTATAGAAACAAAAAAGTAAATCATGCTCATAACATTAAATTCAAAAACATCAAAATATTGATAAAATTTTTTTCCCCTACATAGGAGAGTGAGATTGCAATAGAGAGTGAGATCGACTCTTTGTCTTCTTCTCTCATTCTCCGCCAACCGGCGAGGTTTGGTTTTCTGTCGACTGGCGATGGCGAGCTCTGGTCCTTCGATCGAGAATGAAATAGGTATTTTTTTATATTAGAAGAAAAAGTTAAAATAACGTTATTGAAAAAAATGTTATCTCAATAACGGCCATATAACGACGTTATATTGGAGCCGTGATACAAAATGTGATAATCTCATAACGTAACGGCTCACTCCCATTAAGCGTTATATCGACATTATAACGTTGTTTTAACTGCACAGAACAAAGTAATGATGAGTTTATCATTCTAGAGATGTTAATGAGATCCACGTGGAATAGCAGAAGGATGTATTCGTTTAAAATGATATTTTCAATTGGCGATTATTCACAAACACAACTGTTAAAAAAATGAAACAAAAGAAAAACAATAAAACCAAAAATGAAAGGATTCAAAAGCCATGTATTTCAATTTCTAACTTCAAGAAATGCAGATAAAAGTTTGACATTAACTAGAGCCTGCAAACACTTTTGACTTTTTGCTCTGTCTCAATAAGTTGGAAAAAATAAAATAAGAACATTAATATTATTATATACTCGTGTGAAAGGATCTTCATTTAGGAGAAAGAAAAAACTATTAGCTTGTGTTTCCATAGCCTTCCGAGTTAATTCTCTCATAATTCTGTGTAAAAAGATACTGTCTTTTGGTTCATCGTTTACATTCCAAGTTCACTCCACAAGGGAACGAGGATGACATACTAGCACATATGGGATGTCTAGGAAGAAAAAAAAGTTTGCAAAAAGTCCTTGACCATTTGCAGAATGCAATACACATTCAATATCTCAAGTTAGTTCAACACAACCCCCTCAAATACAAAAGCGTAGTTTCTGATTTTGGTGCATGTTACAACATGGTTCCACAATTGTGTTTTTCTCAGCTTTCCAGTCCTTGAATACCACATCTATCTTGAATTCATCTTTCACTCTGTCGCTCTGCAGTGCTCATCTTAATCAGAACCTGATTCATATGCTTTAGAATGGTTCTTCCGATTGCCAAGGACTTCTCCTTCAACTAATATCTCGCCAGTTTTTTCCCTCCCAAAATCCCTTTTGAAATAATGCCTTTTGTCAGCTCTTTGATTTCCACTCATTTTGATACTGGGATCCGTTTCTTCACACATGCCTTGAGATTTACCATTTTGGTACACGCCATCATTATGGTGCATCCATTCTTTAATGGTAGTCAATGCTATGGACGCATTTTGATTCTGACGGAGTCCCGTATATTGATGTTATCTATTTTTATGTCAGTTTCTTCAAAAGTTATGTTGTGTTGATCATTAGCTTCTTTTACGCATGACAATCGAAAACTTTCTGGTTTATCTACAGTTTGGAGCAAAGATATGTCTTCTGACATCATTTAGAGATACCTGCTTCATTGAAATTAATCCACAAGGTCAGGCTCCTCGACGAGGTAAGAATTTCAGAATCCATTATTTGACCATCATTGTAGCCCCAAAGTTATTGTCAGGCATAGTCGTGGAACTGATTTCCAATTTATTTATAGGTAGATCATTGGAAATATTTCTGCTAATATCATTGTCTTTTCCAAATTTCTGAAATGTTAGTGTGTTTTGTAATTTTTTAATACAAAATCCCCACAAAGCTCATTCTGCTTATGTTGTACCTTTGACATTGCAGAACTTTGGTTAAGTTTCTGGTCTGAAGTTCACTATAACTCTTTAGACGAAGCCCGGGGTTAGTTCTTTGTGATTTTCCATGTTTTTAATGTGCACACAGGGAGTTCTGTCATTATTTTTTGATTGATTTATTTGACCTGTCTGTGTCGCAGCAGCTCAAGTCCAGCAAAAACCAAGAAAGAAGCATTGGTTGTTTTAGAGAAGGGAGCAACAATGTTGTTTGCCCCACAGGTTATATAGCATCATTGTGAATAGTAGTGTATATTATTTTTATTTATTTATTTGTTACTTCATTATTCCGGCTTTGTTCTAGAGAATATTTGAGATTATTTCTTGAATTGGTGGCTCAGCCAATTGATCTCAACTGTCTTGCTTGTGTTGTGAATATACACGAAGCTTTGGTTCGTTTTGAGCTGATGAATTCTGTTGGATAATCATGTTTCAAATGTGTGATTTAGTTGTTAGCCATGAACCTAGTTCAGTGAGCTATTTACTCCTTATGTCTGAGAAAATAATCTGTTGTTTTGTTTCTTGATGCTTCATGTAGTCTAGGGGTTTAGTAATGGAGGTCCTAGTTATTCTAGTATTGGGGTCTTGGCATCTGTTTTAAAGGGGTGTGTTATTGAGTGTCTGTAACTTGGGATTTTCTTGTCAAGCAGCCGTAATCCCTTGAGACTGCCATCTTATGGTAGCCATATTGGAGTTACAGGACATATATGGGCACATCATTAGGGAGACTGCAAAAATGGAGTTCCATTGCATTTTTTTTAATATTGCTTCTCTTGGAAAACACCATCACAAATGTGCAGACAGAGAACCCACTTTATATTTTACTATCTGGATGGGATTAATGTTTCATTTTTGAGTAATGAGATACAGTATTGCATTGTCTAATGTGGTACAGATTTTGTTGAAAGCCAAAAAAATTTCTACCATAATATATTATTTTATTTTATTGACATTTCTTTTGTCGAAGTAACTCAATTGATTATTTTTATTTGAGCACGTGAGTTTCCAAGTAGGTTGAAATATGTGTTATGTTGGCATTGTTGATGACATGGGTACCTATAAGATGCAAGTTCATGGTTAGTTGGAGCTGTGATAATCTTTGGAGTGGATAGGATGACCTAGAATTATGGGAGGTTGAAAGTTGAAAATTGGCTTGATTTTCAAAATGGGTTATTTAAAGTTATGAGCTGAAAGCAAGCTGACATAAAATGTCTGATAAACCTTACTACACTTTCATAAAGCCACCAAATACCACGAATTCCTGGGTTTTCATCACCTTAGTTGTGTTTCACTCATGTGACTTGAAATTGCAAAGCACCCAAAAAAAAAGTTATGAAGCTGAGGGAAGTCAAAATTGGTGTATGGCCTTTTTGAATGACCCTACAATAAGGACTAAGTTTGAAACGAAAAGGTGAAAATCTTAGCTTGGAAAGTAATCAAGTTGAGTGGGGTGTTCTTCATTTGGGACAGGCTTAATATGGTTTAAAACTTGTTGATTGCTTTTAACAAGTAGGCACCAGTAGCACCTCATTGTCCTTTTGCTCAAGATAAGAGTGTGATCCTTCTGGCGTGGGGCTGGCATTATTGATATTTAGACAGCTTAGCTGCATATATCGCCATGCACCATGCATGTATCTCACCAACTGAGTTATAGCCAAGCTAATAATACAAAGGATTGATTTTGTGTCACACAAAATCATGTCGACTCATAATATATCTCACTTACACCACACATAATCTTAAAAAGGTTTCTACCTGGTAGGCTATTAGCTGTCTTACTTAATCTAAAAATGAGAGCTTCTTTGTTGTTTCTCCATTGTTCTTCCTTTTGAAAGCTCCCCTGTATCTGCTTAAAATTCTCCATGGCAAAAATACAGCCCAGTTGCTTTACTGAACCACAGTGTTACCTACTAAGTTAGTTAACAATGGCTTGACCCTAGAATTTATCTGATCATTTTAAAGTCAGAACATAAGTAACTTTAACAACCATGGAACTTGTAAAGATTTTATTGCTTGTAATCATCATGAATTATAATAGGTAAAGATCAGACTGGACTGGACTCAATGTTAACAAAAAATGGCCTCAAATGTTTTTTTGGAGATTGAAATTAGTTTTATTTTCTAAAGATTGAAGAGAAGCATCGAAAGAGAACAACCAACCCATGCCAGTCTAAATAATCCTCAGGTTTGAGGCCTCTAGTCCAATCCATTGGAGATCACCAATGCTGTAATTGACCCTACAATACCAGCACCCACCCCCTCCCCACTGAAGAGATGTAAAAATTTGCAGGAAGTGTATGAGTAATTTGCTAGTGTAATGATTTACTTTTAGGAGGTGGGGGATGTCCGTCAGTCCGTGTGTGGTCCATAAAAAGGCATTTTGTATGAATCCGTCACCATAAATTTTTTGACTTAGTTTCGACCATAAAAACAGTAAAGGCAAGTCCTAATTTCCATGGATGGTTCAGTAGAAGATCAAGTAACATTCATGCACGGAGGCGTTTTGAATGATTTTAGGAGGGGAGGCATTAGTTAGAGATTAATATATTATTAATTGAAGATCATCTGATGAAAGGGGGGACATTCACCTTACCTAATAATTGCATATTTTCATGTGCCAATTGCCTCATTTGATGACTCTGTTTTAGATTTTATGTAATATCCTCTGCACACCATATCCTGCTTATCCTTTCAAATGATAAGAGAACAACAAATAAAGAAAAAGAATGAAGCAATCCTCCCTTATTGTACCTAAATTTTTTTCAACTCTCGTGTTTTTTGCATGAACCAACGTCACAAACTTTTCACCAAGGAGCTACCACCAAGAGCTTCTGATGCTCAAGTTAAATAAACTTAAAAAAAAATATTTATAAAAGGTTTAATCTAGAATTTTTTTAAAAGTACCTGACCCCGGTGTTTAAAGGATTCCCAATGTATATGTCCTTGCAATCCATAAGCAGAATGCTACTACTCTATATATGGCTATGCATATCTCTATGAACAAGTCCGATGCCTTTTCCTTACTGTTATGGTTCTCAGCACGACATAATACCAGAGTTGCCTTTAAATTCAAAGGTAACTGGGAACTTGGGATAAGCTCTCTAAGTTGTTGGACATGAAATGCGAATTCAAAGGCATGATGTCAACAAATAATGTGTTTTTGGAGCAAATACCAAATAATTTGGTAGATGATGACAAGCATGTGTTATTAAGTATAAAGAGATTGATTAAAGGATAAATAAAAGAGAGGCAGCATCCCTTAATTGAGCTATTAAACGTCTCATGCACCCACATGGGAGTATATGAATATGCTTTCTGATGGTATGGCAAGGCATTAAATGATACAAAAGATATAATGTGATCCATTTTGCCTAGATTCAGTTGTTGTTCAGCCTAATACTATTGCATTGGTCACTTTTTTTTTTTTTATCTCGATTTCATATTTGTTTATGCACATGATGCTAAACCTAAGGCATGGATTGGACGAGAGAGAAAACATGGAGTGAGTGAGATTTCTGATTCTCTCATGCACAAATACACCACACAAAGGTAGACAATTTGCCTGCTTGAAAGTGTAGAGAGTAGTAATGTAAGCTTTCAAGACATTGGAACATGCAAGAAAGACAACTGAAAAAAGGCAAGTTTGTTGATTGTTTCTCATCTTCTTCTTCTGCTTCTGCTTCTGCTTTCTCTCTAAAAAAAATCTCTGAGCAGTGACCAGTAAGTATCCAATCCAACCAAACTGATACACAACTTCGAATCACATGTGGTCAGGTTTCCACTGTTGCTAATCATGCACATGCTCTGTGGGTCTTCCTCTCAATAATCTAATTCTCAGTTTTAGACATGTTAATAGTGTTCAGACTTCAGACTTTGTCGCTTCCCATCCCACTATATATGATGAAAAATGAAAACTAAATTATCATTACTGTTGGATAACTAAAAATTCCCATAAATTGAAAGAAATATATTATCGTTAGGTGGATTTTGTAGCCTTTGCATTGGTTAAAAATAGTTACTAGAAAATTAACAATCTCAATACCATTTGAAATGGAGGGAATGTTTGGGTTTTGCCTTGAAGGGCAAAATGAGATGTTTCACATGTGTAACTAATGATATTGTTTGGATAGGCAGCTAAATGTGCAGGCTTGCTAGGTCAGGTCCTTGTATAATTTTACCACTAATAGTTATACTTGTGAATAAAGTCAAGAATGGCCCTTCTGTTGTGTAAACAAACATACACAATTGGTTGGACAACTACTACAGGTGATGAACTAAACTGAATACTGATTTCTTCTTGATAATCAAAACCTTGTTTTGAGTTAACAAAATGGACAAAAGCATTGGCCTTTAATTGAGGAATCCAATTGGAGAAAAGGTTCAAAGCTAGAAACAAAAAGGACCTCTTAGTAAAGGCCAAAATAAACAGAGACTGGTAAAGAGAGGTTAAATGGTGGTGGTGGTAGTAGTGTTCAGTTCCATCAATTTAACCATCATTACAACACAAGGAGACAGAAGAAGAAGAAGAGCTGATAGAGATACAGTAGTGGGAGATGAGCATGACCCGTTTTAACGTTTCATAAATGTTTTGAACAGCCAACTACCCTATAAAAATTCTTCCAAACTGTCCAAATATTGCCAGAAAAATAGTAATAATTGAGCCCCTCGTTCTTTTTACCTCCTCATTTCACCTACAAGCACAGCAGAAATTACAAGCACAGATATAGCTGTATTGCTGTACTATCATAACAATAATATTATTCTACCAAACTGACAAAACACCAACCAAGAGATTGCAAATCCCTCCTAGAATTGAATAAATAATAAAGATATCAGGCAGCTAAAATTTTCTTTGCCTACATAAAGGCGTGCACTCCCTCACTTTTTCTTCACAAACAACTCTCACTCTTTCTCTTCATCCATCTTTGCTCCTGTGGGGTGGGGTGGGGTTGTAAGGTAATGGACTTAATGCAGCAAATCTTCTTGTTCTGTTCTGTTTTATGTTTTTTGTTGTTGGGTTCCTCAGCTTAGTGTGCTTATTTTGGCTCAAAACATTTTTCTTCTTGTTGTTTTGTAGGGATGGCTTCTCTTTTCTTGAATCTTTGTTTGGGTCTCTTGTTTTTGGTCTCTGGAGTAGTAGCTGCTCCTCCAAGGAAACCTGTTAATGTTCCTTTCTATAGGAACTATGTGCCTACATGGGCTTTTGATCACATCAAGTACTTCAATGGTGGAAATGCAATTCAGCTCAGCTTGGACAAATACACAGGTAATAAATATTATAACAACCAAAAACCCCAGATACATATTTCCATCTCTACAACACTTTGGAAGGGAAGATCCCATTGTCTTACATTTTTGGTTTTTCATTTTAAAATTAAAAGGGACGGGCTTCCAATCCAAAGGCTCCTACTTGTTTGGTCACTTCAGTATGCAAATAAAGATGGTTCCAGGAGATTCTGCTGGAACTGTGACCGCTTTCTATGTAAGCCATCACCCATTCTTACTACATTTGAACATTTAATTAGAGCACTGAATCTCTGCTCCTCCAACTAATAAGTTATTTGCCTCCACCCCCTTTTTTCGTTCTTGTGTTCTAAACTTTGTTTTTGGCTTCCATTGTACTTCAGCTCTCTTCACAAAATTCTGAGCATGATGAAATAGACTTTGAGTTCTTGGGAAACAGAAGTGGGCAGCCTTACATTCTACAAACAAATGTGTTCAGTGGAGGATTGGGAAACAGGGAACAGAGGATTTTTCTTTGGTTTGATCCAACCAAAGACTACCACTTCTACTCAATTTTATGGAACTTGTATCAGATAGTGTAAGTTCCATTTCTTCTCTCATTTAGTATTCTCTTTACTTCTAAAACAACCCAACCAAAGATTTGGGCTCTTAATGTCCGTCACAGTTTATTACTATAAATAAAATCATGGAAACTGAAGTTAATTAGAAAGAAACATATATTGGCTGTTTGCACTTCCATTAGCATAGTTTCAAAGAGAAACCCCATTTTTGTTTATAAACCCTTAATTCCTTGTCAAAAACATATGAACAATTGAATGACAAAAGTTCAGAAAAGGTGAAAGGAAAAACAACTTTTTCTAATCACAAAGAGGAGGGTCTAATGGTAAAAAAGTATGTTCTTCCTTTTCAAACCGTGTTCCCAAACTTCAAACATCAATTATAGAAAGTTTAGTATTTGCCATTGCTAACTTTTAAACTGTGAATGTAAAAATTAAAAAAAAAAAAAAAAAAAAAGCAGATTCTTTGTGGATGATGTACCAATCAGAGTGTTCAAGAACAGCAAAGATTTGGGAGTGAAATTCCCATTCAACCAACCCATGAAGCTCTACTCAAGTTTGTGGAATGCAGATGATTGGGCCACAAGGGGTGGGCTTGAGAAGACTGATTGGTCCAAAGCCCCATTTGTGGCCTCATACAGAGGATTCCACATTGATGGTTGTGAGGCCTCAGTGAATGCAAAGTTCTGTGCAACACAAGGAAAAAGATGGTGGGATCAAAAGGAGTTCCAAGATCTTGATGCTCTACAATACAGGAGACTCCGTTGGGTTCGCCAAAAATACACCATCTACAACTACTGCACTGATAGAGTCAGGTATGCAAGCATGCCACCTGAATGCAAGAGAGACAGAGATGTCTAACCAATCCATGATGATGCTGATGCTGATGTGTGGGCCGGGGTCTTCTTCTTCTTTGAGATGCATGCATGTATTTATCTTATTTGATTTCATTGTATTGGTATTGATATTGTTGTATGTTTGTGATATCATCATCTGTCATTAAGTTGATGGTATAATGGATAAGAGAATATTATGTGTTACCACCGCGTACGCACTGTGGATGGAAAAAATGGGAAGAGTGTGAGAAATATATCAGAGTGATTGCTGGGAGTATCCCCAACCAGAGCCTAAACGTAAACATAATGTTTTATTATTATTAATTTTTTTTGCTTCAATTGAAAATTTCAGAAAAATTATGGATTTAAACTAAAACAACGTGAAAATTTCTTTATATGTTTCGACACTAATTCTCAAGATATGTTTTTTAGGTCCACACCATTAGATATCTACATAATAGTCTTTGTGGGTGTTTAAGACCACCCTTTCGAGTGGTCTTGGACAATGAACGCTTTTGGCCTCTGGTTGGCCTATGTCGCACCCAACGTAAGCCTCGCTTGCTTTTGTGATTATGGTTAAAAAAAAAAAACTATGTTTTCACATTTTTTTAATGTGTATCTCAAGGTATACATGTTGAAACAAGCTAAAACTTTGATACGGTTTTTCTGATGTTGTTTTTTAATTTTTCTTAAAATTTAAACTCAAATGGAAGGTAAATAATGTATTTTTCATTTAGTCATGTGTATGTAGTGTCTTTAATTTACAATGAAAACTTCCTATGTGACAACAATTGCTATGTCATAACTTTTTTTATTTTTCTTTTTTTAATAAGTGATCCTACTACATATATTATCCATTGTAGCAAATTAACATATTGTATGGAAATTAAATAAATTTGAATTAAATGTACTATATTTCATCATTTGAACAAAAAAGAATAATTCATTCAGTGTTTAAGGACTGACCCTTTGACAATTCAGAGTGATATTTTACTATTCATTGCTGATTGGGACAAAGTCAAATAGAAAGAATTAGAGATACAAGATTGTTAGGATTAAAAGTTGGGAAATGTATTGAATTTGAGGGTTGAGATTCATTTCCCAGGATGGCGTATTTGTAAATATAAAACAAGTAAAAGGGCAAAAATAATGAAAAACTTTTGAAAAAAGTTGGTGGAATGTACATGTGGCGGAGAGAGAAAATATTGTGTTTTGCTTTTAGCAAAATGAAAATTATCATAACTATCTACATCGTTATCGAATTTTGGTAAAGTTAATATCTTTGAAATGCATTTTCAAGAACTTTCCAACAAAATCAATGATCATAAACTTATCAACATTTGAGGCTCAATTTCAAAGGTTATTCCACGACTTTCATATATTTTTATATAAACTTTTAAGGATCAATTCAAAGGCTTTAATCCATGATTTTCATAGATATTTTATTATCAACATTTAGGGCTCAACTTCAAAGGTCATAATCCACGATTTTACCATATTGTTTTTTTTATCAACTTTTGAGACTCAATCCAAAGGCTATAATCCACAATTTATATATATATTTGGATTATAGCCTTCGAGATTGAATTGCACAATTAGATAAATAGATATGAGAAAATCGTGGGTTATAGCCTTTGAAATTGATCCTCAAAGTTGGATGAAAAAAATGAGAAAACAATGAATTGTAGCCTTCGAGATTGACCTCAAAGCTATATGAAAAATCGTGGATTATAACCTACTAGATTGAGGTTCAAAATTAGATAAAAGTATGAGAAAATTGTAGGTTAAAGCCTTTGAAATTAATCCTCAAAGTTTGATGAAAAATATGAGAGAAAACTATGGATTTTTTATTTTTTTTTAAGTTTTTAATTTTATTTTTAAATATTCGCTATAGAGAGGCAGCTATGGTATGCCAGACCTTAATTACTTGTCCCCAAATAAGATATAATAACAAATTGGTAAGGAAAAAACAGAAACTAGGCAAATATATCATCTAGACTGACCAAACCCCTAGATCAATGCCTGTACTTGCTGTTACTTTTCTTCATTCTAGATGATCTTCGAGGAAATACCTTGAAGTCTTCATGGTCCATCTTCCACTTATCGAATCTTTTCGTTAATTGAATGTGATCTGTCTTTAAACTTGACACTATTCTTGACCTAATGGTGTATTCATCCAAATCTTCTTTCTCCGAAATGTTGATATCGGTCTCCATTTCGATTTCGCTGTCGGCCTTGTTGCCATTGTTGTTGTGCAATTCATTCCATGGAGCATGCTATTCACAAGGCCCAACCAAACTGAGGTATGTTAATTTCTATTGCTTGAATCGATCTGGAATGATGACCCTCAGCAGAAAATTGCATGTTCTCTTTTGTCATCTGGGCATTATATTACATGATTATTTTTCTGTTCATTAGTCTACAAAGTATCTTGTTTGTTTTTTATATTAGCTATTAAAAGAGCTGCGAGAATTTAGCTAGAATGTGGATGTATTCATCTTAAAGGATATGAACAGGATGTTGCAGTTGGTTTATTGTTCTGGAATAGGCCTTTTCATGGCTAGGATTTGCAAATATGCATTTTCATTACCAGGGTCTGAAAACTCCATTCTCTTTCCCTTGCAAGGAAATTTAAATGTTGAATTGGTGCTATAACACTAACTTGTTATTAATAGGGTACTGCTGGACCAGTTTATTTAACAGTTTGTAATGAAAAATTGTTCTTTCTGGTATTTATAGTGGCTTATCCAAGGAGCAGTTGATGTGGACATTGGTGCTAACCCTTCTGCTGAAGAAGTTGATGCTGATAAGGGTGTTGATGATCAGACTGGTGGAGCTAGGAGTTGGCATTGGTCATTTCACTGGTGAGTTAGCGAAGGAGGCTGGGCAAGTTCTAGCTATGGACTTCATTTAGATTGTGATAAAGAAGGTAAAGTTTTTCTAGACTAGTAAAATTGGAAGCACACACATGTACTTTTTCCTTACAAAATTATACTATGGTGTTGTGTACCAATTTTGATTTCTTGGGGATTGGCATAATGAAAACATCAATGGTCACTTTAAGAATGTCAAGTTTATATGTGCTGATGTAACATCTCCAGACATGAAGATAAGGCCAGAATCCATAGATTTGATATTTTCGAATTGGCTACTGATGTATCTATCTGATAATGAGGTAATACGTTCGATTATATTTTTTGTTTTCCTTGTTGGACTAAACTACATGTGATTTTGTTTTAAATTTTTTGTTCTTGAATTCAAGTTTATAAGATTTTATTTTCAATTCATTGTTCTTGAATTCCTTTGTTTTGGTTTTGTGTTGAAATATTCTCATATTTTTTTGTGATTCTCCATTGCAGGGAGAACATGATCAATGATGAGCACCAAAGCTTGTGGAGCATTTTTTAATTCGGTTTCTTTTAAGCTAATTAGCCAGCCATTGTACAACTTCGGTTTTGGTTGTTAGATGTGAACATTGAGAATATGTAACAATTTAATTTGTAGTTTTCTCTGGACCATGTAATATTGATTTTGAAATGAAATTAAGGCCCCTTTTAATGTGTGATTATGGTATCAAAGTTTTGTGTCATTTATATTTGATTTTTTATTTGAGTTTAAAAGTTGTGCACATGTTGGATAGACTGTCTTCACCAAATGAAAAGAAAGCACTACAGGTTGAAAAATGTGGTTTTTTTGGTAAAAACAAATCAAAGAGAATTAGTTAGCGGCGGTTATAACCGTCCGTGTGTTCATGAATTTTAGCGGGGGTTAATAACCGTTGCAAAAAGTATATAGTTCATCAGGTTTTGCCGACGGTTGCCACCGTCGCTATATGGTATTCAACGACGGTTTTGCCAACAGTTATTGACAACCGTTGCTATATGCACATAGCGACGGTTATGCCAGCGGTTGCTGAAAACCGTCGCTGAATACACTAGTGACGCCTTTATTAGCGGCGGTTGTCCAACCGTCGCAGTATTATATAGCGACGGTTACAACCAACGCTAAATACCTTTGGCCACCGTCGCTAAAATACAGTTTTCTTGTAGTGTCTGTTCTGGACAAACCTTGTGTGTTTGCTTTCATCATTCCCTGAGAGTCTGTGAGCTTGAGATGCGAGTCTTCACGATGCACTGCACTAGGGCAAACAGGCTCTGGACTGGCATCCAAGTTCTTCATGGGCCCAGCACCTGAATCGTCATCGTTGTTGTCCCCAACCTCAGCTCGAGTTTCCTATCATCGTAGAAACTGAATTGGACTAATGTTTTTGTTCTTATTTCCATCCTCAAAATGAGACTTCATCTACCCTGGCATGCCAAGAACTTCAAAATTATTTGTTTCTCCTTGCTTTCCAATCTCATTTGCAATTTCCATGTCCGTGTACCCTGCCTCAAGAAGTCCTTCCTCCGTTGTTTCTTGAACGATCACGTTGGTGGCGAGGTTCTCCTCCTTATTTACCAATGGAGTATTTGTTTTGATGTGCTCATCTTCCACTATGTTCTCGATTAGTGCATCACATTTGTTTGTCAAAACTAACTTCACCGGATCTTTGCCCATTGGCATCTCAACACCAGTTCCCTCCTTGATTTCCTCTTCCTAATTATTCTTTGCACCACTCGAACCAACTTCTGTTTTTGTTTATTTAGTTTTAATGGTCACTGGAACATAATGTTGCTTGGTAGGTTTAGCCTCCGCCTTTGGCTTTTCAATCTTATTTTCTTTCACCACATGGGAAGCTTTCACATTACCCTTATGACCTAACTTTTTCCTGCAAACCTCCTCCTTGTGCCCTATCAGTGAACAATAGTCACAATATTTGAATCCTGGGTATTCTATTTTTTGGCCAGAAACCCCTGTTATTAGCCCTCTCAATCCAAATCCTATTTGGGAGTTTTTCCGCCAAGGTCATCTCCACGCAAACACGGGCAGTACCCGGGCATGACAAGCAATGAGTATGGTCATCCATATGCAGAAAACCACCAAAAGAATTCACAATTGCTTTCAAAAGTGGAGGATGAAATAAATGCAAAGTAAGTTCAGCAACTCTACCCATAAAGGAACTAATATCGAATATGCTTTCAGACTGAAACCAACATGCCAACGAAAGGCTTTGAATCAAACTCCATGAATCAAGAAAGAATCCCTAGATATAACTTTTTTTGCTTTCGCCTCAGATTGAAGCCGAAATCGCCTAGAATTTCCCAAGTTCTATGAATCGAATTTCGAATATCTTCCAAAGTTGGCATGTAGCTAGAGAACTTTAAAACAATCACGTGTTTTTCCATGAAAACTTCCCCACGTACTTCGTCAGATGTCGTAAGCCCAATGGCAGACTCTCCTTCTTTTCAGAATCTAGTTCCTTCAACATGTGTTTCTTTAACTTCGTCTACCAAAATTTTTTCCAAGGATTTGGGAGATAGACGGCTTTGTAGCCTTTTCCAAAGGATCCCTACTCCCCATTGGGAGGGTTGAAGAAAGGACGGCTAGAGGAGCCGTCATAGTACGCTAGATCCCTGCCTAGCTAGGTTAGCAGTGAGCGGCTATGTAGCAGGGCGTCAAACAGACAAGCAAAACGGCGACAGCCGGGTGTGGAGGCAGCCAAGATTTTGGCGGCTGGCCTCTTTGCGTAAACCTTAACAGAGCCTTTGGCGGCTGACCTCTTTGTTTTACTTGTTTACGTCTAGATGGTTTATAGAGATAGTAGCTACTACTTAACTATAACTGTGGATTACAACCTTCGAGATTGAACCTTAAACATATACTACAAAATCGTGGATTATGGCCTTCGAGATTGAATCTCAAAATTAGTTTAAAAATGAGAAAATCATGGGTTACATAACCTTTGAAATTGAACTTTCAAACATAGATGAAAAAATATGAGAAAATCGTGGAATATAGCCTTTGAGATTGAGACTCAAAAGTATACATATATAAGAAAAATCGTGTATTATAAGCCTTTGAGATTGAGCCTCAAAGGCATATGAAAACATCGAGAAAATCATGTATTATAGCCTTCGAGATTGAGGCTCAAAATAAGATGAACAAATATGAGAAAATCGGGGGTTATAGCCTTTGAAATTGATCCTCAAAGTTTGATAAAAAAATGTGGATAATAGTCATTGACATTGATCATCAAAGGCATATAAAAATTGGAAAAATGTAGATTATAGCCTTCGAGATAGAGGCTCAATATCACATGAAAAAATATGAGAAAATCGTAAGTTATTGCCTTTGAAATTGATCCACAATGTTTAATGAAAAATATGAGTAAACCTTGGATTATAACCCTCAAGGTTGAGCTGCAAAGGTATCTGAAAAATTCAGAAAATCATGAATTATAACATTTGAGATTGCGCCTCAAAGGTATATGAAAAAATCATGAATTCTAGCCTTTGAGATTGAGGATCAAAATTAGACGAAAAAATATAAGAAAATCATGGGTTATGGCCTTTGAAATTGATCCTCAAAGTTTGATAAAAACAAAATGTAATAAAAAAATTGTGCAATATAGCCTTTGAGATTGAGACTCAAAAGTAGATGAAAAAAATGAGAAAATTGTGGATTATAACCTTTGAGATTGAGACTCAAATGTAGATAAAAAAAAAAAGAGAAAATCATGGATTATAGACTTTGAGATTGAAAATCAAAAGTAGATAAAAAAAAATAGAAAATCGTGGATTACAGCCTTATAAATTTAGACTCGAAGGTAGATGAAAGAATATGAGATAACAGTGGATTATAGTATTTGAGATTGAGCCTCAAAGGTATATACGAAAAAATTGATGAATTCGCGGATTATTGCCTTCGAGATTGAGGCTCAAAATTAGACGAAAAATATGAGAAAATTGTGGATTATAACCTTCAAGATTGAGCCTCAAAGGTATATAAAAATTGAAAAAATCGTGGATCATAGCCTTCAAGATTGAGGTTCAAAATTAAATTGAAAAAAATGAGAAAATCACGAGTTATAGTCTTTGAATTGATTCTGAAAGGTGGATGAAAAATATGAGAAAATCGTGGAATATAGCCTTTAAGATTGAAACTCAAATGTAGATGAAAAAAAGAGAAAATCGTGGATTGCAGCCTTTGAGATTGAGATTCAAAAGTAGATAAAAATATATTAGAAAATCATGAACCCCTTTGATATTGAGACTCAAAGGTGGATGAAAGAATATGAAAAAATCGTGGGTTATATAGCTTTGAAATTGAGCCTCAAAGGTATATGAAAAAAATCGTGAATTATAGCCTTCAAGATTGAGGTTCAAAATTAGATAAAAAATATGAATAAATTGTGGATTATAACTTTCGAGATTGAGCCTCAAAGGTAGGGTTAAACGAAAAACCGAATAAACTAACCGAACCGATCGATTCAGTTTAGGATCAATTCCAGTTCGGTTCGATTTGGAAAAAATTGAAACCAATGTGGTTGGTTCGGTTTTCGATTCTTTAGTGATTTTAATTGACAAGCCGAACCGACCGAAAAATGGATATGTATGTCTGTCCGTCAAGATTTAGTTTCTTCAAAATGCCCTCACCCAAAATTCATAAACCCTAAACCATCATTGGATAAAAAAATATCTAGAGCGTTCTCTTTTTCCTCACAAACTCTCTCTCTCTATATATATATTTATCTTTCTTTCTCATCCTCTCCTCTCGCCACGATCTACAAATCTGCTAAGCTTAATTTATTTTCTTCCTCACAAACTTTATCTCTATCTCTCTCACATTCTATCCTCTCGCCACGAGATCTCCAGATCTGTTACCACTATTCGACGATCGATTCAACAATTAAACCCGAATCTTCTATCTTGTTTTGCTCACTCTCTTCTCATTCTTGATTAGCAAAAGCCTTGAGATTTTAATAAAGGGTTTGGAGCGAGTAGCTGTTTTCTATCTCCGATAAGGTCAGGAAGTGAAATAAAAATGGGGAAAATATTACCTTTATGAGATGGTTGAGAGCTCTAAGTTCTAACCACTACAACAACAACGACTTCAACCCCATCGACAAACTCAGACAAAGGGGTTTTCTACCGTCAATTAGCTACACTTGGGGATCTCTCCATTCAGATCAGGGCAAACAAACAAAGTGATGATGATGATCTGAGCAAATCTCTTCCCACAACCACAACAACCTGCAATATTTTGGAAACCAACGAAATCGAATCACTAGTTCGATATGGTTTCTGGAATTTTTGGATAGGTCTTGAAAATTTTAAACCGAAAATTTCAGTTTGGTCTGCGGTTTCTTCAATAAACTGAACTTCTGGTTCGGTTTTGAACCCTACTCAAAGGTATATAAAAAACAAAAAAATTGTGGATTATGGGGATCAAAATTATATAAAATAATATGAGAAAATCGTAGGTTATAGCCTTTGAAAGTGAACCTCAGAGGTTGATAAAAAATGAGACAATTGTGGATTGTAGCCTTCAAGAATGAGCCTCAAAGGTAGACCAAAAAAATTGACAAAATTGTTGATTATATTCTTTAAGATTGAGCTTCATAGCTGGATAAAAAAATAATGAAAATCAGGGTTACACCCTTCGAGTTTTACCCTAAAAAAAGATGAAAAATACATTAAATTGTGGAATATAGCCTTTGAGATTGAGACTCGAAAGTAGATTAAAAAAATATGAGAAAATCATAAATTATAGCCTTTGAGATTGAGCCTCAAAGGTATATGAAAAAGTCGAGAAAATTGTCAATTATTACCTACAAGATTTAGACTCAAAATTAGATGTATAAATATGAGAAAATCGTGGGTTATATCCTTTGATATCCTTTGAAATTGATTATCAAAATTTGATAAAAAAAAATGAGAAAACAATGAGTAATAGCATTCGAGATTGAGCCTCAAAGATATATAAAAAAATTTGAGAAAATTGTGGATTATAGCCTGAGACTGAGGCTTAAAATTAGACAAAAAATATGAGAACATTGTGGTTTATTGCCATCAAAATATATCCTCAAAGTTTGATGAAAAATATGAGAAAACTATGCATTATAAGCTTCAAGATTGAGCCACAAAGGTATATGAAAAAATTGAGAAAAATGTGAATTATAGCCTTCGAGATTGAACCTCAAAGGTTTATGAAAAATTGAGATCGAAAAATAATGGATTATAGTATTTGAGATTGAGACTCCAAGTAGATGAAAAAATATGAGAAAATCATGCTTTGTAGACTTTGAGATTGGGCCTCAAAGGTAGATAAAAAATGAGAAATTTGTGGATTATAGCCTTTGAGATTGAGACTCAAAATTATATGAAAAAAAATGGAAAAACAAATCATGGATTATAGCTTCGAGATTGAGCTCAAATTAGATGAAAAATTACGAAAAAAATGTGGGCTATGGCCTTTGAATTGATCCCCAAAATTTGTTGAAAAATCGTTGATTATAGCCTTTGAGATTTAGCCTCAAGTGTATATTAAAAAATTGAGAAAATCGTAGAATATAGTCTTTAAGATTAAGGCTCCAAAGTAGATGTAAAAATATTAGAAAACCATGGGTTATCGCCTTTGAGATTGAGCCTCAAGGTAGATAAAAAAACATATGAGAAAATCGTTGGTTATAACCTTTGAGATTAAACCTCAAAGGTTGATGAAAAAATATAAGAAAATGATGGATCATCAAAGTTTGACAAAACATATTAGAGAAAATTCTGAATTATAGTGTTTGAGATAGAGACACAATAGTGGAAGAAAAATATGAGAAAATCGCGAATTATGGCTTTTGAGATTAAAATTTAAAAGTAGATGAAAAAATATAAGAAAACCGTAGATTATAGGCTTCAAAATTGAGTCTCAAAAGTAAATGATGAAATTCGAGAAACTCGTGGACTATAGCCTTTGAGATTGAGATTCAAAAGTATATGAAAAATATATAAGAAAACTGTGGTGATTGTATTTGAAATTGATCATCAAGATTTGACAAAAAATTAGATAAAATTGTGGATTATATTATTCGAGATTCAGACTCAGTAGTAGATGAAAAATATATGAGAAAAGCGTGGGTTATAGCCTTGAAAATTGATCATTAAGAAACAAATACAAGATTCTAAGTCGGACAAAGAAATTTCCTTGCATGGACAAGACTCTAAAAGGAAAACCTCTCTCGCTAATCTAAGAGCACAAGTCTTGTAGGAAAACTTCTCTAAATTGACAGCTCCCAACAAGGAAATGATTTCCAGCAAGATCTATTTTCTTAAACTACGCCACCAAAGACCTAGCTGAACAATGACTCTCTAATTATAAATAAGAGATAAAGTTGATGAATAAAGGTACACTACAAAATCCAATTTACAATTCATAAAGCCTAAAGAGGATGAATTGTCATAAAAGCCCAAACAGGGCCTGTTAGAATAAATTGTAACCAGATGCCCAAATCCTTGCCCGATAAAGTTTTCCCTTAAGAGGGGAGAAACGTTACAGAGAAAAATAGTCATTGAGGGAGTTATGCTGCCAAGGGTGTATCTTCATAAAAAAGGAGACTGTTGCGGAAAACGTCTCCCCTCACATGCTTAAGTCACGCAGAGATTACAATGACCATTATAAAAGGTAAAGGGAACATTTGACAAAGGTATGTAATTTTAACTGAGTTCTGTCAAAATTTATCTCCATCTTCAACTGAGTTACTAACTTAAGCATCGTAGAGCCTTCAACCACTAAAAAGATGGTCTTTGGAAATCTAACATTTGTTTTGCAAGTCTCGATTATTTGATAACGGATTTTTGACGCATCAATAGCCTTTTATAAATTATCCCCAAAGTTTGACAAAAAGAATTAGAGAAAATCATGAATTATACCCTTTTAGATTTAGACTCAAATATAGATGAAAAAGTATGAGAAAATCGCGGGTTATAGTGTTCGAGATTGAGCCTCAAAGGTACATGACAAAAATCGAGAAAATCATGGATTATAGCCTCTGAGATTGGGCTCATAAGTAGATGAAAAATATAAGAAAACCATGGGTGATAATATTGAAATTGATCCTCATATTTTGCAAAAAAATTAGATAAAATCGTGGATTACATCCTTTGAGATTAAAATTCAAAAGTAGATGAAAAAATGAAAAAAAAATCATAAATTATAGCCTTCGCAATTGAGCCTCAACGGTCGATCAAATAAATGAACAAATCGTGGATTATAGACTTTGTGATTGAGCCTAAAAAATAGATAAAAATTGAGAAAATTGTCGTTTATAGCATTTTGAGATTGAGTCTCAAATGTAGATGAAAAATAAGAGAAAATCGTGGGTTATAGTGTCGAAGTTTAACAAAAAAAAATTAGTAGAAAATCATGGTTTATAGTCTTTGAGATTGACACTATAGGTAGATGAAAAAAATATGAGAAATCCGTTGATTACAGCCTTCAAAATTGAGCCTCAAAGGTAAATGATAAAAATTAAGAAAAATGTAGATTATAACCCTTGTAATTAATCCTTAAAGTTTGATAAAATTTTTTAGAGAAAATCGTGAATTATATCGTTTTAGTTTGAGACTCAAATATAGATAGTAAAAAAATATATGAGAAAATCATAGATTATAGCCTCCGATATTGAGCCTCAATCATAAATGATAAAAATCGAGAAAATTTTAGATTACAAACTTCGAGATTGATGATCAAATATAGATGAAAAAATCATGGGTTATAGCCTTTGAAATTGTTAATCAAAGTTTGATGAAAAAATGGGAAAACCGTATATTATAGTCTTTGAGATTGAGCTTCAAAGGTGTATGACAAAAATCATGGATTATCACCGTCGAGATCGAGGCCCAAAAATAGATAAAATCTTCGATTATCATTTTTGAAAATTGATCAACAAATTTTGATAAATTGTTTTTGAGAAAATCGTGGATTATAACCTTCGAGATTGAGGCTCAAAATATGAAAATTTTGTGGATTATAGTCTTTATAATCGATCCTCAAAATTGATTATAAAATATTATAAAAATGTGGATTGTAGCCTTTGAGAATTAGACTCAAAAGTAGATGAAACAATATTATACAATCGTGGGTGATAATCTTTGAAATTGATCATGAAAGTTTGGCAAAAAATTAGGTAAAATAGTGGATTATATCATTTGATATTGAAACTCAAAAGTATATGAAAAATATGAGAAAATCATGGATTTTAGTTTTTAAGATTGAGACTCGAAGGATGACAAAAAATAGGAGAAAATCGCGAAATATAGCCTTCGATATTGTGGATCAAATGTAAATGAAAAAATATAAGAAAACTGTGATTTGTAGCCTATAGATTGAGCCTGAAAGGTAAATAAAAATCGTGGATTATAGCCTTAGAGATTAAGCCTCAAATGTATATGAAAAAAAAAATTGTGGATTATATAGTCTTCGAAATTGAACATCAAAGTTAAATGATAAAAAAAATCGTGGATTATATCATTCAAGATTGAACATCAAATTTAGATAAAATAATGTGAAAATTAACATGTATTATATAGCCTTTGAAATCGACCCTCAAAGATTGATGAAAAATATAAGAAAATCGTTGATTATTGCCTTTCGAGACTGGGCCTCAACGGTATATGAAAAAATTGAGAAAATTGTAGAATATGACCATTCACATTGAGCCTCAAAGGTAGATAAAAATATGAGAAAACCGTGGGTTATAGCCTTTGAAATTGAGACTCAAAATTAAATGATAAAAAACAAGAAAATGTGTCTTCGAAATTATAGCCTTCGAGATTGAGGCTCAAATTTAGATGAAATAACATATGTTATAGCCTTTGAATTGACCCTCAAAGTTTGATGAAAAAAATGAGAAAACCGTAGATATCACTTTCGAGACCGAGCCTCAAAGGTATATGAAAAATTGAGAAAATTGTGGGATATAGTCGTCAACATTGAGGCTCAAAGTAGATGAAACTTTTTAGTAAAATGTGGGTAATAGCCTTTGAGATTGAGCCTTAAAGGTAGACAAAAAAATAAGAGAAAACTGTGGGTTACAGCCTTTGAGATTGAGCATCAAAGGTAGATGAAATTTTTTTAGCAAACGGTGGGTTAAAGTCTTCGAAATTGATCGTTAATGTTTTACAAAAATTTTAGAAAAAATAATGGATTATAGGCTTTGGGATTGAGAGTCAAATATATATGAAACATATTAGAAAATCGTGCATTATAGTCTTTGAAATAAATCCTTAAAGTTTATCAAAAGAGTTAGAGAAAATCTTGGAATATTGCTTTTTAGATTGAGCTTTAAATTAGATTTAAAATTTTGAGAAAATCGTGGATTATAACATTTGAGATTGAGACACAAAAGTAGATGAAAAAATATGAGAAAATCATGGATTAGCCTTTGAGATTGAGACTCAAAAGTAAATGAAAAATTATGGGAAAATTGAGGAATACATCCTTTGAAATTGTTCCTAAAAGTGTGATAAAAATTGTAAGAAAATTGTAGATTATAGCCTACAATATTAAGCTTCAAAGGTATATGAAAAAAATCGAGAAAATCATGGATTATAGCGTTCAAGACTGAGACACAAAATTAGATGAAAAAATATGTGAAAACTGTGGGTTATAGTCTTTGAAAATGGATCATCAAACTGTAATAAAAATATTGAAAATGTCTTGGATTATTACCTACGAGATTCATATTCAAAATTAGATGAAAAAACATGAGAATTTTATGGGTTATAGTCTTTTAGATTGATCCTCAAAGTTTGATGATAAAATATTAGAAAATTGAGATTTTAGCCTTCAATTTTGAACCTCAAAGGTATATGAAAAAAATACAGAAAATCGTGGATTATAGCCTTCGAGATTGATTGATGAAATAATATGCAAAAATCGTGATCGATACTCTTTTAAAATTTATCCTCAAAGGTAGATGAACAAAAATGTAAAATTGTGGATTATATCTTTCAAAATTGTGCCTCAAAGGTTGAAAAAATTGACAAAATCGTGAATTATATCCAATGAGATTGAGCTTTAAAGGTAGATAAAAAAAAGTCTAGAAAATTTGAGATTATGCTCTTTGAGATTTCCTTCAAAAGTAGTTGAAAAAAAAAATAAGAAATTGGTGGGTTATAGCATTTGAAATTGATTCTCAAAGTTTGATGAAAAAAGGTGAGGAAACTGTGGATTATAGCCTTCGAGATTGAGCCTCAAAGGTATATGAAAAAATCGTGGAATATAACCTTCGATATTGAGGGTTAAAAGTAGATGAAAAACTATATGTTATAGCCTTTGAGATCGAGCCTCAAAAGTAGATGAAAAATATGAGAAAATCGTGGGTTATAGTATTTGAAATTTATTGTCAAAGTTTGACAAAAAAATTAGATAAAATTTTGAATTATAGCCTTAAAGATTGAGCATCAAAGATAAATGAAAAAATATGAGAAAAACGTAAATTATAGCCTTCGAGATTGAGGCCCAAAATTAGATGAAAAACAATGAGTATTTCGTGTGTTATAGTCTTCGAAATTAATCCTCAAATCTTGATTAAAAAAATAGGAGAAAACCGTAGCTTATAGCCTTCGAGATTGAGTGCAAAGGTGCATGAAAAAAAAATGAGAAAATGGTGGATTATAGTTTTGAGATTGAGGCTCAAAATTAGATGAAAAAAATATGAAAAAACCATAGGTTATAGTTTTTGAAAATTGATCATCAAATTTTGACAAAAAAAATAAAGGAAAATCGTGGATTATGACATTCGAGATTGAGACCCAAAATTAGATGAAAAACTATGAGAATTTCGTGGTTTTAAGTGTTTGAAAGTGATCCTCAAATTTTGATGATAAAATATGAGAAAACTATGGATTATTGCCTTCAAGATTGAGTCTCAAAGGTATGTGAAAAAAATGGAAAAAATCGTGGATTATAACCTTCAAGACCGAGGCTCAAATTTAAATGGAAAGATATAAAAGAATCATGGGATATATCCTATGAAATTGAATCTAAGAGTTTGATGAAAAAAAATGAGAAAACCTTGGATTATATCCTTCCAAATTGTGCCTCAAAGGTATATGAAATATGGAGAAGACCTTGGAATAAAGCCTTCGAGATTGAGGCTCAAAGGTAGATAAAAAATATGTGAAACGCGTGGGTTATAGCCTTGGAGATTGAGCCTCAAATGTATATAAAAAAAACATATATGAAAACCGTGGATGATAAGCTTTTGAGATTGAGTCTCAAATGTAGAAGAAAAATATGAGAAAATAGTGGGCTATAGTCTTTGAAATCAATCCTCAAAAGTTTAGCAAAAATATTAGAGAAAATTGTGGATTTTGGCCTTTGAGATTAAGACTCAAAACTAGATGAAAAATATTAAAAACAAATGTATATTATTGCATTTGAGATTGAGAGGCAAAGGTAGATTAGAAAATCGTGGATTATAGCATTAGAAAATCGTGGATTATAGCATTCAAGAAAATTTAGGTAAAAAAAGTAGGTAAAAAATGAGAAAACCGTGTTAAGATTGAGCCTCAAATGTAGGTAAAAAAATTATTAGAAAATCGTGGATTATAGCTTTTGTGATTGACTTTCAAAAGTAGATTAAAAAAAATGAGAAAATCATGGGTTAAAGTATTTGAAATTGATCATCAAAGTTTGACAAATTTTTTTAGAGAAATTGTGGATTATAGTCTTTTAAATTGAGACTCAAAGGTAGATGAAAAAACATGAGAAAATAATGGATAATAGCCTTTGAGAATGAGCTCTTCTTAGGATTTGATGATGGTACTAGATTTTTTGCTCGTCTAAAAGTTGCTCGTATGTGTGTCGAGATAGAGGTAACTAGACCTTTACCTCATAAGATTTGACTTGAGAGTCCAAAATATGGCGGTTATTGGCAGAAACTAGAATACCCTGGATTTAAATATTGTGGCCATTGTTTGCTAATTGGCCATGAGAAAGACTATATATTGTTGAAAACTTATGGGAAAGAAGAAGGAACAATCAGATGAGGTTGGAGATGATCATAAGAAGGCAAGAATTCATAAAAAGTCACGCAAGTTCCAAAACATTACAAGGAAAATCACGGACAAAACGTGAAGAAGCAAATGTATATTCTGGTTACAAAAAAGGTGATGGAAACAAAATAGAAAATAGGGACTAGTGGGGCGAAAGATTCTCAAGGTGTTGAAATCATAGGTGAACGCATTGAAAGTGAAAAAGTGAAATCACGGGATGGGGATGTCAACACAATTAGTTTGGCCAATAAATTTGGCATTCTAGTTGATGAAACATTGGAAGAGGATGTCGAAAAAGGCGACAAGGAACTTATGCAAAACCAGGAAGGTCTTAAGAGGACGGAGGATAAAAAAAATGTGGAAAATGAAAGTAAATTGGGTGAAGGTTCCCAACATATTGCGAATACCCAAGACATTCTATTAGAGGTCGGTTATACCATTAGTGAAGCTGAAATGGCGTTGAATACTATGAAAGGTGACAAATCAGAGAGAGTGCATGCTGGAGCAGGGTGCCACGACGTTGAACCAGTGAAGACACTCATTGTATCATCCAATAATGAGGCGTTGTTTTACGGTGTTTCAACGAATGCACAGGATGCTTCAGTGCATTCACAGGGTGTTTCAGCGGTTCCACAGGGTGAGTTAGTGATCGCACAGGGCACCTGTGAGACCCTAAGTGGGCGGACCTGAGGTGAGGGTGAGGGTTGGAGCCCAACAGGCCCAATAGGTCGAGAGAGGTTGGACAAGCTACAAGGGGAATCATAATCCCATATCGCCTGGGTAAGGGAGGAGGATGATCCTTATTTGTGCGGGGTCATCTCCCCATTGTATTGAGGCCTTTTAAAGCCGTGAGGGCAGGATGGTAGCCCAAAGCGGACAATATCGATACAGTGCGGGAGGGGGTCGTCACAGTTTGGTATCAGAGCTTGACCCAGTCGGAAGTATGCCACGCGGAGTGGGCCCTCGGGCAACGTAAACGTTGTGCCTGTGTGGCCAACGAGGGCATTGGGCCTTAAGGGGGTGGATTGTGAGACCCTAAGTGGGCGGTCCTGAGGTGAGGGTGAGGGTTGGAGCTCAATAGGCCGAGAGAGGTTGGACGAGCTACAAGGGGAATCATAGTCCCATATCGCTTGGTAGGGGAGGAGGATGATCCTTATATGTGTGGGGTCAGCTCCCCATTGTATCGAGGCTTTTTAAAGCCGTGAGAGCCGGATGGTAGCCCAAAGCGGACAATATTGATACAGTGTTGGAGGGAGTCGTCACAGCACCGATGCAAGGCGCTCTGTTTCAGAAAGCAAGACGCAGGAATTTTCAGTGATTTTGTGGCCTGTTTCAGCTACCGGGACACTGGATGTTCCTGCCATTGCGACACGGAAGGTTTTGGTCATAGAGACACAGGGTTTAAGCAATGAAACAGGGTTGTCTATCCCAAATAAAAAGGAGATAATTGGCCAAATCTTTGTCGAGGGTTTAAGCAGCAATTCTAGGTTACAGATTGAGTGCACAATGGATAATGCAGTGACAACAGTGAAAGAAGATCAAGCTCCCATTGTGGGAGATACCCGGACACTCGGGGATGTTGATTCTAGTGCTGCAAATCGTTTGGAACCTGTATTGTCAGGCAGCATTGAGAATGTGTTACTTGATGAGGCTGTTAATTTGGTTAAAGAAAATCGAGCTAGGCGAAAAAAGCAGAAAAAAGGAACATTAATACTTTCGATAACGCTTCGGAAGATAGTGATTCCACGGAGTCGGCTTCGGAGATAGGGCCGGAGTTTGTAGCTATAAAGGATTTAGCATTGGGGGCAATTTCGGATGAAGATGCTAAGAAAAATAAAGTCCAATTGGCGGTGCCCTCGGGCAAGCGTCGTACGACGAAGAAGGGTGTTTCTACCTCACGCAATTAGAATGATGGAAAACTTTATGTTTTGGAATGCTCGTGGGGTTGGTAATAGAGCCATGAGAAGACGTTTAAAAAATTTGGTTGTGGAACACAAGGTGAAAATTCTTATGATAGCAGAACCGATGATTGACGCTAGCAGATACATGGAGATTGACAACAAACTTAAACTGGCGGGATTTGCCTCTAATGACATGGTCGAAGAAAAAATATGGATTTTTTGGGATGCTGCTTTAGACCTTTCTTTGGTGGATATGTCGGATCAAATCATTCATTGTCAGGTAACCGATTTTGGTGCAAAAGTTTTTTTTATTTCCTTTGTTTATGCTAAATGCCCAGTTGATGAGAGAACGGACCTTTGGGCAAATATGGTGAATTTCGTTTCTAATCATGATCTCCCTTGGATGGTTGGCGGGGATTTTAATACTTACATACATTCGCAAGAGAAAATTGGGGGAGTAGAGCCGTCTTTGGCTAGCATGAATAATTTCACAGATTGTATCGAACATTGTGGATTACAAGACTGTGGTTTCACAGGTCCTAGAATCACCTGGGGCAATAATAGGAGAGGTAGAGACCATATTTGGGCAAGACTTGATAGAATCTTGGTCAATTCTATATGGTTGTCAGTATTGGCTTGTCCAAAAGTGAAACATGTAAGTAGAACCTTTCATGATCACTCTCCGCTGCTGATTTCCATGCCAAATCAGTCGAGAACAGGCCCTGGTTTTCTTACTCCGGTCAAGGATGTTTGGAGTTCAGACATGGGTAGTATGAGACCTATTGAGAGAATGGACGTTAAACTTAAAATAGTGAGAAGAGCTCTTATATAGTGGAATAAGACGATTTTTGGCAACGTTTTTAGTAGATTGAGAGCTTTAGAGGACGAGATGCAACAATGGGAAATTATTCTTCTGGCAGGCTGGGAAAATATTGGAAATAGTGGTCTCAATGCTGATGCAAACTGGGATGTTAATGCTTGTTGTAATCTGAGTTCTTGTCAGGCGGAGTAAAGACTAACTTTGAAACAATAGGAGCTTTTTTGAATTCAGAAGTCAGGTGAAAAAGAATACAAATAGGGGGATGCTTGCACGAAATATTTTTTTGCTTCCGTTTAGTCTAAACAAACAAGAAAGGCGGCCATCTCTTAGATCAATTTACCAGGAGGAAGGACTATTTCAGACCCGGGAGAGTTTCTTGTAGAAGCAAATGAGTTTTTCCATAACCTTTTGTCTTCCCAAGGAAATGGTGTCGTGGATACAGAACTATTAGATTGTATTCCGATGTCCATTTCTGCAGCTATGTGTGAGGCTTTGGTTAAAAGGCCTTCTTTGGAAAAAGTTAAGGATGTGGTTTTTGATATTCCCAAAATTAGTGCTCCTGGACTGGATGGATTTACTGCTGGTTTCTTTCAGACATGTTGGGATTTGGTGAGTCAGATATTTGGTAAGCTGCTATACAGTTTTTCAAAGGAGAGGCACTACCGAATTCTTTTTCTGCAAACTTTATGGCTTTGATCTCAAAAAAGGAGAATCCAGGTTCCTTCTTTGACTTTCGCCCTATTAGCCTTTGCAATGTGAGCTATGAAATTTTCAGTAAAATCCTTTGCAATAGATTGGCATTGGTGTTGCCAAACATGATCTCCTTAGAGCAGGGGGCCTTTGTTAGAGGACGACTTATTATTGAAAATATCGGACTAGCACATGAATTAGTCATGTATATACATAAAAAGGCTTTTGGAGGCAATGTTGTGTTGAAGATTGACATGGAAAAAGCTTATGACTGTCTTGAATGGAATTTTCTGTTTGAGGTGCTTAAAAAATTTGGTTTCAACAATAAATTTTGCCATATTATTTCCAATTGCATAGCTTCTTGTAGTTTTTCAGTTTTGCTACAGAGAGTCTACAAAGGACTTTTTAAATCTACTAAAGGTTTAAGGCAGGGTGATCCTCTTTCACCTTTATTATTTATCATTGCCTCGGAGGTACTGAGTAGGGGATTGCAGTTGGCTTTCGTTAAAGGAAAAATAGGGTATTATTATACGCCTAGGGCCTGCAGTCCGGTTTCACATTTATTATATGCAGATGATATTCTAATTTTTTTAAATGGAAGAAAATCTTCAGTCATGGGGTACATGGAATTTTTGCATAGATATTGTACGGCTTCTGGACAGAAAATGAACGAGGGGAAAACCTCTTTTATGTTGGAAAATAATGTGGTAGTAAAAAGAATTGTGGCTTTGAAGCGTTTGACAGGATTTCAGTTTAAAGTTCGCCTGTGACATATTTGGGAGGACCAATTTTTCGAGGAAAAGCAAAAATTTCGTATTTTGAAGATATGATGGATAAAATTCAAAGCCGCATTCAAGGATGGAAGGCAAAACTGTTATCGCCAGTGGGGAGACTGATCCTGATTAAACATGTTCTTTGCTCGATTCCAATTTACATTCTTAGCACCATGTGTGTGCCTAAGAAAATTTTATTAAGAATAAACAGTTTGTTAGAAGATTTCTTTTGGGGTGAATGTGAAGGCAGGTTGAAGAAAAAATGGGTGTCATGGAACAAAATTTGTTTGCCACGGGAAGAAGAAGGGCTGGGTGTTAGAAATTTGAAAGTAGTGATGAAGGTTTTTCGAGTTAAGGCTCTTTGGAACCTAGTTAATTCGGATTCTCTATGGGCTTCTTTCATGAGGAACAAATACTGGTTGCTTAGAGTTGCGTTGAGTGGTCAAGTTGTTAAAAGTGGGGCCTCACCTTTCTTTAAGGAGATCATGCTATATAAATCCTTGATTTTGAGTAATTTGTTTTGGCACATTAGGAAGGGAAATACCAGCTTTTATGAGGAAAACTAGAATATTGTGGCTTCTTTTGGAAGGTCGGAGGACTTGGTTAATCGGGGTATGTGGCCTACTATAAGAGAAGTGAGTTTGGGTAATTTTGTTTTGATTAGTCCAAGTCTTAGGCAGATGGCGCGTAACCTCTATGCAGATAGATTGCATGGGGAGAGTTTTGGCGATGATAAGTGTGTATGGTCTCCGGAGTATGGTCTTTTCTCTCTTCAGTCAGCGTATGAATTGTTAGGACATCATGGGGCGGTAAGTGTTCTAAGTAACAGGATTTGGCAAGTCATTATCCCTTCCAGAATTTCAGTTTTTGTGTGGAAACTTCTGAGAAGAGGTGTGCCAGTGGACGGGGAGTTGCGCAGATGTGGTTTTAGCTTAGCATCAAGATGTAGGTGTTGTGCTAATCCGAAAATGGAAACTTTAAACCACTTATTTCTTGATGGAAACTTGGCGGTAAAGGTGTGGAGGTATTTTGAAGGGATTTTTGACGTGCATGTAAGGAAACCAGCAGAAATCTATACAGTGCTTTTGATTTGGCACAAAAGAGTTAAGATGAACTCGCAATCAGGTGTGTTATAGTTTCTTACTCCTATGTTTATTTTATGGGAGATTTGGAAACAATGATGTAAATGGGTTTATGAAGATGCTTTTCCAAATGCTACTTTCGTGATTTTAAACATAAGGCGCAGTTTGAGGTTGGCAAACACTTTTATCAATCCAAAACAAATCAGTCGGAATAAGGCTCCATTAAAGGCTTTGGAGCTCAATGTGATCCCAGTTAGAAGAAAGGCTATTAGAATTGTTTATTGGATCTCCTCTCTTGCAGAATTTGTGGCGTTGAATGTGGATGGATCATCCCGCAAAAACATGGCAACAGGAAGCATGATTATTAGAGACCCAAGAGGTTGTTGTGTTGTTGGAAAGCAATTATTTTTCGGGGAAAGGTCAAATAACAAAGCGGAAGCTTTGGCACTCGTGGAGGGTTTGCGACTTTGTCTCTCATTGGGTTTCATCAAAGTGGTTGTCCAATCGGATTCGAAACTAGTTTGTGGTTGGTTTAGAGAGACCTTTAAAATTCCTTGGCATTTGGAGAATATTTTTAAAGAACTTAAATTGAAGATGGAAAAAATGTCGATTGATTGTAAGCATGTCTATAGAAAAGCCAATGCGGTGGCGGATGCTTTAGTTGATAGATCACAAAAAGAACATAGGACTGTCACATTTGGAGCTAATGAATTACCTAGGCGTTTGGCAGGGTTGGTGCTCCTTGACAGATGCCACACGACCTATGTTTGGCATGTTGATGAGTAGTCAAAATTTTTGTGTTGATATGCATGAATATTCTGGAGGCTGTCATTAATGGTTAGTGGTGCTGAAGTTGTGGAACAACATCAGTTTGTTTTGCAGGACTGGGCGCTGGCAAGCCTGCCTAGGTGCACTCGCTTTTGGAGCTGAATTTAATTATATTCAGCTCAGAGTATACTGTATTAGAGTGTTGTGTTGCCATGGGTGCGGTGATTTTAGATCAGATATTGCTAGACAGAGTGCTGAAGTGGACTCTGCTTTCAAGCCGCATTATGGAGAGCTTTCAGGTCATGTTGTGGAGAGCGAATTCAGACCAATGTTACGGCGTTTCAGGACAGAGTGCTGAGTGGCGTTGGCGAATTGTTTCTGCTATTTTCTGGACCGTTTTTGCTGGGTTTAAGTGTTGTTTTTGGCAGCAGGTAACTCTTGCTAGATGCTATGATGGTATTTGCATTGCAAGTAGCTTTGGTTATAGGGACATTCTGCATTGGTTATTTGCATTGCAAGTAGCTTTGATCATTTGCATTGCAAGGAGATATGATGGTATTTTCATTACACTGCTTGGTTTGGATATGCAAGTATTTTCTTTGCTAGATGCTATGATCAATTTATTTTGTCAAGATGGTCAAGTTGCGGTTTTTGGTTATATGGACATTCATATTTTTTGGTTTTTATGATGTATGTCAATTGGTTTCTTTTATCGGGTAAAGTTGTCATGTACCCTCGACTGATGTATAAGATTTTTTCAAGTAATAAATGTCTGACATCCCATAGCTGCCTCTCCACACTGGAGATTTAATTAAAAAAAAATGAGACTCAAAGGTAGATGAAAACACATGAAAAAATTTTGTGGATTATGGCCTTTGAAATTGAGCATCAAAATTATATGATAAAAATCAAGAAAATTATGGACTATAGCTTTCCAGATTTAAGCTCAAATTCAGATGAAAAAAATATGAAGATGTCGTGGGTTATACCCTTTGGGATTTATCCTAAAAAGTAGATAATTTTTTTTTAGAAAGTCATGGGTAATAGCCTTGGAAATTGATCCTCAAAGTTTGATGAAAAATATGAGAAAAAACAAGGACTATAGTCTTTGAGATTGAACCTGAAGGGTATATGAAAAAAATTGAGAAAATTGCGGAATATAGTTTTCGAGATTGAAGCTAAAAAATAGATGAAAAATAATAGAAAATTGTGGATTATAGCCTTTGCAATTGAGACTCAAATGTAGATGAAAAAATATAAGAAAATCACGGGTTATAGTATTTGAAATTGATCGTCAAAGTTTGACAAAAAAAAAATAGAAAATCATAGATATAGCCTTTGAAATTACGACTCAAAAGTAGATGTAAAAATATGAGAAAATTGAGAATTATAGTCTTTGAGATTGAACTCAATAGTAGATGAAAAAATATAAGAAAAACAACGGATTATATCCTTCGAAATTGAGTCTCATATGTACATGTTAAAACTCGAGAAAACCTTGGATCATAGCCTTCAAAATTGCGGCTCAAATTTACATGAAAAACTCTTGGGTTATAGGCTTTGAAATTGATCCTTAAAGATTGACAAAAAAATATGAGATTTACCCTCAAAAGTAAATAAAAAGTTAGAGAAAATCATGGGATGGAGCCTTGGAAATTGATCCTCAAAGTTTGATGAAAAAATATGAGAAAACTATGGATTATAGCCTTTGAGATTGAGCCTCAAAGGTAGATGTGAAAAAATAATGCATTCGAGATTGAAATTCAAAAGTAGATGTGATATTCACATAATTATTACATAATATATCCCTTAATTTATACATGTTAGTGTTTCGATTATTATATTTTATAGTAATTATTTCGTTTTCATGTCTTTGCAGGAATTTGAGCGTATACGATGAATCCATGTTAAAGCAGTCACAAACGACAATTAGTCGATTTCAATGGTGGTATAAAACAAGTCACAAACCTAAACCCAACACCTAGTTCTTAACCTAAAATCCACAAACCTACACCCAACACCTAGTTCATAACCTAAAACCCACAAACCTAAACCCGAAACCTAATTCATAACCTAAACCCCATCCATAACCTAATCCATAACCTAAACCCAAACCCAATGCCAAGCCCAATCCTACCCTCATTGATGAATCTTCCCCTCATCTCATCCTTATTCATCTTGGCTATTTTCTATAAATAGAGGATAATAGGGTGAGAAAGGGAGGAGGAAGATAAGGGAAAAGAAGAGAATTAGAAATCAAAACCTCTTCCTCAATGGAGATTTCCTCAAAGGAGCTCCTCTCTCAAAGGTGATTCACAATCACCCTCACCACTCATCCATCTCTCACTCACTCCACTCACTCAGCACACAGTCACCTCGCTACCACAGTCACCTCGCCATCGCCACCACCGAGCTCCGCAACCGCCACCATCACCACCGTGAAACAGGGGTGTGACAACCCTGTTTCACGTCAACTTTTCACTCCGCCACCACTCTCTGCTCCTCTCCCCTGTCCACTCAACCGCCACCACCTCCGCACGAGTCCCACCACCACAACCCTTGCACGAATCTCCGCGACAGAGCCACCGCAAACACGACCACCTCTTTTCTCGGCCTCTCTTCGTCTCGAGCTTCTTCCTGACTCCCTCTCTCACGACCACCGTCACTTCCCGACCAAGCATCACTGCCACCTCCTCGCGAGACAGCATTCGCAACCCAGAAACAGGGAGTCCTCTCCCGATTTCTCTCTGTGTATTTGTGCTGTTTTCTTGTTTTTTTTTACCTTTGCTCTTCTTTCGCAGGTTCTAGAATCGTTTGGAGTCGAGGACGGTCGCGAGAAGCGAAGGAAAGCTGCGCGAACAGCCGCTGTCACGCTGGAGAAGACGACCGGAGCGAGGGCACTATAGCTGCACTGTAGTGAGGGCGGGAATTAGTCAAATTCTGTTTTTGGCTATTTTCACCCCCTGTTTTGCTCTGTACCACCACAGAGCGTTTTGGGACCATTTCCTCGGGATTCGTGCACAACCACCTGCTGATCTGCTGAGTGCCACCACATCGAGTTTGTGATAAACTAAATGGGTTGTATAAGTTATTTTGATTTATTTTACTGAATTGTGTGCTTAATTGTTAATTACAAGTTATTTCTGAATTTTTGATAATTTGCTTTCACCTTGCATGTTCGAGAAATTAAACTTGATATGTTTGGTAGTTAGAATTACCCTTTATTAATATTCAAAGCATGTGCTAAAAATATTAAGCTTAAACTTTGATTAAGTGTGCCCTAAAAAGACATTTAATACTTTGTAAGAGCGTATTTGCTTGAAATAATTTGTTGATGTTTGATAGAAACATGGAATAAGATTAATTGGATTTTAACGATCACATATTCGGAAAAGCAAGGGATTCTCATCCCTAACGCTTCTCGTTTTTAAATTCAGTAATTTAGATTTAAATAATTTTGCTAATTCATTGGTGAGTCCAAGCCCACAAAAATCCATCTCATCTATCTTTTATTTTTCTTATTTTAATTTATTTTTAGTTTATATTTAAAAATGATGTAACCCCATTTCCTGTAAATTAGTTTAATTAAATTCTAAAATTCAATTGCATCCACCTTCCTCGTGGGATCGACCCGTACTTGTCGTTGTCTACCAGTTAGGCACCGTGCACTTGCGGTTATTACAAGTGGGTTAAATTAACCTATTAATTTATGTTAGTTAAATCAGAATCAAGATGAAAAAATAATAGAAAACCGTGATTATAAACTTTGAGATTGAGTCTAAGAAAACCGTTGGTTGTAATTTTTGACATTGAGACTCAAACGTAGATGAAAAAATATGAGAAAAATCCTAGATTATAGCTTTTAAGATTGAGCCTCAAATGTATATAAACAAAATTGACAAATGTATATAAACAAAATTGACAAATGTATATGAAAAATTGACAAATTGAGAAAAACATGGTTTATATAGCTTTCGAGATTGAGACTCAAATGTATATGAAAAATCGAGAAATATGTGGATTATAGCCTTCGAGATTGAGGCTCAGAATTAAATGAAAAAAAATGAGAAAATTGTAGTTTATAGCATTTGAAATTGATCCTCAAAGTTTGATAAAAATATTATAAAACTGTAGATTATATCCGTTGAGATTGAACCTCAAAGATATATATAAAAAAAATAGAGAAAATCATAAATTATAGCGTTCGAGATTGAGCATCATAGGTATACGAAAAGTTGAGAAAATCACAGATGAAAGTATGAGAAAATCATGGGTGAACATTTGAAATTAAATCTCAAAGGTAGATGAAAAAATATGGGAAAATCATGAAATATAGTATTTGAGATTGAGACTCAAATGTAGATGAAAAAATATGAGAAAATTGTGGATTCATGCCTTTGAGATTGAAACTCATAGGTGGAGGAAAAAATATGGATTATAGTATTCGAGATTGAGCCTCAAAAGTACATGATAAAAATCGAGAAAATCATGGATTATAGCCTTCGATATTAAGACTAAAAAGTAAATGAAAAAATAGTGGATTATAGCCTTTGATGCTGAAACTCAAAGGTAGATGAAAAATATGAGAAAATTGTAGATTATACCCTTCGAGTTTTAAAAAATTGAGAAAAATCATGGATTATAGCCTTTGAGATTGAGGCTCAAAATTAAATGAAAATATATTAGAAAATCGTAGGTTATAGCCTTTGAAATTGACCCTCAAAGGTAGGTAAAAATATGTGAAAATCATGAATTATAGCATTCGAGATTGAGCCTCAAAAGTATATGAAAAAATTGTCAAATTCATGGATTATATCCTTTAAGATTTATTCTCAAAGTTGATGAAAGAATTTGAGAAAACAATGAGTTATAGCCTTGAAAATTGATCATCAAAGTTTGATGAAAAATATGAGAAATCAGTGAATATATAGCCTTTGAGATTGAGCCTCAATGGTAAAAAATCAAGAAAATCACGGAATAGCCTTCAAAATTGAGGCATAAAAGTAGATAAAAAAAATATGAGAAAATTGTGGCATTATAGACTTTGAGATTGAGCTTCAAAGATAAGTTACAAAAATATGAAAAATCGTGGGTTGTAAACTTTTAGATTGAGCCTCAAAAGTATATGTAAAATCGTGGATTGCCTTCGAGATTGAGACTCAAATTTAAATGAAAAAATATGAAAAACAATGTTGTTATAGCCCTTGAAATTGATCTTCGAAGTTTGTCGAAAAAAAATAAGAAAATCGTTGAATATGGCCTTTGAGATTGAGACTCAAAAGTAAATGAAAAATATGAGAAAATCATAAATTATAGCCTTTGAGATTTAGACTGAAATGTAGATGAAAAATATGAGAAAATCCTAAATTATAGTTTCAGATGCAAAGGTATATAAAAAAAATCGAGAAAACCATGGATTATAGCCTTCAAGATTGAAGCTCAAAATTAGATGAAAAAATGAGAAAATTGTGGATTATAGCTTTTGAGATTGAAGCTCAAAAGCAGATGAAAAAATATGAGAAAACCGTGGGTTATATTATTTGAAATCGATTTTCAAAGTTTGACAAAAAATTTAGAGAAAAACGTGGATTATAGCCTTTGAGATTGAGACTCAAAAGTAGATAAAAAAAAATGAAAAAACCATAAATTATGGCCTTTGAGATTGAACTATATTAGTTAAACCCACTTATGTGCATTACGATTTTGGCTTATGTTTTATAACACTAAACAAATGGGTTTCTCGTGTCATGGGCCATTTTAGTTGATTGTCCTTTTGGAGAGACAGGCGTCCATGGGGCTATAGTAGTTGACTCACTCGTAATTTAGTATTGACTCTTGCTAAATAACATCACCACTTCCACTGATAGACACCACCACCACTTTTTTTGGATCTATTGATTGACACCACCACCTCTATATAAACAAAAAAACCCAAACCCCTCATCTTCACATTCCTTTTTTTTTTTTTTTTTCCTTCAATCACTACCACCATGCCGCCACCACCTCCATCTCTCTTCATCCTCTCATCTTCTTTCCACCTCTTCCTTTCATCCCACCTCCTCCCATCTTCTTCTTCATATTTGTTTTTTCCTCCCCGTGGCTTGGTGGTGGCGGTGGTGATTGAAGAAGAAGAAGAAAATGAAGAGAAGAGGAGGGGTGCAACAACTTCCTCTTCATTTTTTTAAAATTATTTATCCCGATGGCGTGGTGGTGGTGGTGTTGTGGTGGTAAGGGGAGGAGGAGGAGAACTGGCAGTGGCCTCCTTCTCTTTTTTTTCCTCTCTGTGGCGTGGTAGTGGTGAAGGGGAGGAGGAGGATAGGTAGCATTGGTGGGGTTGATGGAGAAGAAAGGAAGAGAGGGAGAGAAGATAAGAAGCGTTAGGGTTTTTTTTTTTTTTAATTGGTGGTGTCCTTCAGCAGGTGGTGGTATCCTTTAGAAAGGTGGTGGTGTCCTTTAGAAAGTAAGGAGGGTTAGTGGTGTTCTTCAGTAGAAATTGTGATGTTATTTAGCAAAGGACTTTGGTATTTGGGGTTGAAATAATACTTTTAAAACCCTCGCTTATGGTTGCCTGATAATACAACAATTGTGAAAGCGAAATTCTAAATGTCGAGGGAAAGAGCGAGGAAACCAGCGAGGTAAACGAGGTGGCGGGGGGTGAACCGTTCACCCCCCTCGAGATGTGTTCCATGCGCGCATCTCGAGGGGGGTGAACGGTCCACCCCCCGCCACCTCGTTTACCTCGCTGGTTTCCTCGCCCTTTCCCTCGACACATAGAATCGCTCATTGTGAAAATACAACAATAAACAACAACAACAATATCAGTCACTATATATTTCTTGCTTGATCAAAAAACCAAAACAACAACAATGATATCATGTCAGAAACTTGCTTGATCGAGCTTGGAGCACAAAAGGGAGCAAATATCACATTGGATTTAATGCCATATACACAGAATCATGTCCATTAAAAGGCCCACTTGTGACTCGTTTTGTTTTTTGGGAGGGGGTGGAAAACCCGCCCTAAACCAGGCTTAGGCCCATCAATTTGCAATGTAAATCTATTATCCCTTGCATCAGAATTCAATCCCAAAACTGATGCCTCTATTGTACACGAAGAGGCATAAATTAAGGCCCACCCCTTTCATGATGATGCCTTCCTTCTCCTATTTGAGATGTCAGAGAAGGGTGTACATGCATGCATGTTAAAATGGTGGAGCCGTGGAGGGGGACCAAAATATGCCATTTTATCAAGTAAAACCACCTGAATCCTATCTATCAAAAATACAAGATCGTGTAGATTTGAGATGAACAATGCATGAACTCAAACCCCACTGTTTTTTGCTTTGTGATATTCATCACTCCTCTTTGAAAAGGAAAGAAGAAGAGCAACATGTGATAATGGTGCTTTAAAGGCATGCACAGCCTTTTTTTTTCCTTCTTTTTCTGAGGACTGATTGATGCTCATCTGGGCAAAATGCTAGTTGGTCCTCTAGAACAGATTGGACACATGGAGGAGGACGTCTCGACTGACACCAACAAAATGTGGCATCAAGGGATCATCAATACAAACCCTTCTTAACTGAAGGGAAAAAAAAGGCCTCTATTATATTTCACGTCCAAACATGAACCATCATATTCTTTGCTTTTAGTAAAAATGGACATGAGCTAGTATAATTAAACCAAACAAACAAAAAGTGATCCCTAACCATCATATTTGTGTAAGCAGACTATTCAAACTAAGAGATTCCTGCCCCGATGGAACCCTAACAAATGTACGTAAGCTCTTGTAGATAGTTTAATTTTTATGAAAAAATATATTCAATTGTCTACTCAAAATCCCTGATTCTAGAGAGATGGGAAGTTGTGAAGTCAAGAAGAAGGCAATATCTTTGTCAAACAGATGGCAATCTTGAATGATGTTAGCTAGAACGAAAGAAAAATATTTGAATGACATGACTTTTCGTAGTTGGTTGGGCTCTGGCTCTATCTTGCTCTGGGCATTGTTGACTCCCTCCCATTTAGTTTGACGAGAAAGAGATCGAAATCAGTGTCCCTCCCATTAATTGCTATTGCCTGTTGTTTGAATGACATTCGAGTCCATGCATGCATGTGTCCTTCAAAGTTGGAGTTAGCCCAGGAAAAAAAAAAAAAAAAATAGTCTCTCTCACTTGCATTTTTCGTCAAACACACAAAGTTGACAAGTTGTGGTAACAGCGTTCCCCCCACATGAACCTCCGTCGGAATCACGTTTAGCATCAACTAGTTCCAATGCTCCATATTGTAACTAACCATTTTCAATGTGCACCAGTGACGACTAAGAAGTAAGACCACAAACTATAGCGCTGAATCGATTTGATGACAGCGGAAGACTTTGACTAATTAAAATTTGCAAAAACGTAAACAAAAAAACCTTCTCAAGTCAAGTGCATTGGATAGTGAAGTGAACGCTCTTTTTCATTGTTGGACCCACGAAACCAAAGACTTGATTTGTTTGCTGCTATTATTGAAAGAAACATTATAATTAACTAGTCCGTCCAATTAGGTACCTTGATTATTGGATATGTTTTCATTTTTGTAGAGTTTACCTGTCCACTAAAACCATCAGCAATTTGCATAAATTATAGAGACGACAGATTGATTGAAAAAAGAGAGATCGATAATTATGGTTGGTATCAATCCATGTCACTTACCACTTATTAATCACGAGGAGAGTTTAGTTAATTGATAATATATATATCGATAGAATCCTCGTCAGTCAGCCCAAGGACTTGAGATTTGGACCACCACATGGATCATATGGCAAGTGGAGATGGGGAAAGCCACAGTGATGGCAGCCATCAGCCATGGAAAAACCAACAATATATTATATACACATGACCCACGGGCCACTAATCATTTAGCTAGGCGTATCTGGTTCTGAAAAATCAAAGAATCCACCTCCATGAAAACTAATGAAAAAGAGAACATAACAGAACTGAGAAATATGAAAAGATAATGGTGACCGATCCAGAGTTTGTCAACATGTCCTTGAGACATATTTTCCGTGTCAACAGTGCAAACCGTACGTCTTTATGCACGCATGTACCTAGAAAATACAATACAACAATTCACACAGATGCATGCAACATTAAGATTCTCCTAATTATGGGAACTAAACTGGTGCTTGAATTCTCTCATAACTACCTAAACAAAACATATGAAATTCTCTAAAAAAAAATCATTAATTGAGAATTATATGCCAATGAGCTACCCCTAATCATACAGCAGGCCTTGGGAGTTTTAATTTTAAAATGAAAATTTTATATGCATGATTAATTAGCAAGTGAACTTATTATATGAGTCACTTGGCCACCAAGGGCGCAATCCACTCAAAACCTCCTTTACTGAAAACATGGTCCATCATCCACCCCCCACTTACCCAGATTTTTAGCAATTCTCCACAGAGTACACTTCTTTTCTTTTGACAAAACTAGCAGGAAAAAAACAAACATAAAACAAATAGGATTCCTTACAATTCAAGTCTGTATATGGAACCACGAGATTGATTAAGTGGTGCTTATAAAGAAGTTAGCACTTAGGTAAGCATGTTATAGCCATGTAGTAGAAGAAGGAAAAGGTTAGGTTCTATGCCAACTGTCCCCTAGGCTAGCTAATCTTCTTTTACTTGGAAAATTTTAAGGACTCGCGACTCTAGTACTCATGAAACGCACCGATTCCTTTTTCATGAGCCTTTATAATAAGGGATGGATGCTAGAGTACTGGGTGGTGGTATTAGTGGTTTCCATCCGTATTGATCCATCGATGCCTATCGACATAAAGAATAAAGTAAGAGATGCCACATTTTCGTGAAAAAAAATGAGAGAAAAACAAACAGATGGGGTCGTCATACAATTGAAAGGATGGACACACACAGATATATAGGTTAAGTGATCTCTTACAAAACTTTTGTGATGGTTTCTTCCACCACCCATGTGGCCATGATCATACCTGCGAATTAGTCCATCTCGTGACATGATGAAGTAGATTTTGGGCTGGGCTGAAATGGGGTATTATTATGGGACCCAACTCTCTCACTGTAATGATAGACCTATATATATATATATTTGGGCATTTCTGCCATACTGGAGCTTGAAGAGGATGTTTTACAGTTTACTCAAACATGGATGGAATCTACAATTCTTTTTGACTAAGTTGCCATGATCCATCCACCTTTACAAAAATATTTAATCCTTTTGTAAGAGAGGAAATGGTCTAACCATTACAAAATAGTGATGATGATAACAGGAGTCAATTTACTTTTGCCCTTCATCATCAGATTTGAATAATTGCAGGCTTAATTAGTCATAGTTAATCTTTCCCTATCATTGATTAAGTGACCGACACACGAATCCAATGTTGTAATTGTCCACCTTAAATTAAACCACCACCCAGATGACACCATTAGACATGTCATTTTGTGTCATATATAACCAAAACTGGTATGCATACCTCGAATGGCAGACAACCTTTAGCTAGGAAGCTAAAATACAATTGAATATGACACCAATATTAATGTGTGTTATGTCGTTTTGCAACTTTAGCCACGAATATACTTAGCCAACCCATTCACATTGTTAATTACATCACTAGGCACTAGCTATGTCGCCTTATAAAATAAAGTACCTGTTAGATTAAGGGGTTATGATGTAGCTTTAAGGCCATGGATTGGGAAGAAAAAAAGCTCATTATTGCTAATTGAATTTGGGAAAAGTAGAAAAATAAATCAACCAAGACATAATTAGTGAATTGAGTAGCTAGTCGGATCATTGCCATACATCACAAATGAATGCTAAGAAATTTCCAATTGTTCAAAAAGGAAAAGGTGGTGCAGTGTTTGGAAAAGTTCAACTTAAACATCCAAATTTAAGGCTAACCCAACCCCACAACATGACATGATAGTAATAATGCCATCCATCCTAGGCCGCCCTTAAATTATTCAATAACAAGCAAAAATGGGTCTTTGTACGTAGCAATTGAATTGGTGGTGGTGGGGCAAATGAGGAGGCTATGGGAAGAAAAAGGGAAAGTAGGGAGTGAGGGAAGGAGGAAGGGTTATGGAGTGAAGGAAAGGGACATGGGGGAGAGGAGGGAGTTATTGCTAAAAACCAGAATCAGATTTGGTGGGGGACAACCAAAGCTTGTATGCTTTGCTTTCAAGTCTTAAGGATGAATATTGGATCCACTCCACCACAATGGAGAGAAGAGAACAATAAGTTTACCCAACTTATCATTCCAATCAAAAGTAACAAGAAGAAGAAAATTCAAAGTGACAAATTCATCCATCCATAGTGCCAAAGACACTAGTAATAATTTTATCATATCTCAAGCAATCAGCATCATCAAGGAAAAAAAAAGGGAATTGTTTCTTAACAAAGAAAATAAATAATAACTTGAATAATTGCAGATGGTAACAGTCATCCAATCAAAATGATATATACTCCCTTTAGAACAGAACAGAACAGAACAGAGAAAAGAAACAAAAAAAAAAAAAAAACAGATGCCACCAACATTGCCCAACTGCAAAAAAAAAAAAAAAAAAATCTAATAAGTATCTCTAAGGGAATGCGACGTGTTATTTATCGTCTCCTCATAGATTTAATGAATTTCACCCAAAGAAAAAACAATGGCAACGGTAGAATGGGTGGTATTCGTGTTACTAGCTAGCTCAAAAGTAAAGTCCATCCATCATATGAGACCGGGGCATGATGGATTCCTTGAAACGAAATAAAGAAAATTGACAAGGCAGGCAGAAGAAAATGGACAAAAGATAGCATAATTCAACACAAAAATACATGGGCATGGGCTGGTATCTTCTATCCACCAGAGTTATGGGGAAAATTATCGTTGGTTAATGTTATCTTTTGTCCTTTGATTTGATCTAGAAATTTGAGATCTATTATTTGGCTGCTATCACTTTCTTGGATTCAAAGTCCTGGACACTCTCTTGGAAAATGAGATACAATTCAATTTTTATTTCTCTAAAAAATAAAGAAAAATGTTTGGCAAATACTATGACCATAAACAAATTTCTTTTTGTTTAAACTGCTAGATAGGTAACATTAATCGCTTCTAGACTTGTGGTGTTTTTATGCTTTTAGTCTCCCTTAAGCTGTATGTTGTAAGAATACTTGCGAAAATTTCAAACTTAGGGCCCTAGGGGTGATGGGAGTGGCCTTGAGTCCCATTAACTCCAACAATCCATTAATGGTTCATTAGGTACACAAGCACCCCCCCTACCTGGCCCCTGGTCCATGTTCACTTGGTCCCCTTTCCCCCTCCTTCAATTCAATTATTAAATTAAGGAAGAAAAAGTACCTGAATTATTTAATTAGATTTGATTTCTCCTATACAATTGAATTGTCAATCCATTTCTCTCCCTGATATATATATATATATATATTCATATTCATTATCACCACAACAACAATATTTTGCTTCCACTTTCACACTCCCATCAATATTATCATCACCAGAGAAACTTCATTGCAATTTCATTACAAGTATAAAAGAAGTGCGCGGAAGGATTGACACTAGAATGGCTGTGCATGCTAAGTTTCATCATCATCACGAATTTCTTGCTCATCAACTTGATAATAACAGCGCCAATCCTCTTAACTATGGTGAGCGTTCTATCTATCTGAGAATTAGACTGTTATATGTTAAGTTTCCGTCCATCTTATTCAATAAAAGAGCACTACTAACGTGAATAAATCTTTTTTTTTTTTTTTTTTTTTTTGTGTGTGTGTGTAGTTGGACAGCGTATCTTCAATGGAACAACTGTATTGAGTGGTCCTGAGAGCGAGTTAACTTGCAATAATAATAACATGATATCGGGATCACGGAAGAGAGCTAGAGAAGATCATCAACTCCAATTCCAATTCCAATTAGCAGCAGCAGAGCAACAGCGTCAAAAGATTATGTTGCAGCAGCAGTTCATCTTGTCCAACTTAAGTAAAGGAGGGCAAAACATGGACAAAACTTGGAAGGCACCAATTTCTTTAGACGAAGAAAATCATATGAATGGTTCTGGGACAACAACCTCTACCAGTGGACGATCTTCTCATTTCTTTGCATCTTCTTCATACTTGCAAGATATTAACTCCAGTCTTGTACGTCAAAAGTATGAAATTGATGCATTGATTCAAATTGAAAATGAGAAACTTCGATCAGGACTAGAAGAGATGAGAAAGAAGCATTACAAATCGCTGTTGTCTGTATTGGATGGGCACGCTTACATGCAAAGGCTCGAAGAAAAGGAAACAGAATTAGTGATTGCACACCAGAAGAGCGCGCAGCTGGAAGAGAAGATAAGGCAGCTTAATGCCGAGAATCAGATTTGGTTCAATGTGGCAAAGGACAATGAAGCTATAGCATCTAACCTGAGATCTAGTCTAGAACAATTCATCCTCCATAATCAGAATCAAGCTAGAGAAGGCTTTGGAGAAAGCTGGTGTGAAGGAGGTGGTGTGGCTGGTGTTGGAGCAGACGAGGCTCAGTCTTGTTGCAATGAAGTGCGTATCCAGGATGATAACAATGAAGAGTACAATATATCAAAGAAAATCATTCAAGAGAATTGTGAGCTAAAGCAGCGGAAATATTGCAAAGGTTGCTGTGAAAATGAAGTATCGGTTCTAGTACTACCGTGCCGGCATCTTTGCCTCTGCAAGGATTGCGACTCTAAGCTTCTTTCATGTCCCATTTGTAATTCTGCTAAGAATGCAAGTCTCCAAATCTTTATCTCATGAAATAAATCATCAGATGCTATGACGTACTGGAGATTTCAATTTTTGACTATTTTGAAATTTGTATATCGTGCTTGTAATTATGAGAAAATAAAAAAAAAATAAAAAATACTTAGTTTTCAATAGTGTAAAATGATCAGTATCATCACATCTTAATTTCTTTATTTCCTTGGTATTATTGATGCATTTCTTTTTATTTTTCCGACCCCAAATAAATCGCCTCTAATCTAATATTTCAAATTTTGTGGAATCCAAAGTGTTTTCTACCATATCTTCATACATCTATTAATAGGAAAAATACAACAAAATGGAAAATATTAATATGAATAAGTTAGTAGCTGTCCAAAGAAACCTTGAGCAGTCGGTACAATTAAACACAACTTGCATGGGACTAGCTTCTAGCAACATAACAAAGATTCTTACTTTCAAATTAATCACATCGACAAAGGCACTACAACTTTGCGTAGAATGCATAGCTCGATGACAGGTCACTGTAATACTGCAGATTGATGTTTCATGTACACATTTATTACTTAATTTACGGAGAGCTTGTGTGCATTCCGCTTTGCCTTCTTATATAACCCTCCTTCGATCTCTAATAACACACAATAAATCCTACATTATAAGATGCCAATATGTTGCAGCTGGGCTCTCAACTTGTTATGGGGGTCAGAGTCCTGCTCCAACTTTTTTTTGCAAATGCACGAAATTGCTAAATTGTAAGGTGATGATATTGTCTGTCCAACTTAACCAACCAATAAAGTTGGTTTTGGTTATGGACTTGTCATTGTGAAGAGTACAACGATCAATCTTTTCACGGATTTAAACCAAAAAAAGAAAAGAAAAGAAAAGAACAACTTGATCTTTCCTTGGAAGATGATGTGCAACCAACCAAACATTCTTCTACATTTGCTCAAAGAATCCTTAGCAAATTCATTAAAAACTTGAGTTTGAAATACACTTTACATGCCTCTATGGGTATATGTTGTTTTACCTAAAATTCTTATCATATAAGATTGATTATGAAATGTGGATGCTCTCAGCATATTTGCAGACCTCCCTCCCAAGTCACAAAGTAGTGTTTTAGTTAATTGAATATTTTAGAGTTAATAATGCCAGAAATGGATCCTGAAGACTTGTGAATTAAACAAGTGTCACTTTCCATGTTTGGGAAAGCAAGGCAGGAGAAGGACCCATTCCCTTTTTCCCACTATGGGGATATCGGGCATCTTGACAGTTTCTTCCTTCCTCTGAACTCTGATTGAAAATCTCAAAAGTGGTAGACATGCTATAAAGGTGGAAGCACAAGATGCCTTTTTCTTTTTCCCCAACTAAAAATGCCCATCTTAAAACTTAAAGTAGTATTAAATCAAATAAAAAGGATATGGAGATTGGGAATCATGAACCTCATGTACCCCCCACACAAACTTTTATTTCTTTTGCTTTGTGGTGAAATGAAATGGTATGGTGATGAGATACCCGTGTTTAGAGGCACACCTTTTCAAATGGCGAGCCAAGAAAGAAAGATGAAATGCCCGTTTGGGCACGCTATTGGTACACCCTAAAAGAGACCCAACACATGAAAGTGGATGCCACCCCTTTTAAGATAAAAGTTTAAATGGATCAAAGAAAACTTCTTCTTCTTCTGAATATGACCCCACTAGCTCCATTACCAATTCTAAGCATTATGTTTGATCACACTACCACTTTGTTTTCTCCATTGAAAGCAACAATAAAATAACCTCGAAACTACAATTTGGAATACTAAACCAAAACCAAAAGTGGGAACGTACCCTGGCCTCTGAAACAACAAGGTATGATTCCAATTTGGAATCAGTCTTCCAAAATGAATGATAAATTTGATTATTCCCATGGCTCTTTTCCATGTGGCAATGTCCAAAAGATGCCAAGATTCTCTCATCGATAAGCATTATTAATATTAAGATTATTAGTTCGATACTGTATCATATATATAGATTGATGGATGAACAATTGAAAACTGAAATAATAAATGAGCCCTAGTATTATTCTTTATTTGATCCCTTCACGCTCCTAAATTCCCTTGACTTAGAGAAGGAGACATCTATGGCTAAAATAATGCCACACCCCACTCTTCCTATCTTTATCAAAAGAAATCAATTTAGTTATAGAAAATTTCATCATGTATACAACAACTTCTTTTGTATTAGACTAGTCAGCAAAATATCACAAGGAACGATCTGTGGTGACATTAGTAGATATTGCATAGTAGAAGAAATCCAAAAAAAAAAGGTATTGGAGATGCCATATCATTCACATAATGTGGAGTTGTTTGTTTATGGAGATCTTATCAAGCAAGTGGAGTAAGTTGATGGGGTCTTTCATCGAACACAAAGTCCGCAGAATAATGTGGGGAGTGATGACTATAGAATGAAGACGATCTGGTCCTTCTGAATCATGTCATGTGGTTCCAGTCCCCCTCCCCCATACATAATGATAGTGTCCATTACTATGAAGTTGGTTTTTGAAATGGATAAGTTAAAAGAAAGCATGACAGGCAGGTGAAGCCAACACTAGCTACTATGTTATGTAATGTATATTGTTTTTATGCTATTGTATTGTAATGTAAAAGCTTCTTCTCCCGATGCCATATTTTTAGGTCATCCAAATTTGACTGCAAAAACAATACGCGTTGCGTACAAACTAAACTAAACTAGGTTGCAATTCAAATAAGAAAATTGGAAGAAAGCAAAGGAAAGAGCATGTGGCGTGGTGCACACTGTTTTGGTTTTGGACAAAAGACTTAATTTGTTTGTTGGCAGAGGTGTCGCGTAAGTCCACTTAACTTAAATTCCTCTGATTAGATCATATTAGTATGCTTCATCATTTGTCAAGAGACACAAGGGCCATTTTAGAGGTTGAGAGGAGAGGTAATCACGCAATCAAACACCATTAATTGGTTGGTATCTGTCCATGTCATTCTTGGGTAATGGTTGAAACCATGGAATGGAATGGAATGGAATCGTATTTGTGTGTTTTTCATTTTTCTTATTTTGTTTAGTCTCATTGATCATCCTTATCTAAAAAGGAAACCACCAAATTTATTTATTAAATTACTTGCAAAAGAATGAAAATGAAAAGTCCATTGGTTCAATTTCAATCCATTGTTAAACTTTTGCAACTTGTGTTTTTTTACTTACTTAATTCACAAGTTAAAAAGACAAATTAATGTTAGTAAGAAAATGCTTGCATAATTTCATATGGATGGATACTAATAGTAGGGGTGATCTCTACTCTACATATATCTCCTCTGATTTTCCTCAATTGCCACCCAAATTCAGTAAATATATTGATTTAAATGTTATATTATAGAATTACCACAAGAAAAACTACTTTTCGAGATTGAGTAACTTTTGCATCTCGCATCTCAAGGAATAATTAAGATGGAGGCGTAATAATAACAGGTGGCGTGGGGGCTTAGATGAGTGTACGGTAACTTTGTCACCGGTTTATGAGTAGAGGTATGAAGTTTGTCTGTAGATCGCGACGATGATGTGTGAAGTTGGGGCCCACTTTGTCATGGAATGGGGTACCCTTATTAATTAATTATCCCGTTGTTGCCGTTTCATCTGATCTGTGGGTCCGTCTCTTAACAGATACAAATTTAAGTTTGGTTTAAGATTGACTGACTAATTGTGTTCGCTCGCAGGTCCCCAAAATCAAAAGCGAAGAAAGTTAGAAAAAGTAATGAGTAGGAAGGAGGAGGAAATGGAGAGATGTGCTTTGGGGGGTCTTCGCACGCTTTTTTGTTGGACAAGACAACCACCTCTTCTTTCTTTTCTCAATAAAAGCCAAATCTCAAAACTCAAACACTTATTATTTCACTCTCGGGGGCCCCCTTCGTGACCTTTCACTATCAAAATTTTCACAAATAAATACTTGATCACAAACAATCTTTTACGGGGAATTCTAATTGGCAAGGAAACGGCCGAGGGAGATGGAGCGTTGCACCCTCTCCAGTCTCCTTCCTCACTTGTTTCCTCGCTAACAAGACAAGCCCATCTTTTACATCAAAGAATTGTTGCTTACACGTCCTACACACAAAAAATGAGAGTTTAAAAAAAAAAAAAAAAAAAAATGGTCATGTTCATCATTTTGATAATAGGTATGGAAAATGACCAACTAGATGTAAGGTGGTTTCGTAGCAAACTTTTATTGTGATCTCAATCATTCATCATTTCTTCAACGACAACAATCATGCATGTTTGCAAACCCATCCTTTTACTTTTGTGCCAATAAGGCAATGTGCAATGTGTGTGTGTACTACCAAGTGTCTAGCTAGATAGCTAAGCTTATTTAAGTCATAATGGACTGGAGTGATGTATATTTGAATGGGGTATGGGTCCCATTATTCTTCAATCTCATCCCCCATTTATGAAATGATGGAAATAGATATTTGGGACTTAATTTGTGCGTGCCCCATAAAGAGCTGTTGGGTGCCAGAACATGTTTTTTGGTTTTAACTTAGTCAAATCTGTCATCCTTGATTTCTCTTATGTGTTTGTCATTTGTTTGTTTTTAGCAATTGAAATAACTCAAAGCATCATCCCCTTCATTATTACAAATAGGAAGCTAATCTATCCATCACCTAACCTTCATGCCATTCTCTTTCCATCATCTCAATATATTAATTTCGTGACACAAGGGGCAGTAGTGGGGTTGGTTGCAATGCGAAAAAATAAAATAAAATGCCCTATTAAAGTAAAAGTGATGGTACTAGTTACTTTGGAGAAAGATCCAATTTTCTCTCCATCTTTGTGCTGGGAACCTCCCTCCCCAAAGCTTTTTGTCCTCAACAATTGAAAATGGTTATCTATCTCACCTCCCTAAGGTTAGGTTAATTTTCTAATTATAATAATTAACTCACCTACGCATGTCAGTATGAAATGACCGTAAACATTAGACGAAGTACACATTGTGAGGGTCCAAATCGTAAGGGATCCTGATTCATTGGTTCAATACATGTGTATGTATATATACAATGCAGAATATAGAGTAATTTAGACCTTCAATTGGAGACCAAGTACGACTTTGTCGTCTCTTTAGGTCAAACTTTCATCATACACAAAGACAGAAAAAGAGACAAGGCAAAATACAACTTGGTACTTACTACTTACTATGTGTTTGAATGACACAATCTAACTGTTGAGAGTTTGTACTATGCCAACAACCTTTTGCATCATTCGCATTATTACTTGTGTGTAACTAGTGCTTCTAGAGTGACCATGTACCTATTATATAAAGATCACCAGTCTCTACCACTAGGGTTACCTTTTAAATGGTTTTAAAGTCCATATTTACCAAACTTGACTTCTTTTTTCACAACTTTATTTTTAAGAAAAGCAAAGCGAATGTGCTTAACAATAGCATCCACATTGCTAATCTAATAGTTATTAACAAAATGTCAATTTCACCACTAACTCCTTGTTCAGTATGTAAGATGAATTGAAGGAATATGATGTAATGGAAGATGCATAATCAATAGGAAGAAAAAAGAAGAATAATTGGATTCCGAGTCATGTTCACAATTAAGGCTAGTCAACAAACCAACCTAATTAGTGATCTAATTAGATTATAAATATTCCTTTATATATGAGTAAAACTTCATTAGATAGCTAATGCAGGACAAGATATAGATATTTCAGAATATTACAAAGGAAAAAGGAGCAACTAGTGTTGAGGATAAAGTTCAATTTCAACCCCTCTTAAAGCCAACCCCTGATCATAAAAAAAAATGCAAACCTAGGCCGCCCTTGAATTATTTAAGAATAGGTAATCTGTTTATATAAATAAAATTAGTGGGGGTGGAGAAAGTGAAAGGGAAGAGAGAGAGAGAGAGAGTCAGAGAAAGCAACATGGGAAGGGATATGGGATTTATTACTTTAGAATCAGATTTGGTGGCTTATACAATTAGGAGAACCAAAGCCTGTCTGCATTTATAATCTGAGATTGAAAAGAAGACAAAAACTCGCAAGTTATTCCAATTGAAAGCAACAAACAATATGATGGTGACAAATCCATAGTGCCCAAGACATGCCACGCTCTCAATATTTGTTTCTTTGCATAAAAACTTGAATAATTGCCAAAATATACGGGTAAGGAGCACCCAATCAAGTTTTATTTGATGCTCTTAGCACATCACATTGTACATGTTATATAGAAATAGAAAAGAAGGAAAAAAATTTACAAAAAAAAACAAAAATAGATGCCACCACTCACCAACCAAAGTCTATATAAGTTAACATTGAAAAGCACATTTTTAAGGGATAGAGACTTGGTGTTTATCTTTTGATTGATTCAGAAAAATAATGAGTTGTGGTGTCTATTCAGGAAAGCTTGCAAGCTAGCTTAGCTTAATTAGCTAGGTGGGGGTGTTATAATAGAGTAACAAAAGAAGGTAAAGGAAAGGTTGTTCAAGTGTGATGTTAAGAGATAGAGATGATTGATCGCAATGTTGTGTATTATACAGATAACAAAGGGTGGGGGCATTGGCACCTTGTTTTATGGCTCCAAGCAAAGCAACGCTGGAAGAATGTGACATGCATGGATTAGGTTCCTCCTCCCACAACCATGGGCGGACCTACTAAGGGGCGAGTGTGACATGCATGGATTAGGTTCCTCCTTCCTCAAATTTTTAAATATATATATATATATTTTAGTTTTAAATAAAATTAATTATATAATTTTAAATACAATATAATATTTTTTATACAATTATTCGAACATGTATTTGTTAGTGTAGTGATTTAAGGTTTATCATTTTTAGTAAAAGACTCGAGTTCGATACTCTTCGAGTGAGTTTTTATTTTATTTTCAATGCAATTTTATTAGTTGTTGTAAATATTAAAAAATATTTAGTTTAATAAAAAATTATTAACATTAAAGAAATAAATTCTTTTTCACAAGTGGTATAAAATCTCCAACAAAAAAAATATCTAAAATAATAACTATAGAATTAAAAAAATGAAAATTTTGAACCTCATATAAACTATTTTTTCTATAAATTTGTATTATGATCGTATTAAGTTCGCAAATTAAAAAAAAAATTAGCTTATCCTAATTATTTTGTGATGTTAGTTATATATTCTAGTTATTATAATCGTTTGCTCCTTGCTAAGGTTATCGATAGTGACATTATTTCGGCTTAAAATTGGACTACACTAGATTCAATTTGATATATGCAATGTATTTTTTATAGTTGTATTTTTTTTATGAATGAGACTAGGGAACCAGGTTTTGCAATCAGGATGATGTGACATCGTTAAAGGATGTTTTTTACAACCTCGAGATACACATAAATACTTTGGAGATTTCATTATTCTTTCAAAGTCACGCCACATCACCATGATTGCAAAAACATGGTTTCCTAACATTTTCATTTTTTTTATTAGTTACTAGCTTATGGAGAATAAAAAAAATTTAATTTTACCATTAATAACTATTATTATCAATTAATAAGTATTTTCTATTTCGCCCCTCCTCAACTAAAATCATGAATCCGCCTTTGCCCACAACCTTTTCTGTGTCATAAATATGAAACAAGGATAGAATATAACAGAAAGTAGTATAGGGTGGTGGGAAGGGAAAATGAAAGGAATGAGCAAAAGATGGATAGGTGTAAGATCGCCTAATTCAATACGGATGAAACAGGGAGAGGCAAGGCATCTTCTCGCCATTAAGGCTGTCAAGGGATGAGGGAAGGCATCAAATGACATTCAGATTTTCCACTGAATTTTTTTTTTTTTTAAAAAAAAAAAAATAATTAATGAGGCGTGGGAGCGTGGAAACGGGATGATTGAAAACAACAAGGCAGAAACAATGTCAGTTCCCTCTCCTCTCTTCTCAGTTACTGTCGTCATCTTTGAGGCCGACATACGATATACGCAACTCTAATACCCTCCATCATTATCATTATTATTATTATTATTTTGCCCCATTTACTTGGATATTTTTTTTAATCAGGGAGAAGAAGAAACAGTAAATATGTAGTTACGTTTGGTTTTTACGTGCATGCCTAACGGCAGTAGATTCATTTCGTGGAAGGCAAATGAAAATAATAATGCAGGTTTATGTCAGCTTATATCTCGCATTAATTTTGGGTTAAAGCAAGTGTTGGTTGCATTACACGTGGAATCAGCAAGGAAATAATGGAGATATAGAAAGGTCCGTCCTTGTACCCATCGTGGCAGGAAAAAAACATGGAGAATACTCGTGATATGATTTCTTTTTATTGTTTATTGTTTATTGTTATGACACGGTGGGGGTGGAATCTTTTATGACCACTAATCCATGTGTAAAATGAAGATGAAAATACAACATTGCCCCCCTATACAGTGAAGTGAATGGTCCCACAATTGTAACCGTTTTTTTCTTTTTCTGAGAGTGACTTCTTTATTTGGACCGCGCAATATGGAACTCTGACGTGGATGCCCCACCCCCACCACCATTCTCTCTCTCTCTCTCTATTATCGCACTAAAAATTTCTTCAACAATTTAAACCTAACCTCCCTCCCTCCCGTTACAAAACAAACAAAATGGTTTAAAAAAAAAAAAAACGTTTACAAAGTTAGACGAATGATTTGATTATTCAACTAACCTCTCTCAGTAGAATCTGTAGCTGGGGCCTGCTGTCTGCCCCTGAGGCTGAGGGTATGAGTGTGTTGTCCAGTTTTTACTGTCCGTTTCATTTATAGGACACTGCCCCTAATTGGCCCCACCCCATCCCCTGCCCTATTTATTATGTCTTCTTCTCTCCATTCAACTGTTTCATTGTTTATTTATTTTTCACTTGCTTCAAAAGCATTTCAATCAATCTCTCACTCTGTAGAGTTGGGGGTTCGGTCAGTACTTAGTACCCTCTTCCTTCATCCAATGTTGCTTTGCTCTGTCCATCACCATCCACCCTGAACCCATATGGGATGTTACTGTCACTCACTCGGTCCCCTCACCCATTATCATTCACCTTTCTTTATTGAGCTTTTATTCGAAACACGCATCTCAATTATTTATTTTATTTCTTTTTAGATTTAGATTTAGATTTATATTTAGATTTTTTTTCTCTCTTTCTCTCTCCTCCCTGCCCCATTATATAAAGGCCCCCATCCCATCCTTACATGCAATATTTTGTTTCGACTTCTTTGTCTATCTTCCATATTCCAATACACAAGGCTTCAGTTGAAGATTCTACACATCAAGAAGGCGAGGAAGAAGGGTTGATTATGGCAGTTGAGGCACAATACCCTTCCCCTGCTGTTTTCAGGCATGCACGAAACGATACCACCACATCTACTTTGGAAAACTTTCATCATCAAACCACCAAACTCGGAGGAGATGCCAATAACGCCAATCTGCTTGGAGTTTATAACAACTACAACTATAACTATGGTGAGTTTTTAGAAACCCGGCGGCCCCCTCTCAAATTTCAATCTCTCTACGATTCTTTTTCTTCTTCTTTATTTTCAAATTTGTAGTTGTGGTGATTAACGTGGACTAATTTTTTTTTTTTTTTTTTTTTGTGCAAATTGCAAAATGAAGTTGGCCAGCCCCATATCATGAATGGAACCGTTTTTAGCGAACCCGAAAGCGAATTGACATGCAACATCTCTGGATCTCGAAAGAGATTCCGAGAAGATCATCATTTCAATGGCAATCTAGCATCATCACAACAACAAATGCTCAACCAACAACAACAGCAACTGCTACAAATTCAGCAACAGCAGTTTATGTTATCCAAATGGCCTCCTAAAGAACAATTCATGGACAAAAGCACAACTACTTCAATTTGTACGCCATCTTCTTTGGAAGATAATCGTTTGAATGGATCCGGAGGGACATCTACAAGTGGTCGATCTTCCGTACTTCCTTCTTCTTACCTCGTCTCATCGCCGCATTCACAAGATCTCAACGCCAATCTCCTTGGACAAAATCTTGAAATCGATGCATTGATTCTTCTACAGGTAGCTTACTTACTAAAATAGAAAAAAATATATATATATATTTACAAGTAATTGATTTTGATGAGTGTTTTTTTTTTTTTTTTTTTTTTTACAATTTTTTGGTTATTCAGAATGAAAAGCTGAGATCGGGAATAGAAGAGACGCGAAAGAGACATTGCAGATCACTTGTACATGTCCTTGAACAACAAGTTGTGAAAAGGCTTGAAGAGAAAGAAACAGAGCTAGCCAACGTAAGTAGGAGGAACGCAGAGCTAGAAGAGAAAATAAAGCAAATGAGTGCAGAGAATCAGATTTGGTTCAATGTAGCTAAGAACAATGAAGCGATTGCTTCTAGTCTGAGGAGCAGTCTAGAGCAAATAGTGATCCAGAATCAGAACCAAGAAAATGAAGGACAAGTTAAAAAGGAAGGTTTTGGGGACAGCAGCATCGGTGGTATTGTTGCAGACGACGCTCAGTCTTGTTGTAATTATGTTAATGATGAGGAAAATACGACGTCAACAGCAGCAGCATTAATGGGGGCTTTTGCTCATGAAAAACTATTCGTGAGAACCGTGAACTGAAGCAAAGCAAATCTTGCAAAGTTTGCCATCAAAATGAAATTTCAGTTCTGCTGTTGCCATGCCGACACCTTTGCTTATGCAAACACTGCGACACCAAATTCACTTCATGTCCCATTTGCAACTCACTCAAGAATGCAAGCATCCAAGTCTTCATTTCTTGATTTTCAATTCTCTCTACCTTCTTGTTTTCTCTTCTTTAAACTGGGTTAATTATGTTTGAATGAATGCGGTGAAGAACAACCATTATTGTATTGAATTTCATCTTTCCACCATTTTTATTTTTATTTTTATTTAGCTGTACTGTTAGAAACCAATGAAATCATCCCATATGACCCTTACCTTTTTTTGCTTGCTTAGACGTTGAATTTTTTTTTTTTTTAAAAGGCCCGACGAGCATGTTTGTGGAACCATACCATCCCCGCCACAAATCTACAACCTTGAGGTGGTACCTCTTTGGCAAATCATTGTTATTCAATCTCGTTAATTTCTTCGATTTACTCTAGTTAATTGGTGGGTTCAAGCTTTAATAATTATTTTAATATCTTCTTATCATCATGAACCCTCGTTAATAAGTCAGTCACCCAAGTATCATGGTGCTTTCCAAATTAAGCTCTTTGGGTTAACCTGTAAGAGACCAAAAATTGCATGGCACATGATGTTATTCATAACTGTTGTTGGTTTCTAATACAGCAGGATTTTTTGCATATATTGATTGATTGATTGATTGTGGTTATGGTGGTAGTTGGTTGGGCAAAAATAAATTACCCAAAGCCACATGCTGGTAGAGCTACTGGAAAAATGGAAAGTCATGAAGAGGGAGGAAAAGGGTGTGTTCCTTGATTCGCGGGGATGGATAGTTTCAGAGGCAAGGCAGGCGTGAAACTGGCTTTTCACTGTTTTATTGATTTCTTTGTTGTTGCATCGATGCTTCCATCTCTCCTGTTTTTTTCTGCTATCACTTTATTTATTTTTTCACCTTTCTTTTTTCCCCCAGTACAAGAAAATATTTTTTTTAACACTAGTTAACACAATACTAAATAGAGCAAGTCATTGACATATGAACAAATTAAGGTATAATGGTTTAGTAGATACGACAGTAGGACGTAGCTAGATGGATAATTTGGGATGTTTATTAGGCAGAATGCAAGTGGGGGGCCCTTCCTGCTATTTCGTCATGTACAATAATAGTAGAGAGAATTAATGGGTTGAATGTACTATTCGTTGTGGTTGTTGCTAGCTTCTCATCACCATTTGTCCTTTATATAAACTTCTTTCCAGGATTTCATTATTTTTGTCTTGAACAATAGTTTCTTTCTTTCCCATTATGATATGATGCTGTTCTTGCATTTGATATAATAATGTAATGTTGTCCTTGTGACAGTCAGTCAGTACATTGGGTTGGGAGGAGCTATAAGTCATAGGTGGTGGGGATGGATCTCTCTCACTCTCTTCCCATCAATTCATTTCTCATTTAATAAATGGTGGGAGTAAGTTATGGGTTGGGTTCTGTTTTTTTTGTTTTTTTTGTTTTGTTTTGTGTAGAGTAGAGTAGATGGATGGTGGTGAGTGTTGTGTTGTGTTGTGACTTATGGTGAGTCGGTGGATAAGTGCAGTGCGTCGTTTTGTTTTATGGTGGGGATGAGGATCCCTCCATACTATTATATCATACTAATAAAGTTGTATAAATGATGATGGGGTTGAGTCATGGTTGGGATCAGGTCTCTAATTGCTCTCTCTACTTGCTTGCTTTTTTAGTAGATGAAGACGAGGGAGATGATAACAATGGAGCGATCAATTATATATGCAACCAACCAAAAACTCTCTGGATCTATAGACTATAATATTATTAAAGAAAGAAAATAACATATCATGATGTAAACAAGAAATCAAAGAAAGAATAGCGAGTGAGTGAGAGGCAGAAAAAGAGATATGACTTTTTCTGTATGCGGATGAGATGTTGAGAGATGAATAGGAGAGGCGGGGACCGACTCCCACCACTCTCCATCCACCACTGACCAACAGTCCTTCCTCTACAGCATAAAATATGTCACAGACGATTTTTCTTTTTTACTTTTCTTTTGGTTTCATTGATAAATATATAGATAAGATAGGGTAAGAATAATAATAATAATAGGAGAACGTTTGATGGATGGGTGAGTGCTCAAGTCACCATTGCAAAGTACCTGACCCTGCACTACCACCCACCCTAAAGCCAAAGCAAACCAAATCATGCCAAACATATATGTACTTGCATTCCCCGTAACTCTCACTTGTTCATTTCTATATTCATCATAGACTTTAAACACATCGCATCATACTTTATTTATTAGCTGTACCAATTTTTATTCACCAAGCAAAACATCCACCCATCATCTAATTTTTCTTTCAAACTACACCTCAACATAACATATATAGCAAAGTTGATTCAAATAAAAAGGGATTCAAATCCTCCGAGCAAGGGACAAAACAAGAAGCATCATTAGCTTTCACGCTTTCTTACCTTCCACACTTATATTTAGAATAACCTAATGAAAAATTAATTTTAATCAAATCATCGAATTGAATCTATTACAGTCAATGCCGGAAAATTTTATTCTATATTTAAAAAAAAAAAAAAAAAAAACCTAGCTACATCAAGACCAATACACAGTTTTGAAACGTTAAAATAGGGTATAATCAAAAGGAATCGATAATTGTTTATGTATAAGTATGGCCAGCATACATTATAGCATAATACATTGTATTTCTAGCCTCCCAGCTAGTAAAATATAAAAAGAGAGAGGAGAGTGTTGGTTTGGCATTCACATTCAAGAGTTTTGCTACACAGACCGCTCCCATGGCCTGTTTTCACAGCCTTGGGGGCAAAAATACAATGTTGCCCTCATCTCTTTAAACATTTTTTTGAGAAGGTAGTTAAAAAGAGGGGCAAAATCATATTTTCGCCCCCCAAGACTGTGAAAACAGGCCATGGGAGCGGACTGGCTAGAATTGGGGTTTCAACCAAACACCCACATCACTTGCCTGTACCCTACATACCATAAGTTTTAAAACGCATGGTAGGAAATGAGAATTATTAATGAAGTTGGGGGGTTGACTCGGGAATCCCATTTTCTATCTCACCCTTCTCTCCTCCTCAAAGTCATCACTATTGTATAGTTTTTATTTATAGTTTGGGGGGGTGGGGGTACAAAGTTACAAACAGGGACAAACAAACAATAAATGTCCATCAATCTAGTCTTCCCCACAACTATCCATCCTATTATCTCTTATTTTAATGGTGGGTCACAAGAACTCACTCTTCTGTCATCATTAATACTGGAAGCAGATTTCAATTGAATATTAAGTGATCTGATCATGAGATGCATGGGATGGGGGACTCGGTCACGGACGGCATTATTTGCACACACACACCATGTGGTATACAACACACACACTATATATATATATATATATATATACACACTCTTGTAGTACTAATCAATCTTAATTCTTAACAAGCACATTGGTGGAGCCAACCCAGTGTGCTGATTAATAATTAATTAGATCTCTTATCGACTTTAGCTACCCAATAAATTGATCAGTCAGGATCAAATGAGTTGGTCGGGGTTGGCTTTAAAATACATACAGAGAGAGTGAGCAAATATATAAAGCAAGCAAGAAGAAGATTTAGACGTGAATGATGGTTGTCTCTCTTACCATTTCGTACGGTTGGTTTTCTTAGAATTTTGAAAAAGCAAGCAAATAATGAATTGTCTAAGTACAGTAAGTGGGCACTAAAAATAATAAATATAATTATGGTGACCAGATTCATTGAAAGAAAGGAGTAAAGGTCGAATCTTACACTGCTGTTTTCTTGGAGTGGGAGTGGGAGTGGGAGTGGAGCCATTGAGCGTGCACTCTACCCAGCTCTTCTTCTTTGCCTGCCAAACCATTAACTAACAACAATACATTATAAATCTGATGTTGTATAGACTATAGACCAAACACAAGACAAGATCTCTCTCAAAAGAAAGAAAAGAAATGCATTCACATACATCATTCATGCTTTTTACCTGTGCCCATTTATCAGAAAAAAATGATAAAGGGTTCTGTTCCACCATTACCTTGAGTCATGAAAAATAAGGTATGATGTGGGGTTGAACAAAACTTTTGTATGGTATTGGACTTATCTTCAAAAAGTCTATGTAATGGGAAAAGATGCTTATTATATCTTTGATTAAAAGTCACCCATTGGGCCGGTTCTTAATTTGGTGTAAAAGGTCCACTAACAATGCAGAGGAATCAATGGGTCCAAAGATTCCTTAACCTCATATCTCATTTTATTTTATTTCACCTCTCTTTTCTTTTGCTTTGCTTTGCTTTGTTTTGCATTTTATAATCAAGGATGTGATGTGGGGTGTTTAAATCATTCTCCATTTGTTGGTTGTTCTAGCCCTCCCTAGGTGTGGTGGAAGGGTGAAGTAAAGGGTATCATCTCATTTTAAGGAAAGAAAGAAAACCTCACTCAAAAAACAAAAACAAAAACAAAAACAAAAAGATAAAGATAAAGCCTAACCCAAACCCAAACCCAAACCCAAACCCATCCATCCCACCTTAATAATCTAATAGCATCAAGGGCAAGTAAACAAATCTCCTTTTTATTTTATATACCATACTAAAACCCCAAAAACCAATTATCTTTCCCTTGTTAATTAATCTTAAATATTCTCTCTTGATTAGGTCAGAAGGCAAATCTGATAGATCCATTTGTACCAAAATGTATACAAAATAAGAGATTGGGATAAGCAAATATATGTATTATCTATATCTTCTTCTTCGAGTGGTTAACATCATCTAATCTCATCTCTACCAATATATATAATTGCATAAAGTTTTTTTTATTATGGGATGGGGGTCCCCTATGACCCCCATGCCTTTGTTTGAACGTAGGAAGGATTTGGGTTGACTCTGCCCCATTGCTTACATCTATGGTACTATGATAAGTAACCAGTAGTAATATATATATATTATTGTAAAATGCCACGAGAAACTAGGTTCCTCTCTCTCTCTCTCTCTCTCCCTTTTAGACTCTTGTGCTTTTCCATGTTTCTATTTTAATATATCAAGGGAAGAGAGTGAAACGTGCTAGGTAAGAGCCTTCCAAGATACATCAATTTATTTCCAGAGTCAAGCCAAGCCAAGGGGAGGAGTTCCTATCACCTTGAATTTCTCAACGCTAATAATAATAACAACAACAACAACTCTTCTGCCCTGCCCTGCTCTGCCTGCCTTTTATAATTATTTTATAAAATTATCATGTATATATTACTTGTATTAGAATGTGGGATGTCCTTATCAAGAACCAAATTTTAGGGAAGTCTCTCTTATTGAGATGTGGACACATAAGATGCCCCTTTCTTTCTTTTTCCTTGCAATTTTCTTCCTTTCTTTATGACATTGCATGATGGGGTATGGTTTTTGTTTGTTCACCTATTTTTGTAAGCAAAGCAAAGAAACAGAGAGAAAGGGTGGAGATTTATGACTTTTGTATTAAATGCTTTCTCTTTCAACTTCATCTGTTGTGTTGTGTTGTGTTTCAACGTGGGATGTGAGATGACATTATCAAAGAAGAAGAGAGGGAAAGGGGAGGGGATCCTCTTTCAAACTATATATAAATATAATTATTGTAGATAATATAGTGACAGATGAAAGGTTAGAGAGGTGAACCCATCATTCAAGTCACCTTCATTACATTTCCAATATTTGCATTGAATATAATAATACAGTGGGAAGGGTTTTTGGTTCAGTTTGGTTTGTAATCTCCATCCATCAGCAACAAGACCTTTTTGTGGTCACATGGGTGGCACTCTCTCTCTCTCTATTGGATACCAAGTTGATGAGGGGCTGAAGGACCCAACTCAATCAAATCTTGCAACCAAGTAAAGACACACGAGAGGCCAACCCAAGATTCTTTTCTCTTTTAACACTCAATAACTGCTCTCGCTTACAAGGAAAGCAGAGACTTTTCATGAGAGTCTTGTGTTGGTTGTCTTTATAAGGTGAAGGTGAAGGTGAAGGTGAAGGTGAAGGTGAATGTGAGGTGAGGATCCATTTCCATACCAATGGGGCAGTGCTACCACTTGAGGAAATCTTCTAAGCAACAGTCTGTCTCTCTCTCCCTGTCACGCATACAAGGGACTTGGTTTTTGGGTCCAAGTAAATTTTAATAAACCACCCATTTCTAAAACACTTATAAAAGTAGTATTGACATGTTATGTAGTTGCAAGGTAAAAGCAGCTTTGCTAACAGATTATATATTGCATGCTTAGTTAGGACTCATCAGTACAAAGTTAGCTTTGTTGATACACAAAAAATATCAAAATTATTTGGTTCTTGACCATGACCTAACAGTTTTTTTAATTCCCCATTTTTTTGTAGTAGAGGCCAATACAGACAAACTCAACAACTTCAGGAGAACCTGATGAGATGCTTGTTGAATGTGGATGGAGGTGGAGGATGTATCTGAAACCTGTGTCTTAGTTGAGGAAATTTATGAGAAAGGTCCTTGAACTTTCTCTAGTAGATCAAATTATTTCGAGCATGGACTTGGAAAGGCAAGCGAGTCCCGCATACATGCCAATGACCAAGTAATAAAATATACTAAAAGTTGCTTTGCTTGGCAAACGGGCTAAGTGGATGATGGATGAGCCGATTGATACAAAGATGTAGGCCTAACATTTCAACTCCATGGCCCAATTAAACTTTCCCCCAACCTAGTACACAGACTAAAGCCATAATAACGCAGGCCTAATATTTCAATCCGTTAGATTTGACCTGCCACCGAGCCTTTTACTTGCGTCAAAAGTTGTGGGAACTTCTATTCATACTCTATATCCCTAAAACCATTCTTAAACCTATTCAGCGATGATCAGTTTTTAATGCTATGCACACAAAATGCATTTTCCGGATTCCTTCCTTGAACGATTGGGTCCAAATGAGTGGGCTACCTTTGACGAGAAAAGAGCCGTATGTAGTCTTCCTAGCTCCCCAAGGGGCTTATTTGAAATTTTGAATTGTGTGGCCTTAGCCATAACTTTGGTTTATTAAAACTATCAAGTAATGCGGTTTGAACCCTTCGAGTCAACAAAGTGATTAACCTTTGCAATAACCTCAAATTAGCTTTGGTTGTTGTTCATCATGAGATTCAGTATGTGAAGTAACTTCCAACCAGCTGGAGTGGGGTAAGGATTGTACATAGATCGACAAGTTCCTAGGCCTATGGCCACATATTTTGTGCATGGTTTGGCACCGTCTGATTCACTTGACTAACCACAACGTGCATTTATCAAAACATGTTTTTCTCAGTTAAAGAAAAGAAAGGTACTGCTATATCACCTTCAGCTACAAAGCAATCATGCAAATGTCCCCACTTGGATTGATATTTTCAGTTATATTACACCTATCCTTAACCCTACCATTATATATCCCATTCCTGTACATAAATTCTATTGCTACGGCCGATGGTATAATAGATAAACCAGGCGTGTTGTGGCAGTGGGATGGGACATTGAGACGACTTTACTCGTATGGTAGTGTATAACAGTATATAATCAAGATGCGATGATCATGGTTTGGTTGCTATGAGATGTATGGTAAACTGCAGAAGTTAAGAATGGCAAAAAAAATAATACTATCATTGAGTGTTCACAAAAATAGAATTCTAATTTCACGTCTAGAAATGAAATATGATCATGCTTAGTGAAGAGTTGGTCTTTGATGAACATACCCGAGTAGGGACTTGTGAGTATTATGGGAGGTTCATCTGCTCCTCTTCAGACCTTCAAGTAGTATTTAGGTCTTGATCAAAGAGCTTTGAGCTTGACATTGAGAGTGATGACTCCTATTGTGGCTTTGGTAGCATTTAGTGTCACAGAGGCGCATATTAAGTCACAATGGCTCATACCAAGTGGCCTGCCTTTGCTAATAGAATTGTGCTCCTGACACTGCAGCAGTAAAGTCACATGTCCACTTTAAGATAGGAAATGCAAAGATACAATGATGTAACTGAATGTCAGAAGAGAGTTCATCTTAATATAGTATCACAATTTCAGATTGCATCAGAAATTCACAGCAACATATTCTTCCAATATGTAGAAAAATGATTTGGGCCATAATACTGCATTCTTTATAAGCTGGGAAGCACTATGCAGTAATGCCACATATTTCCATCTTGATTAAGTTATGAAGACAAAAAAAGCCTCAGACATTTCCCTTTGTCAAGTTAAAAGGATTATAGCCGAGCAAAATCATGTAATGGAGCCAGGCCAGGTACTCCTTTTAACTTTTAAGGAATAATGGACTCACACTAATATGAAGCTACAAGCATAGTTTTCATAATTTTTAATGATGATTGTTTTCACTTGTTCCCTGACAACTAATCATGGCACTCTTCCTCATTTAACAATCTAAGCTTTGGTTACCTGGAGAGGGATCAGCTTACAAAACACTTCTCACCGACAACAATCTTAACCATTGCATAAGTTGCATGGTGTTAGAAGTCTTGGAATAGCAATGTTGCATTGATGATTTCCAGTGATTTCAATTTTACAATCCACTAAGTAATTTTACACTAGAGATCACCTTAATACTCACGACGCAAATGCTAAATTCGATGAGACTGAAAATTTCAGAAATGACTAACTTATGATATTAACATAGCTCGCTATTACATTCAGAAACAGAATCCAACAATGTCCATGAGACAAGTCGAAATGGTTTTTCCTGGTAGGTTGTAGATGTTCCTCCCTACGTGAGAAGAAAATGGACATGACTATCCACATCAAAATCTAGATTAACAAGCATGTCAGCACATCTTCATTCTTCAACATCAGCTGCCCAAAGATGGCTTTTCACTTATTCTAGGCAAGGGTGTTGGAGCAACATGACTGATCCATGCCTATACCAAAGAAGTAAGATCACAAGATGACACGAATAAAGGACATTCAATAGATGGAATGGCAAATCCAGGAGGAGCGCGTTGGTTGAACAACGATAAAGGATGGAACTTCTTGAATGATTGAATTAACTGAAATGTACAAGGATTTATTGGGCAAAACTGTTCGTGGGTGAAAAATTCACAAACGTTGTTCTGTCCCGATTTTTTTCGGATCCTATTGGAATTGATCAATCCCATCCCGATCTCGTCTTGTCCCGATCTATAGTGAGATGGGACCAGAATGAAGATTTTCAATCCTGCCCAATGCTCATATCCCATCCCGTCCCGAATTGATTTTTTTTAATATTTAGTATGAACTATGTAGAATGAAACTATTTGTTGACATGACTATTTTATTTGTTGTTTTATTTATTAACATGATTTTTATTCTCGCAAACTTCCATGTGACTCACCTAGATAATGAATCTAACTCAAACCCTCTCCCTTATTTTTTTCCTCTTCCTAACTCTTGACAACAATGATATGTGTTCCTCGTAGTTTTTAAATGACAAACCCATTGATCATTTTCGTTAGCAATGAAAAAAAAAAGGTTATCTTCAACAATGGTTCTAAAAAAAAGGAGTAAAAGCTAATGAAATGGGGAAATAATAATATGAATGAATTAAAAGTTATATTTGTTCTTAGAGTTGTTCTTATATTTGTTCACATTACACCTCATATATGTTTGACGAAGACTGAGGAGACATTGTGCAAAACATTTATACTTAGATGTATACTTTTGTTCTAACTATTGTTGGTCCTTCCAACACATGCTAGTTTTTCATTAATCAATACTTTTTATTTTGTTGATAAAAAATAAATAAAGTATGTGTGTCGCCGAGTCGTTGAGTCCTAGATTTTGGAAATTTGTCGACTCAGCATGTTGTGTCTGTGTTCATACATCCTTGATTGAAAGTGTCATTCAAGGTTATTGGGCGACCAAAGAAGTCTACCCAGACGACTCATGGGAAGAAATGTAAGGTCTGAACCCCATCCCCAATGTTGAATAAGTTGTCCACTCCGAAGGAAAGTGAGGGTTCAAGTTCCAACTTCAGACAAGAAAATCTTGATTTGGATGTTGTTGGTACAACTGTGGAGGTTGAGTTAGTTAAACATAAAATATATATGGCGGCCAAAATACAAGTTGTTAAGAACTGGGGAGGTGACTAAAGAGACTGAGGTGATTGGCAATCATGAGGTTTGTATGGTTAATACTTGAGAACAATCGGTATTCTTATAATGAACATAAGTTGGGCTTGTTTCTGGACGAGTATTTACGATCAATGGTAGCAATAAGTGTTTTTTTTTACTTATTTTTATTTATTTATTGCTTTGGGTCCTTTACAGTATGTGCATATTGGTTCTCTAATTTTTCTTTAGGTTATTTGTCAATTGCTAAGTGGTTACTCTGTTGTTGAGCTTAGGTACCAGAGCATTTATGTGCGACACGAGAAACCCAACTTGGTGAATTGCATGAGAAAAATGAACTCACCATTTGCCATTCGAAGCTGGAAACTCAACATGAGATGCTAAAGAAAGAAAAATGATGACGGGCTGAAACAGAAGGACTAGGAAGAGCTTCTCAGAATCACCCAGGCTGAGTAGAAGGTTACACAATAAAAAATTAAAAAGTTAGAAACTGAGTTAACGTCAATACTGAGTTGAAAAAAATGCTAGGATGAATTTGTTTAAGTTGTATGGATCTAGCTATTTTGTTACTTTACTTTGTTTGAATTGTTGGGTTTTAGTTTCTTTAGTAATTTTTTGAAATTTCTGACGATTTGATTTATAGGAATATTTTGTCACTTTATTCGGCTTGAAGTGTTGTGTTTTGTGTGCAGATAGAGGAATCCGTAGTGGGCAAACACCCGAGTAGATTTTTCCTTATAACTCTAATATTTTAAGGTAGCAATGCCTTGAGTTTTCAAGGTCTTACTTTTTGAGGTAGTTAAATCGCTTCGCAGTCCATGACCGAATTACGATTAATCGGATTTAATCATTATTTTTTTAATCATATATTTTTAAAATTTAATCATAGTCATATACAAAAATAAATAATGAATCAAAATACTATAAATTTATAATTATATTACTTTACTAATTCATCAAATGAACTTAATTTTGCAGGTTGGAACAATTATAGTTACCTGGAGATGTTTAGGAACAACTCAGCAAAAGCAACAGCAACTCAACAACAGCAAAATAAGAAAAAGTAGATATGAAAGAAGAAAAAATTCACAAGTCTGTTGCATGTTATTATATTTTCTTATGCATCTAAAGATAGATATAATTTTAATAAAAGGGTTTCCAACAAGTTCAAGAAAAACAAAAAACCAATTAGATAAAATCTCGATTTAGGTGTGAAATCTGGATTACAAGTTCCTCTTTACAAATTACAACTTTGAAAAAGAAAAAAAATCGTTTTGCTTTGCCGAAAAAATAAATAAATAATAATAACAATATCTGAAAGAAGAAGAAGAAGAACATATCTTACCTGGAAGGAGGGAGGAAATCAGTTCTTCAGCTCCGAAATCAGTTCGTGTTCTTCAATCTTCAATTCGTTCTTCTTCTTTCAAGGTAAGTGTTTCCTCTTCTTCTCGTGTTCTTCAATTCTTTTTAGTTCCCCTTCTTCTTATTTCGTTCCTCTGCCTACTTCGTCTGTTCTTCTTTCTCTGCAAATAGGAATCGAAAGAAAGAGTTAGGTTTTTTTTTATACAGACGATAAATCAGCAAGTCAACTCGGCCGATTATGCAGTGACTCGCCGATTTAGCTGAGTCCACGAAACCCTACCGATTTTTGCTCAATCCGGAACGATCTAATCCCAAATAACGATTATTTCGCCGAATTAATAACACAGGCCTTGAGTTCACAAGCTTGGTAGTCTGCTATGATGCCTAGGCGTGCTATACGTGACCTCACTGCCTCACCTTACTTAGCCTAGGAGACGCTTAAATGTAACTAATAATAATAAAAATAAAAAATTTGAAGTTAAAGGTTGTCGCCTAGGCGAGAGCCTTTGACTACAAAATTTTGTTTTGATAAAAAAATAAAATTAATTAAAAAAATTTGGCTTGTTGCCTTTTACCCAGGGTGCTAGGCGCCCATGCCACCTTCTCTTCAAAGCATATCTGCTGTTATATTATTAAAAACTCTAAACTCGATCTTCCAAAAATATCCAAAATAACCTTTGAAACTGTATTCTTGTAAAAATCCTTTTTTTTTATATATTATTGTACAACCTCATTTGCTACAATAAATATATTTGATACTATTGGAGCAAGATTTAAAATAATCTTAAATTCCATCCTATGGTTGTCTCCTTGTACAAGCGGCTTTTGCTAACGAATACTCCTGGTACTAGGATGTCTCCTACACAAAACTAGAAGTGTTTTGGAGATTTAATGTGATGACATTGAATGAATGTTGCCATTCCAAATACTGCATTATGACCATTGGATGTGGGGATATTATTGCCCATAAGAATATGTGGTGAAATGGGTTAGGTTTGGGAGAGAAGCATAAAATGGTAGAATTGGTTACTGGATGCTGGAAGGGGTTCAGAGCTAAAGGCTTTGTGGCTTTAAATCTTGAAGGGTGTGGTATGAAAATTATTGGCCATACGATGTGCATTGTTATGAAATATTGTGCGTTGTATATGGCATAGCATATTCAGTTTTGATCAGAATAATAAATTCTAACAATCTAGTGTAGTTGAAGACTAGAATTCTTATTTTAGAAAGAAGCTTGATCGTGTTGAAGTGTAAGACAAATTAGATTGTTTGTCGTCTAGGAATTTTCCTTTGTTTGTCTCATTATTTAAGTGAGCTTACCCTATTGTTTAGGCGCCTTGGTTTGGTTGCCCTCCAATGTTTAAGGAGCGGCAAAGCATAGGCATGAAACATCATACAAAGATGTTGTGACTGACAGTCAACGAAACCATTTTGCAATTATAATTATGATGGATTGATGACCAGATTAAAAGGCATATAGAGTTGAAAGAGTGTAATAACAAAGTGTGAGTTGAGTTGTTGTCTCAGAGACAAAAAATCAAACAGTCTGATGGTGGAAGTTGAATTCAAACAGCACTAAAAAACATCAAGTAATAACAAATAATGGCTTGAAAATGCAAAGAGTTGTAGACTTACGAAGAAGAAGAAGAAGAGAACTCCAAGCTTCTGAAGAAGAGTTGGGGAATGGTTTGGACGCCACGCCATGATTGAATGGTGAATGGGAATGGGTTGGCTAAGATGATCTTCTTCTTCATGTCATCGGTCATAGCAATGCAATTTGCTGTTTCTTCCTTGAGGATTTTTTAGTGATTGATGCCTGGGCTAAGTTTTAGGTTACGAGACCATGTTGATGTTGATGTATTTGACTGTCTAACAAATGGACCTAACTATCATTGACTCGATAATTAGTATTGATTGTGGTTCACTGTCAAGGGACAATTTCATTCATTTGTTCAACCAACTTAGATGGTCCAACATGTCGATGTAGTCTTGGGACCTGAACTCGGTCGGGACTCCTACTTAATTCTGCCAATATTTACACTCTTAGGCCTTGTATTTCTTCCATTTTGACTAATAACAAATATGTCATCATCCTCAGATTCAATGGACTTGCAAAATACCCTTTTTATTTCCTTTGATCCTAGGTTTAATGTGCAAAACACCATTAGATTCGTGGGAAAAAACTTAAACCAAACAATTTTCTTACTCCTACTAAAACACCCCCAAAGAGTTCGAGTTTAATATATATATATATACATATTAATTGTTGGTCCTACTGCTATCTCAAAGCCCTAGTTAGCTAACCACATAGCTTGACTGGTGCCAGACACCTGCCCTGCTTACAGGGACGGATACAGGATTACAGACAAAGGGGGGCAAAAAAATATGTAACATTTTCAAGAAATTTCCTCGGTATGTAGCATAAAAGATGTCCTTTGAATAAGAAGTGTCCAAGAAATTAGTAAAGATATCAAAGTTTGTCTTCTTTTTCTAGGTTCTGTTTAACTGATGGAGATATACAGTGTAAAATTTTCAATTTTTTCTGTACATTGCAAACATGCTATGTATGTTAGTGTGGAATGTGTACATGTGGTGTGTATGGGGTGTGTTTGTTTTTAAGTGTGAGATTGATTGCTTAGTAACATTTTATGAGAGCATTTTTTTTTTTTTTTGCTTTTATAGAAAGATCATTAAGACTTATTGTGATATTGTTTTCAAGAAGGATGAGATTGGCTTGGAGATATTTCATATTGTATTGCCTGCTGCAATGGCTTTAGTAGCTGATCCAATTGTTTTTTTATTGACACAACATTCATCGGACATGTAGTTTGTCATTGTTTCTTCTTTTCTTGTTAGTTGTAATATTAGATGGAGAATCTCTTAATCGGCTGACATGAAAAACTATATTAAATTCAGGAATTTATGTTTCAGAAATTCATCAAAATTTTTATTGCAAGACCAGGGCATAAAATCAACAAGTCGGAGATGGAGAAATAAAAACATCAAACAAACTCACCTGTTTTAGATGGAGATGAAGCATAATTGAAGAAGATATCGCAAGCGCAGACACGAACACAAGAGGCTTGATTTCTTTCACGATTTGGGATCTATGATGTTTTTTTTATAAGAGGGAACAATATGAAATTTTAAGGGGGCAATATAAATTTTCAAATGGGGGCAATAGTGAAATTTTAACTACTTTAATGGATTTTTTACAAAACCTAAGGGGGTCAATTATCCAAGCAGTGGATCCGCCCATGCCTGCTTATGCTCAATTCACAGCTCATGACTCACTTCGCTTTAATTGCCTTGCCACTACAAATCTTGGAACGTCAAGTTTCATCATGCTCGTAACCTCAATAGAAATTACCCAATTTTATCTTAGCACAACCTTAATTCACATAAGATGCACCTCTACTTCCCTATAGTGTTTAGATACACCATCCAGAAATTTGCATATGTAGATCGAGTTTAGATTAAGTGAATATGTAGAGATCCAGTCAACCTACTATTCTTGGCTTGCCCATTCAGATTGCCAAGAACCTGAGGGTGTGTTTGGTTGCATGGAATTCTATGTCATGAAAATTCATGAGGGAACCTTTACATTTTAGACTAAATTGATATATCACTTCACATCTACCATTTGACCTTCATTTGATTTTGTGATCAATGGTGGGAATGAAAGTCCCATGAACATGGGAATCCCACTCCTTGATCCCCCAAGGCATGCAATTCTCATGTTCACAAGACTTTCATTCCCACCATTGATCACAAAACCAAATAGTGGATGTAGAGTAATACATCAATTTAGCCTAAAATGTATGAGTCCCCTCATGAATTTTCATGACATAGGATTTCATGCAACCAAACACACCCTGAGAGTTGACAATGATTGCCACTCAGCATTCAACTTCTTCTCATGTACTTATCATATGAAGATTGTTGTGAGAGATGCAACTAGATTCCATCACTTCCAAGCAATGTTCTAAAAAGTGTTAGGTGATGGGTGGGCGGCAAGTAAGTGTCTAGCGCCAAGGGGCATAGGCGGCATCTAGACAGTCTTAGGTTTTGTATTATAACTTTAATCATTTACAAAAGTTAAGCATAATACTTTATCAATTATATCCAATTTAATGCTAAAATACATATGCAAAATTTAAAAACACGAAAAATTAACAATCATAATCAAAATTTATTAAAACTCAAATGACTAAAGTTGATCATGATGAGTACTTTATATAAAGTTGAATTTGTGAACAAATATATAAACCTACTTTTTTATTTTTCTTCAAATTGCATAAATAATCTTAGTCATGTTTGATAAAATCTATATTACTAAAATTAGTACCGACAGATCCTTTGAGAATTCCATTAAGTAATCATCATTTGCTACATTTAGACATATGCTGAATAAAAAAATAAAAAAATTGTTTATTTCTAAAAAAGAGGAAAGAAAGAAAAAATAAGAACACAATTAGCCTTATTAAAAAAAAAAAATTTAAGAACATCGCCTGGACAGCCTAGTTATTAATCTAGGTGTTTTTTTACCGCAAACACTACTTCCAAGATGGGTCATGTTCATGCAAGGATTACTAGTGAATGACTCCTGGACGGAAGATCTCATTGCAGCTTAGGTTCACTCAGCTAATTTGCCACTGACATGATGTCGCATCTAATTTATACCAAGTACGCTGTTATGTATAACCTGTTTAGGCATTGGGTGATAGGCTCACTAACATCTTTTGGACACCAATCAGGTTATAGACGTAGTATAAACAAGAAATTAGCCATATTCAATTACTCATCCATTCTAGTTTACTTGCAGTCAATATTTAGTTTCGACTTATCATACTTCATAAAACCAAGACAGCATTCACATTTAACCCTGGATTCATAATGCAGAATCAGGCACACTACCATTGACCAAAAAGCTGTTATCTCAATGCTTCAAAAATGCAGACCAAGTTTACTTACCAAAGGAAAAAAAAATGCAATACAAAAGATTAAAAGTAGATTATTCCAAAATAAATTTTAGACAATCATAGGCACTTGCTTATTGAGATCGAGGTCTCCATACTGACAAAGTTCCTTTAAAGAAGAAAGGCAAGGATGCACGGACTCGGACTCGGACTCGGACACGGATACGACTCGGCGACTCGGCAATTTTCAAAAAAATAGGACTCGACGACACGGTCAAACTTAATTTTGTAATATATTTCTTTGTAACTCATAAGAAGAACATAAAATCATAAATAAATTAATAATACTATTAAACAATCCAAACATATCAATAAAACATTCAAATTCATTCATTCAAATTTACAAATGCATCATAAAGTCAAGCTCAACTGCTCAAGTCATACTCATAATTCATAAAGCATAAGCAATATAATTTCATTAACTTAATAATGTAAATAAAATGTAAATTGATAATGTCAAAAACTCACCGGTTCCTTGGCCTAAAACCAGTTTTAATTTCTAGTAAGAGATCCCGTATGCTCTTTCTGACAAAAGTTGCACCTCCATCTAAAGTTTCCCCCACCTTCATTTCTTTTTAGTATTGTCACGTGCTTCCAAAGATCATCTCCTTGGCCTAAAACCACTTTTAGTTTCTTATTTAGTTTTCAGCCAATAGGTGCAAGCTCAATATGGGGTATTTGAAGTATTTCATGCATGCTTTCATATATATGTAGAGAAAGAAAAAAGAATGGCTGGAAAACAAAAGAAAAGAGAATGGCAGAAAAAGAGAAAAAAAAAAGGAAAAACAGGAAAACAAAATAAAAGAGTATTTCAGTTTCACTTTCATATATATTTGAAGTATTTCATGAATCGCAGGAAAAAAAAACGAAATACAAAATCGCAAGATTGATCTCAGGAAATCGCAGGAAAAAAAAAAAACAAAACGAAATCGCAAATGTTTCAGTCAACGAATTTTGACTAAGACTGGATCGTGTCTGGCTGAGTCCGGGCCGTGTCCGAACTAGTCAACGAATTTTGACCGTTGACCCCGTGTCCAATATGTGTCCAGCGCGAATCCGTGTCCGACACGTGATACGGAGGTTTTCTGGAGAGTCGGTGAATCCTTGAAGAAAGTTGATTGTGAGCCCTAAAGTGAGTTCAAGCAAAACAAGAAAACTGAGAACTTAAAGGATGTAATGGAAACTAAATACAAAAAAAAAAAAAAAAAGCAAATAAATGCAAATTCATGCCCATGCTATAATATCACAATCCAAATCCACACAAAGTTGAATGACAATCCATTTGATAAGTCTGAGATATTAAGAAACTAAGATGGCCCAAGATGTGGAAAAGTCAAATGCCTATTTCCGCAGCATCATAGTAGATGGTCCCAAAAATTGGCCCTAGAGGGAAAATGTGACTGAATCCACTTTTGCAGGGAAAATGATGACCTGCAAGAATATCTTCTCAACAAAAATCAGCTCTTAACATCTGCATCAGTTGGTAAGATGCTAGCCACAATCAAATTGAAACAAAGCAATTATGGCACTGAATTTTGAGCCCCCCCCCCCCCCCCAACATATAATTTTCAACTAGTAGTATATACTGATGTTTATCGATTTTGACATCAGTTACAATGGTAGAGAAACATTAGAAACAAGTTAAAATCACCATCTAAATCAAAAAAACTTTAATCTAGGATATAAGGCAAAGTTAAAGATGGAAACACAAAATATTCTGTTCACCCAGGTCTACAGTGCAAAAACCCTGACAAGGAACTTGCTTTAGGCTGACTTGAAAAATATACTTCAGGCTCCCCTAGTTTTTAGGGAAGCAATGGATGCAGGTGTTTTTAGGCAAAAAGTCCTGGCATAGGATTCTACATTCACTCGAGTGCAGAATCCAGGATGTATTACAAATCAAATCTTTTAATCAGGAGCACAAACTAGAATCAGCTAACATATCACTACTACTTATATACATTAAGAAAAGTAGCATCCAACTAAATACTCCAATCAGAAATCCAAAACAGAAATCAGCTACAACTATCACAACCTAGACGTCATATACTAACATAAGAGTGATGCTAATCACCTTCGCTTAGTGGTTTCTCTTTCCACCTTTTCCCTTCCGATCCCTTCTTTCCTCTTCTCAGTTTCTCATATCCCATCGATAATAGACCCTAATAAAAACCTCTAGGAAAAACATAGACTGGAGCGCGAACAATCTGTTCATCTTCTCCCGCACTGCATCTCCTTTTCTCTCTCATATCCCCTTCACTTTTGTTTTTGTTCTGCTTCTCCTTCACAATCAACCTTTCTAACAAGATTACAGATCTAACAAAACTGAAAGTTTTGGAGAGAGAATCAAATCAAACATCCTCCGCTGAGACCACCTCAACATCAATCTGTTAAGCTTCATAAGAGACAGCAGTCTGAGAACTACTCCACTCTCACCCCTCAATATCTCCTATAGTCCCATTAGAGCGCCTTTCTCATCTCTGCCTCTCTTTCTACTTGCCTAAACAACTAGAAATCTAAATCTATTACACTACAACAAACAAGAAAGATGTGCCTAAATCAATGATTTAGACATTGATTGCAATCCATTGATTATACTAAAAATCACAAGGGAAGTATTAACAACCTGCCAACAAAATCACCAATAATCGTTGGGTGGTGGAACATGTATTGTACTTGAAACATACTTAGTACTCACAATTAACCCATTCTTGATGAACCTTGAATTGACAAATGGCGACTGCAAGCTGGTCGTTGACGTCAATTGATGAATCTCCAATAGATCACCCTGTTTCATCTTATTTAATTTGTTTACCTACACTTTAGGAAATGGCATACTCATAATAAAGAAATATCTTAGCTAGAAGAAGAGATAATAAGGAGATTCACTAATATATTCAACAGGTGATCTTAACAGAGGGATTTTCGGTTGAGAAGAAGAAAGAGGGAAGAGGAAAGATGGGTGCAGAAAGGAAATAAGAAGAAAAAAATCAATAATACTCTTCCTCGTGTATCGAAGGGAAAAGGTGGAAAGGGAAAGCACAAAGCAATGGTGTTAAGGCGTCAGCACCTAATAGGATGCCTTCCATATGAGGTGGGGGATTTCTTCTTTCTTTTCTTGAGTTTGCATTTTAGTCCTCGCTCTCTTTCAAGTTTGAGTTCTATTTCAGTTTCCTAAGTTCAAAACAGGCTTGCAGTCACCCCACCAGGAGTAACCATCTGCATCCCTGCATGCTCCTCAATGAAAAAGTTGCCAACATCTCTCCATATCATGGAGAGCTTTTGTTTTAGGAAAAAAAAAAAAACAGAGAGACAGGACCTAAGAAGTGATAACGAAGAAAATAAAGGAAAGGATAAAATCTCTAAACCAATCCCACCCCAGCCGAGTTCTGATTTTATTTTATTTTTTAAAATTTATTTTGTACTTTCCACACTAACGCCCTCCAAGGGTCAAACTCTTGTGGATGCTCTCATCCACCTACATATTCCTATAGAATAAACAATGAGGAGAATAATAATATGAAGCACGGAAAAATTAATGAATTACTGTTATTTCCACTGTAATATGTTTTACTAAGATTATGGTAACTTCAAAAGATATTCAATTAGTCCATGTTTACTAAAATCCACACAAAACCTCAAAGCCGGTGAAGGGCAGAGGGATCATCAAAATAGCAATAAACAAGAAAGTCATAAAAGCCAGAGTTAGCTCGAACAAAATGTTAATACTCAAGAAAATCCTCAACTATAAAGCCTAACAATAAAAGAGCGACAATCCTAATTCCACTCCTCCATAGTACTCGAGATGAATTGGGACAATATACACTGACTCAAGGATAAGTGCCATATCAAATTGCAAGCTGAAAACTCTTCCAAGTTGGTAACAAAAACCATTAGTCAGTAGGATAGTTGAAACAAAGGAAAGATGGAATGCATAACATAGCATCAAGACACTATCTAATCTCGATTTAGCAATAAGAAGATATATTGAAGCACATGTTTTATCAGCAACCGTGAGAACTCAGAATTCCTATGAAATAGAAAAATAATAAGCAACAGTGGTTTGATTGCAGCAGTGGGTATAAAAGCAAAACTATAAGGAAGAGGAGCAAGTAGTTTTGGGTTTTCTGAAACACAAAAACATAACATCCATTCACATTCACTTCCAAATGTTTTCTCTATTCTACCTACCTATCAACTTGAAGAAGTCAAACCCTTAGTATCTGAAGCTTGGTTGAGAAAGCAATAGCCACCCAATCTGACTGCGAAGAAGACCACTGCAGCTGCTCAATCTCGGCACCGGCCGTATAGGCAAGAATAGGATCCAAACCACCTTCCACCGGCTGGCCCATTGAAGACAAATCCCAAATGAGTGCTTGTGAATCATCCCCTGCTGTACAAATGTGACAAGAACTATGTGGTGCCCAAGCAAGGGCATTGACACTGGAATGATGCCTCTGCAATTCGACAACCGGAAGAGTTGGAAACCGAATGTCAAGAACCACAACCTTAGCACTGTCCATGATGATTGTAGCCATGTACCTGGGGTCCTGCTTGTTCCAACCCAATCTAACCAAAGGGGTGTCAGGTTCGGAGCTTTCATAGATGATTGTAGAGTGCTCTTTGTCCCTCAAATCAAAAACCCTAACAGAACCATCCGCCGAAACGGAAGCGAAAACCCCAACACCACCCCAAGCAATGTCGTAGACTTCCTTGTCATGAGCAATCAATTGGGTATCCACAGTTTCCTTCTCAATGTCCCAAATTGTACAAGTTGTGTCGATGCTGGAGGTTCCAATACGCTTGGGTTCAGCTTCGTTCCAATCAAAGGAAGTGAGAGGACCACAGAACTCGTTGTTCTTGTTCCCATTGAGGTGGCTCTTGAGCTGGACTCCTTCACCATCAGGACCACCGATTTGCCAGATTCGAAGAAAATCGCTGGAAGTGGCGAGAAGGTCAGGCTTGTTAGACTCCTTGTCAGGAATGAAGATGGTCTTGGTGGGTGGATAAGGATGCTCGAAGGAGAGATTGGGATCGGAGCAGATGTCGCCAGTTGAATCGTCCAGTTGAACGATCTCGACTCGGTTTGGGTATTGTTCAAGAAGACTAGCGATAGCGAGACGATACTTTTTGTCGGGTCGGACGCTCCAGTTCATGGCGTAGATGTGCCATGGGGCTTCGTATGTGTAGATCTCCGATCGCTTTTGCTGCTCCTCTGAGCCACCACCACCGTCTTGGGTGTTGTTAGGGTCGCTTCTGCTACTTCCCATCACGAAGCGAATCGAATCGAATCAAATGGAAGAAGAAACTCTCGCTTCTTCTCTGAATAGACCTGGGAGTTTTCCAGGAAAAGATAAGTGTGGTGGAGACTCTAGTTCTCTTCTTCCGCAGGAATTCTAAACGGCGAGGAATCGCGCGAAGGGGAAACCACCCATCACTCTCGAGATGCGCTCTTTCTTCAGATCAACTTTTCTAGAGAGCCCAGGGCAGCCCAATACCCTCCATCATCCTAGAGATGCTGGAAATGGCCCAATCTCTAGGATGATGGATGGTATAGGCAGGTTTGACGGAGAACCTGGTTCTCTTTAAAAATTGTCCAACAATTCTAGGTAGCAGCCAACCATTTTTTGGTCAAGGTTGCGCCTTTTTATAATTTTATATATTTGTATTTGAGTTTTAAAGAAAATGAATAAAATTATAAAAAGACCCCCAAGCTGACAAAAAAAATAAATGGCTGGCCTGACTACCTAGCAAAACTGTAAATTAATGTCACACGCCAAAAGCACTTGTTGTAAGTAACGTTCTCTCTCTACGCTCACTTATGGGTAGGGGTGGGCATCCCATCCCGAGGTCCCAATCCCGCCCCGTTCCGTCTCGATTTTTTCGAGTCTTAATGGGATTGAATAATTTCATCCTGATCTCGCCCCGATCTAGAATGGGATGGGATGAGATGAAGATTTTCAATCCCGCCAATCCCGTCTCGAACTAATTTATTAATATTAATTATTAACACATCAAATAAAATTGGTCAAAGTATTGCTTAAGCAAAAACAGGCATACGCTAGAGAAGTTTAATGAACAGCACAGGCAGAATGTTAAAACTAAAAAGGAAGAAACATTTAGAATTGATAGGAATTTTAAACAGTTAGATTGGCACCATCAATTGAATCCAGAAGGGGATTCTGAGGTATTCTCACAGCAGAATATAAGATGCCAATAGGAAAGCAACCGGGTTAACCAATCACATAAAGATTAAATAAAACATAAAGACATTTCACTTATGGCCTTTATTCTCTTTTCAGCTTCTTTTTCTGGAAATTTCTTCTCTTATTAGAGGTAAGTTCCGGCTGATAATACGGTCCTACAGATGATGCAAGAAATAAATTCTGAACCTTGAAAGCATTACCTAATGAATATTTTCCCATAATTTTTGGAAAATAATATCTTGTTATGATAGTTGAAAGAAAACTCACCATCTCCTTTTTTATTCTTTTCAAGTCCTTGTCTGTCAAAGGCTCCATATCAAAATCATAGTAGAAGCCATTATCTATCCACGGCCCAATGGTCACTTTTGCATCTGGAAAGAGCTTTTGAACAACCATTGCCATTACATGTGCACTCTACAACCATGCACAAATGTATTCTAGTTGATATGTCCAGATTAACACGCTGATCTCGTCCTGTCCCGTCCCGAACCCGTTTGGGATGAGACGAGATCGGGATGAGATTTTTTCCATCCCGTCCCGATCCCGTATGAACGGGATGGGATAGGGATGGGTATATCTCGTCCCATCCCGTCTTATGGGCACCCTGCGCTTGCTCGCCTTAACTAAATAAATAAAAAATAAAAAATTCCTTGATGGTGTGTAGGGGGATGTGTACACCTCTTTTAAGATTTAATGTAAACTTTTGATGCTCAAGGCATCATCAAATGTGCGGGAGACATAGTAATGGTAAATAAAACTACACCTCCCCCTAAATGTTCAAGCTTTGCTCTAATGCTTTCTGACAATATTCTTATCTCTTTTTGACAAATAACTAGGGTTAGATGTTGGCATTGGTTTAGGGGACTATTTAGTCCTATCCTCTTAAGTTAAGTTCGAGAGTTGTTGATGCAAGCTTAGGATATATACAACATAGGTATATTTGCGCCCTTAATATTATGTTTGACCTAACATAATGTCAAACTTGAAATAACTAAGATACTCATAGCTCACGTAACGCCTCATTTAGGTCCAATCGACTTAGTACTTGACGTTGACATTGTCTTCGGTTAGACATATTTGATGATCTTAAGTCGCATCCAAAAGAGCAATCGAATGTAAAAAAAAAAAAGTAAATCCTAAGTCATTTCAACAAGTATAATAATAGTACAAATCACACAAGTTTGCTAAAAAAAAATCATCAAGCGTTGGTGCTTTTTGGTGTTTGGACAAAGAGTAACTTTGAGTGATACTAGGGTGCCTAGTCCTGTGCCTGGCACATGACAGACACGTGCCATTTAATGAGGTGGGATCAAAAAGCCAAAAAAAAAATAATTCAAAAACACTTTCTCAAACCAGCGCGATTAGGGCTCCAAACTCCGCCTCCTCCACCCCTGCTACCTCTGTCGAAAGGAGATTAGGGCTCCAAACTACCTCCCCACGAAGGTTTCAGTTCAGGGAACTCTACGATTATACCTCTCATCCATATTATATCCACCAACACTTCCTCCAAGAGCACCACCACCAACAACACCAACTTCTCCAGCAGCTTCCTTTAGAAGAACAAGAACAAACTCATCACCATCAACACCAAGAAAGGTTCTCTCCTATGCTTTCTTGATGTATTTTTCACCTTCTATCTATGTCATCTGTTTTTTTTTTTTTTGCTTTAATTGTTAGGATTTTATAACATTTGTTGGTGTACTTGTTGGAGATTTTATCATTTAAGGAATTGATTTTCTATAGCTTTCAATTTAGGTTTTCAAATTTTTTTTTTCCTGTATCAAGTTTTGTCTGATTTCAATCTGTGTGTTTATATGTTGATTTATGTCGAATTTTTCTTTCATCTTGAAATTGGAATCAATATGTTGTATCTGAAATCTTGAGAAGTCCACAAATAACATGTTTCAGTCTTGCATTCTTGATTGCAAACGTGATGTGTGTTGTGTTGGGGAAGATGTTCAATTTGTGACTGTATCTGATGCATGGTAGCTTGATACATGTCAAATTTTTATTTTTATTTTGTAAAATTACACGCAAATAAGTTATCTGTGTTTTTTTTTTTTTTTTTTTTTTATATGTTAGATCAGTTCATAGAGATGTTAATTTTCCATCAAATTTGTGTTCAATTTGTCATATTTTCAGGGATGGATACATTAGAAAATAGCGAATGTATGGAAAATTTTGAATTTGTATAGTTGATAAAAGAGTCTTTCATAGGGATGGAATTTAATAATATTGATGAGTATCAGTCATATTATCATGATTATGGTAATAAAAATGGATTTCCAGTGAGAGTAAGGGCAACTGAAAAGGATGATGAGGGAAATCCAAGATATCTTATTCGTGTATGTGGTCGGGCTGAGAATTTAAAAAGTAAAGCAGAAAGTGTTATAAAATTGCGTCCCTGTGGTAGATGTGGTTTTAAGGCTAAGATTAGAGCTCTTATATGCCCTGATGGAACAGTGAAAATGACAACAGTAACTGATGATCACAATCATGATTTGAGCCCTGCAAAATTGAGATATTATAAGAAAAATCGAGTTATGAGCCAGTATGTGAATAAGAGGCTTGAATATAATGATAGGGCGGACATTAGGCCAAATAAGAATTTTTCTTCTTGTGTGGTTGAAGCTGGTGGGAATGATAATATGAAAATTTCCCAAAAAGATTGTTACAACTATTTGCATAAAATAAGGCAATTGAGACTTGGTGAGGGGATGCGACGACACTTCAGAACTACTTTCAAAATATGGAAGCTAACAATGCTGATTTTTTCTATTTGATGGATTTGGATGACAAAGGGAGGTTAAGAAATGTCTTTTGGGCTGACGCATGGAGTAGAACAGCTTACAAGGAGTTTGGTGATGTCATTACTTTTGACACTACGTACTTAACTAATAAGTACGAAATGTCATTTGCTCCTTTTGTTGGGGTGAATCATCACGGTCAGTCAATACTATCATTTTCATAACTCATTTTCATTTTCATAACTCCTAACTCATTTTCAGGTTGTGCTATAAATGACTACAAATGATTAAGTTGACCCACACTATATGTTATCATGTTCATAACTCATTTTCAGGTTGTGCTACAAATGACTTTCAGGTTATCATTTTCATAATTGTGCAATTCCAATGGCACTGTTAGAAGAAGCCTGTAAACACATAGCACTGTTAGAAGAACCCTGCAAACATGTTAGAAAAAACTAATTGCTATATGCTATCATTTTCATTTTCATAGCACCGTTAGAAGAAGCCTACAAACATGTTGTTGGAGCACCATTCGGCAAGCATCAATAGCAGAAAGGTACACATCCAGTTAGCACCATTCACATAAATTGTCTCGATGACACTCAATCAACCAAAACTTCATTTTGAATGAACAAGATCGAAAACTAAATTTATAGACAATTTCAACTCAAACCCATTAATCATTTACTCAAATTTTTTTCACAACTACATTATAAAACAAAATTACATCTCAAATACCATCCAAAATCTTAAAAAAGATAACTACAAGAATCAATAAAACTACCACTAACACACTATTGATTAGGTCCCTTGTAAAAGCCCAAGGATCGTTGACTTGGGTTTCATCTCTTTGATAATGAGTTTGATTGCCACGACCCTCAAGGGCATTATTTGGTTGGTCCACTAGATCTTCAGTGTAGTTTGTTCTTGACTGGTGCTCTCTTCTCGCCTCTTGTTCTTTTCTCGCTTCGTGCTCTTATCTCTCCTCTTCTGATAGCTTCTACATTTCGTAATCTTCATAGGCTTCTTCAACTAATTTGAAACCCTTGTACGTAGAACCCTTGTATCCATTAATTTGTAATGTGCAACCTGGCCAAGTCAAATATACTTCAAGAACACGCCCACGATAAACAACGTAAGCTTTGTATGCTATTCCTGCGTTGATAAAAAAATAACATCAGATTGAATAATTTCATATAAACCGATCCATAAAAAATAAAGGAGAAGAGGCTGAGGAGTTTATGTTTGATACATATGCATCAATTTGTATGGCTGAGGAGTAATCAACTTGGAAATATCAGTCCCATCTCAAACAGCTAAAGACTAAGATCATAACTCAATTAGTTCAGGCCAAGATGCAGAGCTTTGGAGAGAAAGAGGAAACTTAAACCAAGGGCTCAAACAAATTATTTGAACAACAAACAGCAGGATCTGGACAACAACCTGTGAGGAATCAAGAACTCAACAAGAATGTTCAACATCAAAACAATACCCTAAAGCGCATTTTACTGAAGCACAATTCTGAGCTACCACATATCCAAATACCGTCATAGCTACAAAAAACCATCATTCGAGTACACATCAATGATGATACATAAATTGTTCTGTGAGACTGTTGTCAATTAATTACTCGTTTCACATTAAAAAAAGCGAAAACAAGGCAAGTAATTCTAGTTATGGGTCGATTAACTCGAGAAACAAAAAAATTACCTCAGAAACTAAAAATACCAGACAAATTTAAAAAACCAGATCGAGATACATCCGCCTCAGATCGAGAAACCAAATTAAAAAACCAGATCGACATTACCTCGGGTAGAAGAACCATACAAATTAAAAAAACCAAATTGAGATACCTCCGCCTCCTCTTCCTCTTCCCTTCTTCATCTCCCTCAGATTCGCCTTCTCTTCTTCTTCCCTTTTTCCTCTCCCTCAGATCCGCCTCCCTTCCTCTTCCTTTTTTTAAGTCTAAAATCAGATCGAGATACCTTTGCCTCCTCTTCCTCTCCCTCAGATCCCCTTTCTATGAGCTTTTCTTCCTTCTTTTTTTTTAGGTTTCTAAGGACCAGATCGAGAGAATGCCTCTGTTTTTTTCATTTTTCTGTTTTCAAGACCAGCCACGTGCCTGGTACCATGCGGTGCATGTGTCAGGCACCATCCATGCACAACACAAGGCATGAGGACCAGGCATCCTAGAATTTTCGGTAACTTTTTATCCCACGAACGAATACTCCACACAAAGAACAATATTTGCTCCAACACTCGCTTTAGCTTCTTGATTTACAGAAGTTGTGTCTGTTGAACCTTTATCTTCATTTATAACATCCTATAAGCATTTGAAATCATTATACTTGATACATTCAAAATTCGTTCTCTGTAAGTGTGACCTACAAAACAAATGTTAGATTGTAAAATGTCACATTTTTGGTGGACGAAGGCACTCTGCTTAAGTCAGTAATTCAGTTGGAAATGGAGATAATTTTGGACAAAACTTAGTTAAAGTTACATACCTTTTTCGAATGTTCCCTTTACCTTTTATAATGATCATTGTTAATTATCTGTATGACTTAAGCATGTATATGTTGCCTCTTAGGCTCTGTTTGGTTCACCGTAAATACACTATAAATGAAAATGATTTGATTTGGAAATGTTTTTCCAAAACAAATGTATTTTCATGTTCATTTCAATATGCTTGGTGGTAAATGAAGAACTTCTTACAATTTTATTCTTGTCCACTGTTAACTTACTATATGCAAAATAGAACTTGGCAAAAAATTGATATTTAGTCCATATTTCCATAAATAAGATCATATGACATGCACATTACCACGATTAACGTGAGTAAATGTGTGTAAGGAAATAAATGCTTTAGCAAATTGATTTCAGTGCCTCGAGTGGTGAAATCGTTTTGCTAAAAATCCTTACATATATGGCAAGTTTTGCAAATAATTTTCCATAAAAAATTTCATGTGACCTATGAAGCACCTGCAAATGGACATTTCGATCAGCAAGTCAATTAGATTTACAAAGGATTTTCAGTGAACCAAGCAGGGCCTTATTGTCACCATCATCCTCATTCCATCGCAATTATCTTAATGATCATCCAAATTACCCATGGCGAAGCAAGAACAATTCGACAATTTGTATCTCTAGCAACACATTTGACAAACCTAGTGCATTCAAAACAAAGAGTTTAGCCCCGATTATACATAGACACCCCTACTGATTACAAATCATTCATCGTAGTTAACATAAATCCAACGTGTCACTATCAACACAAAGTTTACAAAAGCATCATTGCCTCATTTTGTCCTCCGAAAGTAACCTTACTACCATCCACTTACATGTCTAGTGTGCAAGCCTAGAGTTCAGAGGTTCTTCTTTAATACAGTCTAGGTAACCTAAAAATGCAACAATTAAAAAATGGTTAAGCATATAGAAAACACTAAGGTCGTGTTTGGTTACTCAATGGAATGGGTTTGACCATTACAATGGTTTAAGCCATTCCTTTGTTTGGTTGGGTATAAAATTGCGTAATGGGAATGACCGTTACAAATTTTATTATAATGAGCATAATGGTAAAGACACAAATCATTCCCATTCCCATCGAATAAACAAACATTGTAATATTCTTATTTCCATTCCCATTCCATTGAGTAACCAAACATGGCCTAATTGTAATAAGTAATACCTAAACATGTTATCGTAATAAGTAATTTCATTGAACCCGCGACCTTTCACAAGGAGAGTGGATATCTGACCAACTGAGCTATAATTGGTGGACACATGCTTTGTAATTGATTAGGCATGGAATGTAGCTGCTTAGGAGGAAGTCTTCATGCGAAGCGGTTCGGTGGTGCAGGTGATGTCGCATGGTTTATTATCCTTTGAACATGCAGATTTTTTTTTTTTTTTGTTAAAAGCCTTAGGCAATATATTAAAAACAACTAATTATTACAATCAATTTTGTCGGCATTGGATGCCAGGCGATAAGCCTTACCATTAAGGTCTCTAAATATATATCTACAATGCCAAAAAGGAAGCATTAGAAGTAGCCGTTTAATATTACAAATAATAAGGGGCCAAACCCAATTCATAGGAGAAAGTTGTTGAGAGTCTTCATCCTGAATGAGGTCAAGCAGGGATGTCGAGTCTCCAAAAAGAAGTCCGTTTTGCCATCTCTGAGTCTGAATAAGAAGCAAGGTCGCCTTCGCCGCATATCCTTCCGCCATTGTGTTGTCTAAAACTGTGTTGCCTATCTGACAGGCCACAAAATCCAAAACATTCCCTGCCAAGTCAGTCACTGAAACTCCCACGCTTCCCTATTTGGTAGACTCAAAACAACAGGCATAAAAGGTGACTATAACTGTATCCTCATCAAGACTGAGTGGAAGCGGACGAGCGTGGTTTGCTTTGAGATTGAGCCTGTGGGTACGAGCTGGGAGCTGAATGTATCGGATCATGGACCAGCTGTGAAGGTGTAAACCTAGGACTTGGATAAGGGACTGCAAATGCTAGGTTCAGAGCTATAGAAAAGCGGGATTCAAGCTATCTGTCTGAAATGGCTGTGTCAAGAATTTGGGGGATCGATGGAAAATGGGGTTTGGTAGAATCTGATTTGGTTAGGAACAATTGTTTGCCAAGACTCCTAGAGATTATTACAATGGGAAACAAAGTGCATAGGGGAGACTTAGGTATTGTTAAAAATAGTTTGATTATGCAAATACCAGATCGTCACCAAAATGGCAGTAAACTTAGAAAACATCTCATCAGAATTCATTGCATGATCTTTGGCAGAGTCCCATATGAATTCAAAAAATTTCAACACAGAGTGAAGGTGGAGATTAGGAGACTCCCAATTAATAGGGAGAAGAGAAAAAAACTAGAATCAAGATATTATAGGGCAAAAAAAAAGATGGAACACATCTTCCTATTAAGCATGACAAAAGGTGCAACTGTCCTCAATAGGGATGTGTATCCTAACTAAATTAGCCCGCGTGGAAAGTAAATTTTGGCTAATCTTCCATAGGAGAAACTGAGCACTAGAAGGGGCTTTGATTCTCCAGATGGATCTCAATAATTTAGGGCCAAAGGTGGAAGAGAGGATAATGGAGGTGAAACTTTCCAAATGCCCCATTTGTGAAAGCCCGCGTTGCACTTTTGACAAAAAAAATCCTCTCTTGTCAAAAATCCAAATATATTTGTCTGGATTGCTAGTGGGTCGGATTAAAATGTCTTGAATATCCTAGCCACCAGACTCGAAAAATTAGAATTGATAAGATATGAATTCTAATGGAATGAACCTCCGGGAATGGAAGTCTAGAGGTTCTGGAAAGAACGAGGAAGATTGGGATCGGTAAAATCGATGACACAATCCGCAAGCACAATGTCTGGTTTGACCTTGCAGTCCAGCCATAGATTGATTTGATTATCAGACACAAGTTGCCATAAAAGATAGCGTTTCATTTTTAGTAGGGCCGTTATGTTCCCTTTCCAAGTGAAGGATGCCAAGGAGGGGGATTTTTTTAACTGGAAAAAACTCTTATCTCGAAAATAAAGTGCCTTAAATTCTTTAGTTAGGTGGTGTTGAGGATAGGAGAGGGCATTCCAATTTTTTTTGCCAATAAAGCAAGATTTATATTCCTATAAGAAGGAATATTAGGCCTCTGAGAATATAGGGCAGACAAACTCAATCCCAAGTACAAAGATGTGTGGCCTTACTATCCATCGCTATTTCCACACAAAAAATCTCTAGCTAGGTGGTCCAAGGTAGTTGAGACGGAGCAAGGCAACAGGAAAGTTTGCATAGTGTAAATGGGGATCGAATTGAGGACCGATTTAATCATCATGGTTCGACCCGTTTGGGAAATGATTTTTTTTTCCAAGAAGAGAGTTTAGCATTGACTTTGTCAATAAGGAATTAAAAATCTGTAGCTTTCTTTTTGAAAAACAGAAGGGGAGAACTAAGATACTCATTTTTAGGTTTATAGCTCCTAGTGCCCAATATCCTCTTAATCATCTTAGCATGTTTCGGGTGCACATTGAAACTATAATAAACAAATGACTTGTCATAGTTGACTCCCTGACATGACGTCTGACAATATTGTTGTAAATATGCTTCAGCTAAAGAGGTTCTACAGAAAAACATTAGATCGTCCGAATAGAGCAGATGGTTGATCGAAGGAGAATGTCTCCGGATTTTGATACCTTAAAGTTTGCCTTCTGTTTCAGCTTTATTAAGAAGGTGTGAGAGCGTTTCAGCTACCAACAGGAAAAGATACGAAGATAAGCTATCACCTTGGTGGATGCCCTTGGATGGCTTAATATGAGGTGGGGAGCCATTGAGAAGGACTTGGAGAGGGGTACGGAAACACATTGATTGATCATTTTGATCCATCTTTCTGCAAAGCCAAGTTGTTTAAGCACTTGAGCCAGAAAAAACCATTTGACTCTATCATAGACTTTGGCCATATCAATTTTGATCGCAGCCTACCTTGTTTTTTCTTATGAAAATATTTCATTTGACAAAAAGTTTCGTGAGCAAGACTAATATTATCCGCTATTGAGTGACCTTTGAGAAAGACTCTCTGATTAGGAGCAATAATGTTATTAAGCAAAGGTTTTAGACAGTTGGCGAGGTTTTTGGAGATCACTTTATAAATAACAGTGCAGTGACCAATAGGCCGAAATTTATCCGGAGTGATAAGATTGCTCACTTTATGTATAAGTGCAATGAAAGTTTCAAACAACTTAGAATCTAATTGCTTGGAGGTGAAGAAATGAGTAACAGCCTCGATGACATCTGTTTTCACAACATCCCAGTAATGTTGAAAGAATAAAACATGAAAACCATCTGGCCCAGAAGTTGTGTGGCTACCTATTTCAAAAATAATTGTCTGGATATCCGCAACAGAGGGAATAGCCAGCAGAGCTGCATTATCCTTCTCCGAGATGATCGGGCTAGATATAGCGCGTATCGCTGGATCAGGAGTCGGATTGGAGGTTTGGAAGATATTTGATAAATAATCATTAATTGTATCTCCCACTTTATTCAGTGTGGAGTGCCACGGATTATTGCCATCTTTAAGATGCAGAATTGGGTTACGCTTTCTCCGAAGCAAAGTGGTCAGGTGAAAGAATATAGTGTTCTTGTCACCGTCTTTGAGCCAGGAGGAACCTGATTTGTTACGCTAGAACATTTCTTCTCGAAGTTGAAGTTCAGTGAGTTGTTTTTCTAACAAGGAGATGGCTATGGCATTATCCTGCGAAAGGGGTCATTTTGGAGTTTGTCCAAGGACAAAAGAGTGTTAGAGATGTTCTGCTGAATATTTTTTAAGTCTCTTTTACTCCACTTAGTAAGGTTATTGTAACTAAGCTTATTGGTTTTGAGATAGATATTATGTGTTGGAGAAGGGTGTTGCATAGGGGCCCAGTTTGTTTGTATCACTCGATGACAAGAAGGTTCCATGGTCCACAAATGGAAGAATCTAAACGATTTCGGGTTGGTACTAGAGTTAGAAACTAACTGAAAGGAAATGGCCCTATGATCCGAAGAGGAGGTGTGGATAGTACAAGCAGAAGCATAAGGGAATAAGTCGAGCTATTCAATTGAGACAATGATATGATCTAGCTTTACCTTAACCCCATTCTTGTCTTTTATCTTGTTGTTCCTGGTGAATTAAAAGTTGTTAAGTGGGAAGTCTAACATTTTATGAGTGTCAAGAAAATTTCTAAGGTGGTTGAGACTAGCATTAGTAGGTCGAGGTTGACTGATAACATTTAAATCTGTGATAATGATACCTGGTAAATGTTGAATTGAGTAAAATAGAGACATGGAATTTCATAAATTTTCCCGAGAGGCGGGATTTGGTTCACCCTAAACAAAAAATAACTGACCAAGCAAGGTAGTAAAAAATCATGAAGAATACAGTTAAAATAATTTTTACAGGAAGAAAGAATGGTAAGTTAAATACTTGCTTTCCAAAATAGTGCAAGTCCTCCAGCTAGTCCCTGCGCTGACATTGATGTTCCATGTGCAAAGCCTAGTCTCTGGCGCAAGCGATCTATCTTGGAAGAACTAGATTTGTTTTTGGACAAAAAAATAATATTGGTATTGGACTGTTGGGAGATAGCCTTCAGGTTTCAAAATGTTTTGGCAGACCTCGTGCCTCAAGCTTTCCATGTGAGCATCATGGATAATGAGGCGACCCTTTAAAGGCGATCACCGCAACCTTATGACATGGAATTGAAGTAGAGGTAGGCACCAGCAAAATGGCTTTGCCTCTAGCCACCAGGGATAAAGTCTATAAATTTGGTATAGAAACTAACAATATGCACTTGAAATTAGTTAACCGCGTGATGGCACTCATTGCCGTCCATATTGTTTTCATACTGACTGACACCAATTTCTTCAGAACGATCAATAAAATTGTTTTCCTACCAGCCTTAACCACTTTTTGCATTGTTGTTGTTAAAATTAATATCATGTATGCCTTTAAAACTGCCGTTAACCATGTACTAACATGTGAAACCATAACTGCCTATACTACCCTTGGTAACTTGGACTTCCTAACCGTGCTTAGCACCTTTGACTTATTGATGTTCTTTAACAGATATTCTTTTGATATCCTAACAGCCAGCCGTCATAATGGTTGTTATAAGTGTTGTTACCATGGGAGTTGGGCCATCATTGACTTTAATGGAGAGTAGGTGGAGGTTGATAACACTAGTAATTAAATTCACCAGTCAAGATCTGGACGGAGCCGAAAACCAAGCCGTGACTCCGGTTCCGGTATCGATGTGATTCCTCGACGGTAAAGATGCTTCTAAGCCAACAACGACGGCGGTAGAGTTATAACCGTGAGTTGCCACCGCTGCCAACACATGAACTGGTAAATCCAACCTCTATAATGCTACTAGTATGAGGGATTGGTGAGATATCACCACGAATCTAATCATCATCTTCTTTAGAACTCCAGGCAGACGGTGATGTAGCCTTTGTAAGTCAATTGTTGGTGCATTTTTCAAGTTTTCGATGCCTACAACGATGTCTAAGAGCTGCGATCTGCCAGGGCGATGCAAACGGCTCTTCGAGGAGGAAGAAGAAAACCCGACCATATTCTTCAAACTCCTTGATGGCCTATAGGCATTGATGTGGAACTAATTTGGATTTTTTCCATCAAACACGATCAATGGGAGAGTAGAATGGTCAAGTTGTGTCCATTGAAACAGCTTGTAGCGATGATCTGCTTGTTTGCTTCTAACCAAGGATTGTGATTTCGTATTTCGTGGTAAGTTGATTTTAAGAAATATTTCGTAAAATATTTCATTGTGTATAGAAAAAAGTAAAAATTTCGATTGTAATTTTAAAGTTATCAATATAAGTTAAGCATTTAAACTCTTACATATTACATAAAGAGTATCATGAGACTCGTAATGTCATACAAACTACATATTTCATAAGAATCACTTGTATAACAAAATTTTAATATTAAACTAAAATCATAAGGAGTTAAAATGTACCGACATTGAGAATAACCTAATAAAAAAATAAATATTTCGGTCTCGAAAGAAATTTCGATGACTAAAAAAAAAGAAATATTCAGTGAAAATTTTGTCATTTTTCGAGAAATCACATTCCTTGCTTCTAACCATATTAGATCTAAAATTGATTGGGTCCTAGGGTGAAGAAGAGGCTATTATCAGGAGATGGTCTAGATCCAACCGTTCAGGAGACGGTGATGTGCTCGGAAGAAGGATCAAATGAAGCAAAGGGTGCAAAGGGAAAAATGCCAGAGAATTTCCTTAACCATCCATGAGGATAGCATGGAAGCAGAAATGAGTCTGTATGGTGGATATTCGAGGGCGGAACAAGGGAGGGTTTGATTAGATTTGGTATTGGATTAGAGTGTGGAATGAGTTATAAGAATTTTGCATAGGCAAAGCTTGCATATTGGAGAAGTGCTTTGTGTGTGAATGGGAGGAATGGGGTTTCATTGTGGTGTAAAGGTATGATTCAGTAGGAATAAACTGGGTAAGTGGAAACCGCTATACGCTTGAAACCTGCATTGCAAACACAAGGAAACAAAAAACCAATTACAGAAACAAGATGGGAGAGTCACCATGGAAAGAGAAAGACGTAGGGAAGGAAAGTGATAGGAAAAAAAAGAGGATATATGAGTTTAAAAAAGGGATGAGCAGGGTCAAATTAATAGATCGATGTAAGGAGAGTAGAACTAATGAAGAGAAGAAAGTTGATACAGAGATAGACCGATAGATCTTAGTTCGAATTTGTAAACAATCAAAACTCAGACAACCGAAAATAACTCTAATCGTAAGACTTTCAACTCTACTTTTGTTGTTGTCTTAACAAAATATCCCTTTGAACATGCGTTGTTTCAATTACATTTTGGGAGATTGTATTTGTAGTCGTTGGCCATCAATTAAATAAATAAGATGGGTTAAAAATGACCTTGGAGTATTACAATATTTTCATTTCTCATTTTTTTTCCCAGTAAAATATTTTGGTATCAGAGGAAGGTAGTTATAACGTTGGTTAAACTGGGGGAGGGGAGCCTTATGAGGTTAGGGTTTGTTAAGTGGAAAAGAGTATAAAGAGAAAGAAAAAGAAGGAGATAGGGGAATAGGAATAGGAAGATGCCAGCAGGTCATGGACTTTGTTCTCGAACAAGAGACACCTTCTATCGTCCATCCAAGAATAAGGGTTACATCCATCTCACTACTTATCTGAAGACTTACGAGATTGGTGATTATGTTGATGTCAGAGTCAATGAAGCTATCCACAAGGGTATGACTCACAAGTTCTACCATGGCCGCACTAGTAAAGTCTGGAACGTCACCAAGCGTGCCATCGGTATCTAAATCAACAAGCAGGTACCCTACCCTATTCTCATCTCAACTCAAGACATCTTTTTTCATTTCATTGTTTTCAAGCGTTTGTCAAAATTTGCAACACTTAGTAGTAAAAAATGAATGAACGATTGATTGGTGTTAGTTAACGTTTGGGTTTTGGTTAGTTTAGATAGGTGATGGGTAAAATTCTTAATGTTGTTTTAAATTTGTAGATATTAGTTTGGAGTTTGATGGCATCTTCTAGGTAGGAGGAGATCTCTTTACTTTTTACTAGGGGTGGATGCATGCGTATATATTCAATACTTATTTATTTTAAGTGTCTATGTATAATTAATCAATATTTTAGATTTACTAGCTTTTATTGTAAAAATATAAAATGTGAATAGTAAAATGAAATAAAAAAAAGGGTTAGTTATAAGGCCTTTTTATAATTTATAGATAAATGGGGGGCTTGAAATAAATTATGTTAGAGTTTAGATATAATATCTCAATGCTTAAGAGCAGTGTTCTAAAAATCGGTCTAGGCGGCCGCCTAGGCGCTAGAAGGTGGAAAACCGCCCAGATTAATGCCTGGGCGGCTGTCTGGGCTGTTCTGGGCGGTCTGGGCGGTCTGGGCGGGTCTAGGCGGGTCTAGGCGCGGTCTAGGCGGTCTGGGAGATTTTTTATTTATTTTATTTTTTTATTTTTTTTTATTTTTTAATAAGGTTGATTGTGTTCTTATTTTATTTTTCTTTCCTATTTTTTAGAAATAAACTATTTAATTGTTTTTTTAGAAAATCTCGGGAATGGGTTTTGATGATGATAATGATGATATGTCTAAATGTAGCGAAAGATGATTACTTAATGGAATTCTCAAGGGATCTGCTGGTACCAATTTTACTAATGTAGATTTTATCAAACATAACTGAGGTTATTCATGCAATTTGAAGAAAAATAAAAGAGTACACAAATTCAAATTTATATAAAGTACCCATCATGACCAACTTCAGTCATTTGAGTTTTAATAAATTTTGTTCACGATTGTTAATTTTTCATGTTTTTAAATTTTGCATATATATATTGACATTAAATTGGATGTAATTGATAAGGTATTATGCTTAACTTTTGTAAATTATTAAAGTTATAATATAAAACCTAAGACCGCCTAGGCCCCTAGGCGCTAGGCACCTGCTCGCCGCCCGCCCAGTGCCTAGCGATTTTTAGAACACTGCTTAAGAGGTGTTGTTTTGGATTGTAAAAATTATGATGTGGAAGGCGAAATAGAAAAATTCAAAAGTCAGATGTAAGGGTTTATTTATAATTTATAAATAGTTAGTTTCAAATAAAATAAGTTAGGGGCTTAGTTGTAATTAATGAATATTGAGAGAGGCTGGTTTGACTATAAATAATATGAATTTGTGAGGGTAAAAGTGTAAAATAAATGTTATAGTGTTTTTCTTTAAGACAGAAACACCATTTGTCACTTTTATCGCATTTTTTTTTATTTTTCATTGTAAATACTATAAAGTTGGAAGGGCATTGTCGGAACCAAAAAATTAGGTTGAAGACAAATGTGTAGTAGTGTTTTCCAATTAAAATACATAAATACCACTGTCACTGATCATTAATATGTTAGTTTCATTTGTAATTATTATAAATATGGGAGGGTAAAACTGAAAAGAAAAATTAGAGTTAAAGATACCAAATTCACTGTTCCTGAGGGGAGCAGTCATTATACAGTTTATAAATAATTAGACGACTTCAAATAAATTATTATATTAAATCTTAAGAATAATTAATCAATGATGTAGAAGAACTGATTTTGATGGTAAAAATATGAAATATGATAATGGTCTTTTAATAGTTTATAGATAATTGGGGGCTTGAAATAAATTTTGTTAGGGGCTTAGATATAATATATCATGTCTAAGAGGGGCTGGTTGAGATTGTAAAAATTATGAAATGTGGAAGCTAAAAAGGGAAAATCCAAAAGTTAGATGTAAGCGCCTATTTTTAATTTATAGTAATTGGAGGATTTTAAATAGATTATGTTAGGGACTTAATTATAATTAATGAACAGTGAGAGTGTCTGGATTTGATTATAAATAATCTAAGTTTGGAAGGGCAAAAGTGTAAACAAATGTAATAGTGTTTTTTGTTTAAAGACACAAACATCCCGTCATTTTTACCATAATCTTTCTAAATGGCGAGGAAATCAGCGAGGGGGAGGGTTTTACCACTCATCCCCCTCGAGATTCGCACTAATACGCATCTCAAGGGTGCATCCGCACATCTCGAGGGGGATGAGCGGTCACGCCCTCCCCCTCGCTGGTTTCCTCGCCCCTTTCCTCGCCATTTAGAATTTCTGTTTTTACCACCTTTTTATTTATTTTTGTACATATCATAAAGTTGGGAGGCATTGTGGAACCCAAAAATTAGGTTAAAGACAAATGTGTAATAGTACTTTTCAATTAAAAGACAAACTGTTCATTGGTCAATTGATTTCACATGTAATTATTAGTAATAAGGGAGGGCAAAACGAGAAAGAAAATTTGAGTTGAGGACATATATCCTCATCCTTCATTTGGGGAAGTGGCGTTATATAGTTGAGAGTGAGAGAACTAATCTAATGTTGGTATAATCTCAATTAAACGTCACAGGCAAAGCCTTGGAAAACCAGCGAGGTTGCTGTCTGGGGGGGCAAAAATACATTTTTGCCCCCTCCCCCCCTCCCTCTCTTAACAACCTTTTTGGAAAAAGTGTTTAAAGAGGGGGGGGCAAAATTGTATTTTTACCCCCACAAACAGCAAACCAGGCAGAGGGACCCAAGCCCTGTAGAATTACTCCTCATATCCCATCGCCTTGTACAGCTGCGTGGTGGCCATTACTATTTGGGATTGGGCATGAGACATACATAAGTTTATTTTTTATTTTTTAATCTTTGTTTTACTGGTAAAAAAGCCCAGCATTAACTTGAGAAAAATACTTCATTAGTAAGATGGATAGCTCCGGATGCTTCAGAATTTGATTCCTGATTCTCTAGTCAATAAAATCAACTTTTTGATCCCTGGTATGAGTAACAGATATCCTTTTTTCGATGAATATTTTGAAACACCCCCCATTATGAAACTATCATACTTTGCAATTCACACTAGCCTTCTGCTTCAAACACATTAATTTGTACCCCATTCTTTCACTGGCTTCATATACCCCACCCCTGTACTGCAAGCACACTGAAAAACAAGAGAATCTGTACTGAATGTACACCACTCATGTTGGAGTTTAAGTAGAATAAGCTGGTTAAAACCTCAATCAAATCAAGTTCTGGCCCAAAGACTTAACATGTTCATCAATATGCACTTGCCACTTGATTGGTCAATATATACTGTCTTACTGATCAAAATTTTTTTTTTCTTCGGATACCTGTTGTATATGCTAATTTTGGTCGTTGTCCTGCAATAAAGTGGAAACAACTCTGGGACTTGATGTTGGTGTCTGTTGTCATTGACAATTTTATCTGTGATAATACAGGTTGGAAACAGATTCATCAGGAAGAGGATTCAGGTGAGGATAGAGCATGTTCAACCATCCAGATGCACAGAAGAAGTCAAACTGAGGAGAATGCAGAATGACAAATTGAAGGCAGAGGCAAAAGCTTGTGGTGAGAAGATCAGCACAAACAGTTAACCCTTGGGTCCTAAGCCTGGATTCATGGTGGAAGGTGCTACCCTTGAAACTGTCACTTCTATTCCATACGATGTGGTCAATGATCTTAAAGGAGGGTACTAGGGGGTTGTTGATCTCAGTCCTTGGTTTATGTGGATTTTGAAAATGCAAAGTCGCATAACAAGTATTCTTTGCACATGTGATTTACTTTCCCTAAATAATTTTCATGGATAAAATGAAAAAAGAATACAAGTTTTGACTTGCAACTTGTAAGGTTCCCTGTGTTTAAGAATTTACACAAATTCTGAAAAGATACATTGCTCATTGGACCAGTGAAAATGCACTCGATTTCATTAACAGAATACTCTGCATGACTGCAGTAAGTTGGTGTTAACAAACCAATCTTTGTTGCAGCCACTGAGCAGTGTCACCTCCAATATAATGCTGCATGCACTTCTAGCCAAGTTAGCTTTGTCTATTACGTTGCAAAATGAAGTCCACACCCTCGATCCATAATCAAATATTGTAATGGCTTGGATTCACATTGAAAGTCACTATCAAATTCATTGGACACCCGCTCTGTGTTGACATCAAATCAGACTTTATCAATCATCATAATAATCCAAGCTAGTTTATACAGGCCTGTTTGATATCATAAAATCTAAGCATACCATACAGTATGTTCCAATAGTTTCAAGGTGGACTATAAACTAGCAACACATCAAATAGGTACCAAAATTAGTTGTCTCTCGTCCCCAACTAGAACAAGTTTCTAAAGGAAAGCACAAATATCTCTTTCAAAGAATGAACTTACACTAATGTACTTCGGTATGCTTACAGAAAGGAGCGCACTTCAACCCTGGAAAAGCACTGTCAGCAGATTTCTTTTTATAGAATAAACTGCCCTAAACTGATGAAAAGCTCTGCTTTCGATCGTTTCAAAACTGAAACAAGTCAATTTTATGATGGAGTAAAGATCCATACCAGTAATGAAGTCGATCATTAAGAAGAAAAGTCCAAAATGGAAACGGCTTGCGAGTGAAAAATGATTTACCCTCTATGGATATAATTGATTTAGTATATGAACTGTTATCAGGGAAAATGTTGTGAGCCGGCAAGCATTTGATTGCCTACCTGGCTTGCTCATTTGGTTAAACGTTTTACGATTCTTTAGGTGTTTTTAGCAACTTGTTCAAATAGTGAAATGTTGAACGAAATTCTCCCACTAGATGATTAAAGTGGCCGGCGGTGTTGGAAATCTCATAATTTCATGGTGTTAATCCTCCAAATTCAAAATAGCACCGCTATGTTAACGCACATGTAATAACACCAATATAAATAATATCAATATTGACAGGTGACGGGGTTACACAATCAGGGAATACAGACAGAAAGGTCACAGCCAGAGGGCTAACTTTTCATAGAAATTAAAAAAGAAAAGAGGGATTATTACAAGCTTAATACAAGGATGAGGCAATTATAATGGAAGGTTTACTAGAAAGATTTGAAGAAGAAGAAGAAGAAGAAGAGAGCAATATGATCATGATGGATAGATATGATAATATATATATATGTTTGGTGGGAATGGAAACTCAAACGGCAAGGCATCCATTAAGTAAAGAAGAGATGGTAGTGGAGAAATATTATTATTGAGCTTGTAGTAGGAGTGTTGTCCTTTTAGATGACGAGGTCGTAGTAACAGGAGCAGCAGGTGGAGGAGATTGAACTTGATCAGGAAAAGTTACCCTGTCCCTGTGTCTGTGGAGTCTACATTTGAAGGAGCCAGGATGCGTGGTTGGGGCGCAAACACATGCTTTGTTGGTGTTGTAACCTCCTTCATTTCCAGTGGAAGAAGAATTAGAAGACAATGACAGCGTCCTCTGCACACCACCATTCTGGTTGTTACACTGTTGTTGCTGCTGAAGGTCAAATTCCCCATCTTTAGAACCCATTATCTCTCTGTCTACTTCTTTCGTTTTCTCGTTAATTATAATCTAGGAATAGATCCTTGGATCTGTAAAACAACAACAACAACAATCTTAGTAAGTCGAGTCAGCTCTTGTTTCATCCATCTCAAACTCAAACTCATCCTAGTACAAAATTCACACACATCAAGCATCAAGTGTACATAACAAAAAAAAAAAAACCCCCCAACTATTAAAATATGAGAGACGTACATAAAAAAAATAACAAGAATCCTAATATGAAGAGCACCTGTGGAATTAGTTTCTGAGAAACTAAAGCGGCAAACTGCGTATTACTTGAGAGGCATTGGTATTTATAGAACCTCATTTGCCTAACCCCTGCAGCGGCCACTTCTTCTCTTCTGCCCCTACAAGTCACAATAATAATATTTTGCTCTATCCAAACCCCCATCATACGCCATCACAGTATCATCAATATATGTCCCCATTGTTAATCTAAAATTGTGGGTCAATGTATTCCAATGATGACAACGATATTTTGGACACTGCTTTAATTATTAAATCTCAATACCGCCAGTTTCAGTGGATAAAAAAAAAAAGTAATAAACGCATCTAGCTAAATTAAGAAAAACTGCAGTGAGGTGGCAAACTATATTTTCACTACTGCTACTTGTTAGATATGGGCAGTAGTGACAAAGGATGGGCTATCTACTAGCATGACGGAGAAGGGGTGCTGCCAGTGCCAATGTACAATGCTACAAGGTCCCATCCCAATGGAGATGAGACATTTAGCGGTGGTGATGATGGTGGGTGTGCCATCTCTTCTATTTCTCTTCTCCTTCAAGGACAGACAAACAAACCCCACAATTTCAATACCTCCTTCCAACTCATAAAACTTCTCATCTCTTCCAAGACTGTAGGTGAAATCAAATACCACCCCTTGGTGCTATTGGAAACTATTAATGTCATACTACTGTACAAGATGATAAAACAAAAACCTCAATAATTAACTCAACATTAGTTGTATCATTGCACAAAATAACAGAGTTAGCACTGATCTGCTGAATACCTTCCAGGGTCATCATTTGGTGATGGGTTAATCAAAGAAATCGATCATTTGACCTGTAGGTCGCATCTTATTGATAGGTTATGAAATCTTATAAAAATTCAGCTCGCTTTCAACAAAAAAAAAAAAAAAAAAATCTGATCCACCACAATGAGGTATATGGGTCCATTCTAATAGTTGAAGAATAACTGGCCAGAAAAATCAGAGTGCTAAGATTTTAATTAATTAATAATAGAACATAAGCTACAGAGAAGAACAAAAAGGGACATAAGAAACAGGCGCCATTAGTACTGTAAATATGTAAATGCGGTGTTTTTTTTTTATTTTTTTTATTTATGTAAATGCGGTGTTAGGTAGGTTCAAGCTTATCTTACCAAAACCAAGACAAAACAAAACATTCTAGTGGAAAATGTCGACATTTTTTAGGCTCTGGGTCCCACAGTTGCAGGTGTTGATCATATAAACTATTATGTAAGTAAGAGCAACCAAAAAGTTATCCAACTAAGATGCTCCAAATGACAATTCAATGAAGCTAATTGATGTGGACTTGACCCCTACACTTCAATAAATCAAAGCTCAGATCAGACACTATGCTCAACTATGTTGTCTCTCTCTCTCTCTCTCTATCTATCTGCTGTAAGTAGGGCCATGGTTAAACAAGAGAAAATGCGATTTAAAAGGATTCAAATATATAAAATGAACAAAACAATATTATCTGATAACAATACAATAAACATAAACTATAATATGGCAGTTTTTCTAAACGTCGAGGGAATGGGCGACGGAAAGAGAGCGAGGGATAGGTGTAATCATTCATCCTCTTTGAGATACACGCTATCACTAATCTCAAGAAGAATGGGTGGACGCTCTCTTTCCTCCCTCGTTCCGTCGACGTTTAGAGGGGTTGATAATATGGTGATTGGTGGGTAGGGTGCCATCATGTCCCTTCCATTCTCTTAATCATCGCTGTGACTAAAGAAGCCGAAATCCATTTCACACTTATCTTGTAATCATTATCCTGTTTACTTCTCTTAAAATGCTCGCAAAAAAAAAAAAAAAGACTGAACATATTACATCAACCCTTTCTGCTAACAATGAATCGCATAAAGATGCACAGGAAAAACACACTTGAAAATTATATCTATCATGTTTCTACTAATCATTCAGTGCCTGCTTGTGAATTGTAATTTCTACCCACTTCATATTTGATGGATTCAGACTTTTCACTGTGTTAAATTCAGCAATCATATTTGATGATAATGATATAGACCTCTAATCCACACTGGTCCCTTGAGGTCCCTGATTCATGCACCTGCTTAATTATCCTATCACTTGTGAAACTACTTGCAACTGCAGAAAATATTCCAATCATGCTCATCCTACATTCCCTATAAGCAAGGAAGCACGGATTCACGGAAAAACCCTGCCGAATCCATGAAAACGCGAGTCGGATACAGATACGCGTGCGATTCGCGTCGGATACGTGTCCGACACGTGGTCAACGAGTCGGTCAACTTGACCTGGTCAGGATACGTCATGGATACGGTCCGGACACGGTCAAATTCGTTTGCTAAATTTTTTTTTTTTTTTTCAAATCTTGATGAAATCGGACGGTTAAGATCAAACCCCTAAAACTGAATACTAAAACCTAAATCCGATTTTTTTCATTTTGTTGTTTTCTCATTTCAAACAGACAGAGAGAGAGGCGACTAGGCGAGGAGGAGGAAGGAGGCGTTCTCGCGATGAACCGAGGAAGAGGAAGGAGGCGAGGATGCGATGAACCGAGGAAGAGGAAGGAGGCGTCCTCGCGATGAACCGAGGAAGAGGAAGGAGGCGAGGATGCGATGAACCGAGGAAGGAGGCGAGCATGCGATGAACCGAGGAAGGAGGGGAGGAACCAGATGAGGCGAGGAGGCGAGGAACCGAGGAGGCGAAGAGGCAAGGAACCGAGGAGGCGAGAAGGCGAGGAAATAGAGGAGGCGAGCAGGCGAGGAACCAGAGGAGGCGAGGTAGCGAGGAACCGAGGAGGCGAGGAACCAGGTTCGTCTCTCTCACTCAGTCACTCACTGTTGGTGTTTAATCTTCTTGCTTCTTCCTCTTTTTTTTTTTTTTTTTTTGTGTGTTTTATGTGTGATTCACTGATTATTAGCTTATTTTTTGTGTGGGAAGAAGAAGAAAGAACTGTTTATTTTTTCCATTTGTTTTCCCTCTTCATTGGTACAGTCTACACCTTCACTTCACAACATGATTTCGGTTTTCAAATAAAACATATGCCCCTTGATTGAGTGAAACATTTTCAGTCTCCATGCATGAACTCACAGTCTCAGTGAAACATTTTCAGTGAAATATTTTACTACGAATGTATGCATATTTCTTTGAATGTGGATAGTTTCCTCGCAAGAGGTTTTTACCACCTTAGTAAGAAAATAAAAATGAAAGAATCATTATTTTGAGGTTTGATTTATCTTATGACATTATGTTAATAATTTTTTAATAAAATATAAAAATAAAAATAAGATTTGATTGACGTGTCGCCGAGTCCCCGAATCCTAGTTTTTTGAAAATTGCCGAGTCGCCGTGTCGTATCCGTATCCGATACGACACGCGTATCCGAGTCCGTGCATCCTAGCCTATAAGTACTATATAAAAAAAACCAATTGAAGGTTAAAATCTACTGGTACATATATATATCTCAAGTACTATAGGTTAACATGCCATAAACCAAAATAATAGTATTTCAAAACAAAATGGGAATCCATGAAACACTTGTATTACTCCCAGGGATGTAGAAACATGGAAAGAATCCAGTAGTCACGAAAGTCCTATGGAGAACTCAACATCCTTTATGTAACACACCATAAGCAAAGCAGCAGCAGCAGTCATCTCCTGTCATCTCTTTGTATCAATTTTGTTGCTCCTCTAAAATATATGAACAATATCATATGCAAAACTAAATATCCGTCAAGGAAACAGGGGGGGAATGGTGGCAGCAAACAAAATTAACAATAGTATGTGATAACAAAGTTTCAATGGTGAGCCCATTAAGGAATTATTTGGTAGATATCCTACCCTTTCCCCTGCTATGCAACAAGATGGCCCATTGTTTATTGGTTTTTATTTTTATTTTTATAAAACATTGTTTATTGGTTAACAAATCCAATAAGAGCAAACTCTAACTTACCAAAATGCTTCAATCTTTGAATCTTTTTTAACATGGCCCTAGTACATGGTTACACATTTCCCATAATACTTGATATACAGGTGGTCGGGAATGAAGAATAATGTTTTTAACAAACATCTTAGCAAAAGCCACAATCTCTTTGTTTGCATTCCATGGATTAGCTTTTCATAATGACCCAAATCTCTGTATAAATCGGTCGTCTTCCCTTGAAAAAACAACAACCAGAAACATTGGTGCCATGTTAAGATGTTTGTCAAAAACCTTTGACCCCAGATTATGTTCCCATTTATAGACTTACTCACGTAAAAACCTAGCAGAAAAAAAAGTTCAAAAGTGAAGAACGAAGTGAAGGATACGTCCAGAACAGCACGAACGACTGCAACATGCAAGGACGATGTCAGTATCATTCAAATGCAAAATCATTATATCAGTGTGTTTCTTGTACACACTAAAAAGGAATTATGAGAATATGCAACACAGAAATACACATACAAGAGGGTTTTCAACCAGAAGTTACTGCACTTCTGACAGGAGACAATAAGAAATCAAACTTTGTTAAGAAATCAAACTTTGTTTGGACAGAAACTAAAGAAGTTACACTCATTGATCCACGGCCCTAATGTATCCCATGTAACAATTACAGAGAAACCACAAGGACTACACTTCTGATAGGAGACAGTAAGAAACAAAAAACATCAACACATGAGGTACATTGATTCGAGAACAAACAACCAGACCACCTCCTGCCATGACTGCCCTGCCTTCTTCACCAAAAAGGGTTTCATTACTGATATGTTATATTGTTATATAATCAGAACACTCACTACCCAGGGGCTGGGAAGATGAACATGCTGACGAAGCTATTCCTTAATGGATAAGCTTTAATGCAAGAAAGAGTTTCTAAGAACGTCCCTAACTGAGAGCCGTTCTCCTATGACTGGAAGTAATACTCTATCTTTATTGACCAGCTCTAATAGCTAAAAGTCTCGATCCAACTTAAAAGTAGAAAACGAACAAGTAAAAGTGTACACTTAGAATAGTTAGAAATTGCATTGGGAATTGAAAGACCAGCAGGTTTGCTGTGAGCAACCAGAGTTGTTAAAGAAGGTAGACCAAAAAACGTGGGAAAGGTGTCACTCGAAAGGGTCTTTCTTTATAAACTATGTGTTTTTTTATTGAGAAGCAGGCAGAAACTTATGCGCCTACTCTACAATGGCACTGCATAGTTGGGGATCATTAAAACCACCTTACCAGATGAAATCATCAGTGACAATGGCTCAACTGCTTTATATTGTTCATCAAGCAGTCTGGCTGATGACAATAGAATCTGAGCATTTGAATGTCTCTTTACCAAATATGAAAGCTAGTTGTTGTCTTCATTGCCAAGAAGAAATGGGAAATAGGGCCTCTCTTATTGTGATCCCAAAAACTGTATGGACTTTACCTGCCCCTTTGAATTCCGTACCATAAAAACTACCATACCCTGAATCCGTTCCCTTTCACATGCCCTCGTTCCCCTTCATCCCCCGTACCAGGTAAGTATATCAAAAGGAATCAAGCTTTGATTAGTGAACCACCCTATATAGTATAACCCATATTTCCCCTGAATGACTAATCACCAAAAAAGGTCCCTTTCTCTTTGCCAAATCTCCAAATGGCCATTTGGAGAACAGGAGGGCTTGGTCAAAATGCTTTAAATTCCTAGCACCTAAAGCAACTACAGGTCTGGGCTTAAACACATCCACCCAGTTGTGGTGAACTTGTGGTGGTGATGATGGATATGGAGGTGGTTGGTTGGAGAAGAATTTTTGTTTAATCAACAGCGTTAACTTTACCTTGAGATGACCTTGAGATGGAGTTTTCAATCTCGAGGTCTTTTAATCTGTTAATCTTGGCTCTCATCGATTCCACCTTCTTTACATCTACACCATTTATTTTCACTAGAAGCAATTTTGTCTCTCCAAAAATTTTCAAACTGTCAACTAACAATAATTGTTTTTTTTTTTTTTGGAAATTGAGCGGGGGTTAATAATGGACCCCAAACCATATAAAAGAATGAAGATTACAATCTTAAATATATCTTCCCTATTCTGTCTTCATAAACAATCTTTTTCAGATCTTCAGCAAAAGAGCTAGGAGTGAATTCTATAAAGTCTGAATTAGGGAAGGTGCTCGCGAGGAAGTCAGCTGCCCTATTCGTTTCTCTGTAATCGTGTTTGCACGAGAATTCTTCCAACTTAGATATTTCAGATCTTATTTCCCCAATAACGCGCCTCAGGTCCCAAGAACCTGACTTATGAGATGTGAGGTATGAGAAAACAGTTGAAGAATCTGTGCTAAGCTCTATCCGCATTGCATTGTGCATTGCAGCCAGCTTTAGCCCCGCAGCAACACCCTGCAGTTCGTGTTTGATTACAGATTGGCCTCGACATTCCCCAGCACAGGCTGCTATTGCTTCACCGCTTGCATCCCGCAGAATGGCTCCGTATCCTCCTTTGGTGCCATGCAAAGAATCATCATTACGAAGAGAACCATCAGAATTGAGCTTGTACCAGCCCATTGGAGGTTTCGTCCAATAACACTGTCTAGGTGTTGAGCAGCTCAGTTGAAAGTCGAGGTTCCATAAGCTCATTAAGTGCCTGGTCTGTTGTGTGTCCTCTGCTGTCCAGGTACCAGCACTGAACTTCAGTCTAACATCCGTACAGATGCGATGCACAAGGTCTGTCCCAGTGCTGAATTGGCACTCATATAGTCGTTTGTTTCGCTCCATCCATAGATGATACACAGTTGCATTGAAAGCAACTTTCTTCAATGTAACAGGAACCCCAGACCCTCGAAAGTGTTGAATGCACCATTGCAGTTCCTCCTCCCATCCATATATCAGTTTAGAGTAACTCAAAAGGTGAAGGATCTTATCCCAAACATAACTAGAATAGGTACATAGGAAGAATAAATGGGACTCCGTTTCGGCTTCATAACCGCATAAGGGGCAGAAATCTTGTTGGGTCTTACCCCACTTTTTCAGTTTACTCAGCGTGGTAAGGGCTTTATTTGTTAGCAACCAGGTTATAAAACTATGTCGGGGTATATTATGCTTGAACCAAATCACAGCGGCCCACTGAATATTGTTTTTTCGCTGCCTAATAGCATCATAAGTAGCTTTAGTTTGGAAGCTACCATCGGTACTAGGTTTCCATACTACTGTATCAGCAGAGTGGCTATTGATTTCAACATCTCCAAGCTGGTTCACAATATGAGGAATCCTGTTTGCAATCCTCGGAGGGGTACACCATCGGTTATTGCTAATAATAGATGAGACTTTGGCATTCCTATTGATAACAGAATTATATAGAAAGCCTTGGGGAAAGAAGTCCATCAATATACCCAACGGGTGCCACGGGTCCTTCCAGAAAAGAGTGGTTTCACCATTACCTATGGAATGAGTGAGTAAAGTATTCGCTTTCGCCCGACTGTCCAGAATGCGTCGCCAGCACCATGATGCTTCGCGTGGGGGTGTCATCAACCAGAAATCCCGTTGCTTGATCAGATGCTTCCAAACCCAATGAACCCACAGCGTATCCTGTCTGGAAATGAGGTTCCAAACATGTTTCAAACTGGCCACTTCATTGCCGACTCGAATGCTGCGTATACCTAGGCCTCCTTCGCATACAGGATAACAAATAGTGTCCCAGCTGACCTTTGCTTTCTTCAATGGGGTATCACCAGCGGACCATAAGAAATTGCGCATTATAGCATTTATACAATCAATTGTCTTCATCGGCAGTCCATAACAGGAAGTCCAATATACATGCATGCTGGCCAGTACCGATTTGATCAAGACCAAACGCCCAGCATAGGAGAGAGATTTGTTCTTCCACGAGTTAACTCTCTTCCGTATTCGTTCAAGGAGCGGGGAGCATTGTGAGTGCGAGAGAGTAGAGGAAATCATGGGAAGACCAAGGTACTTGACAGGAAGCTCTTCAATCTGAAACTGTAAATGTGTACCAATATTAACCTTGTCACTGCTAGAGACACCAGCTAGGAAGAGAGAGCTTTTATTATTATTAACCTCTAGTCCTGTGCAAACCTTGAATTCGTGCAAACCTTGAATTGGGGGCAACGCTAATTTTACAAATCTAGGGGGTGATCGCTAGTAACCTAATTATAATAGTGGGGCAACACTATTTTAACCTAAACAAATATGGTAACATGATCATTAATTAATAAATCATATTCATAAACCATCAACATAAATGCATAAATACCAAAGTCATATGATTATTATTTCATTAATTTGTTAAACACCAAAAACTTTCATAACTCAAAATATATGCATCCTAAACATGCACATTCCACAAAAAATATTCAAATCCCATTCCAGTGAAAAATAAGGAAAAAAAATTTGTTTGCCATATCGAGAATGAGCTTTGATGATGATGATATCAGGGCTATCCATTGACAATGAGATATATCCCTTGACTATATTTGGGGTGTATTTGAGGTATACCGGTGGCGTATCGGTATCGAAGGTATATCCAACATGGGGACATTGGATATTTTGGTGTATCGGTGCTTCCTAGGTTGTGACTAAGAAAGGCAAAGTCAAAGAGTGTACATGTAAGGTGAAATAAACTTTCCCAATCAAAAGTACAAACAATGTTTCAAATGATGCCCCAAATATTGCTGCAGTGCTGAACTATGGATTTGATTTCTTTGGCAATGTTGCTTCCTTTCTTTCAGCTAGCTAATCCTCTTCAGTCACTAGCTGGTGTATTTGCTTTCACCATTTTTTGTGTGTTTTACTGCATTGTTTGGTTTTACTGATTTTTTTTTCTTTGGCAATCATTGCTGTATTTTTTGTGGTTCTTTTGAATATTATACTGTTTATTTCCTTTCATAGGACCCCAGATGGTTGCTATAAGCACCCTCTTCAATGGAACAATTTTCCCTTGATGGAGCATCCATCGTTGTTTCAATTAGACATCATATGGGGATAACAACTTGCTGTTGGGACTTGTGTGGAAGCTTCTAAACAAATTGGCATGACAAGTACTTCATAGGAAGCCTGCCTTCTCCACAATAAAGAAGATGTACCAAGTCAGTAAAGCTCTCCACCTCACCCATTGGAAAAAGTGTCATTTTGTTGAAGCTAATACCCAACACAGAGACCTCTTCATACCAAAGAAGTGGCTTCCAAAAATGAGATGGTTACCCAGTCAGATCCCTAAAATCAGATGCTTATCCTAAAATCATGTCAATCATTTTCTGGAAACTAAGTAAATCTAATTAGGTTGAAAAGCTGGATGATTATCCAACTATAATATCATAGCTCAGGTGCACCTCACTACAGCAAACCAAAATGTACAGTTACTTGTTTGCTCCTCCTTTTCTTTCTCATGTACTGTTGGTTTTTAAGATACATCTTAATGTGAATAGCTAATACTATTTAACGCATTTTAGTGTCCTCAATCCTGTCAACTATAACTTATCCTACAATTACAAGTACCAATACATACTGAAAATTAACTGAGTGCAAACCATGAAGTTATGAATATCTTGGAACTTTTAACTATGCAACTAGTGTGCTACTAAAAAATTTACTAACTTAGCATAATACGCTTGTGGTTCCTATCACTTTAATAACAAAAAAAAAAGCAATAGAACCTAGTACAGTTGACTTACATGTCCAAGTAATTGGAATTTTCAAAAAGTCGCGTTCAAAAAATGATCTAAGTTAGGGAGGATCTACTATTGTATCAAGAAGTTGAACTAAACAGATCTTAGCTTAAAATAAATGAATAAAACAAAAGCGGAATAGAAACAATAGAACAGAAAATATACCATTAGCCCACTCAAAAACCCATCAAGTATGACTCTGTTCCAGCAATCGAAATAGGCATGGACTGAAAATTTTGCCTTGGCTGCAAGACCCAGGGATGCGGTTGCCATGACAAGAAAATAAAAGATAAATCCCATCAAGCTAGTGAATCCTAAAATTCCAGTAATGACTCCACCAATGATAGACAAAAAGGTTCGGCTGTCAACGCAAATGATTTTGTCATTTCAGCATCAATAGTATCAACTAATTCATAAATTAAAAGTACAGAAGCCAGCTAATTTCGGCAGTCAATGCAAATGAATCTGTTGTTTAAGTGTTAAAATTTTGAGTTAATCATAATCTGAAAGTGAAGCAAGCCAAGTAAAAGAAAGCTGCTGATGACTACCGAAACCGAAAGTATAGCACAACCAAATCCCCATACAGAAAAGCAAGTACATGCAGTAGGCAAGTAAAAGAGTTTGTATTGTATAACGAATTACTTATATAAGAGAAACAGACTTTCATACAGCTGCAATACCACCTTAACTATGAAAATGAGATATAATTGATAGGTTAATTGCATGTTTCTATTGGCATATTAAGAGAGGATGGATAGTATTGCAGAGGGTAGTAAAATAATACTAAAGTTGGTGCAGTCTCGCCCTACTACACCAATCTGTAGGGTGGAAGGGAAGATAAGGGAGGGGCTCAAAACCCCATGGAAACCCTCAATGAACTAAAAGGATCCAATTGGACAATATCCACTGCGACAGGAGTATTTTACAAGGATTTTGCATGTTCATGACCCTCCTCACATGACCCTATGACTCCTCCCCTCCAACCCCCTTATTTAACCAACATGATCTATCGTTTTACCTGAGAGTGGGTGAGATATAATTGATAAATTTTCATAATAATAGTACATGATAATAATATGATAATCACTATTGATGATACACCAAATCATCATTTAATCCGCCTCGTACACGTGTCATAATAATCTCGTCAGTAGAACAAAGCAGGTCTAATTGCTCACCTAATATGGCAAAGCCCAAACAACACTAAACCCAGTTTGGCATAATCTAAGAGGTTGGACCCAAATTGCAGCGTCCTACTAAGCCCACACGTTACATGGTCAAGCTCAATACCCGTAAGGCCTAAACAGACAAGTATTTGGGAAATCGACCTAAGACGGGCATACCAACAATACATTGGTTCCGACTAGAAAACAAATAGCAGAATATAAGTCGTGCATGGAAACTCCCTTGCATGAACAACACTCCAAAGGGAAGTTTTTCCCACAGATCTAGGAGCACAAGTCGTGTAGGAAAACTCTCCTACATGGACGACTCCGATATATTTCCCTAAATTACGCCACTAAAGGCCTAACCGAACAGAGACTCTCGTATTATAAATAAGACACAGGGTTGATGAACAAATGTACGCTACAAAACCCAATTTACAGCTTTAAACATTTCTCAAGCATTGTCTAACTTTAGCATCGAAATGTCATCGGCCGCCACAACGGTGTTCTTTGGCTCACGTGTGTTCCCTGTGCAAGTCAAGGTCAAGGAGAACATGATTCGACTATATCAATTGTTATTTATTATTTTAGGTTTGCTCAAGAATGTGATTGTAGTTTGCTTGACAAGAAAATTGATCTGCTAAAGTAGAAGCATGTTTTTCCTTGACAAAAAAATTGATCTACTAAAGTAGAAGCATGGTTTACAGAGATGTACATCCACATATGGCTCAGGCAATATAGATAATTGATTAATACATGAGCTGTCTTAGATTACTCGGCAATGAAAACAGAGCAAAAATGGCCAACTGTGCGCGGACGGACAAAAGTATTGCTTGTATATTAGGATTTACAAATGTAGATGGTGATGTCAAAGGAAGATAATCAAGAGGATATAGAGAGCTGAGCATAAAACAAGCGATATATATGTCTAGATAGAAGAGGATTTGCCCATGTAGCATTCAGTAGCTAATTGGGAAACTGAATCTCCTAGTCAGTGTGAACTAGTATATAAAGACCATGAAATTTAAATCTGTAATTTCACTCTAGCAATGGGGTGATGTTTGATATTCACTCAAGTGTCAGGCTTTTGAATTAGAAACATTACATAGAGGCAGAGCAATTAGTTTGATTGATTGATCCATCAGTAGTAGTAGTAGTAGGCTAACATGTGGTGGATTGCAATGCAATGGTAAACAACAAAACAACACTAATGTTAGTAGATGAAGAAGAGTCGGAATGGAACACCGCACCTGTAGTAGATAATTTTCATGTTGTTTTGTAAATTGTCAGCATTGAAGGTTGAAAAGTCATCGTCGTTGTTGGATTTCTTGTCAATCTCAGAAGAAGAACCGTGTGCTGCAGTCATGTCTGATCTAATATTTCTGTTACCAGAAACAAACCCAAAAAAAAGAAGAGATCTATTTCAACTGACAATGAAAGGCACATAACATAATTCAATTGAAAACCTAAAAAGAAAGAAACAAAAAATAACCAACCTAGCTGTGGATCTTATTTGACTAGTTGTGTTTTATTTATTTTTCAAGCTTTAAATCTTAAACCCTAGCTAGAAAAAAGAAGAAATCATAAGATTGAAGAGCTAATAGCAACGCAAAGCATAGTTTTTCGATTGATTGATTAGTAAATCAACCCCTGAAAGAAACAAACAAAGATATTCAATGGAGATACATAACAAACAACAAAAACGAAATTAAAGCAAAGGCAGGGCGGACATTACAAGGAGAGACGATTAGACGATGGCAATGACGACTGATTTTTTTTTTTTTTTTTTTTTTTTTTTAACAGAAAAGAGCAGAGGGAGAGAGAATACCCGATGGGTTAATGACTTTCAGTCTCCAACTAATTCTAAGCGTGTGTTTTTAGTTTAAGTGCTTATAAGCTAATTTTTAACTTGAGTTTGAACTATTTTGTTCAAAAAAATTGAAAAATATTCTGAATCGAGAGTAAATTCTCCCTTTCATCAAAATAGGAGGATTTTTATTTGAATGTGCGTTAAGATGAAACGCATTTGTTTGAAAAATATCAAAATATGAAATGTATTAGACATTTTTTAACAATAAATTTTTTCATTAAAAATTTCGTAAAAATACATTCTAACAATACCAAGTTTAATAAAATTTGACAATTAAATAGATAATTATGATAGTTTTCATTTTGAAAAAAAATAATGTACAAAACTTTCTATCCGTCATATGTACATTTCTATTGCCTCTTACATGCATCTTATTTACCAATCATGCTACTATTAATAATGGTTTTCAATTATCAACGTTTTCTCCAACTTTTAACTCAGATATTAAGTTTTCAATTAAAAAAAAATTGATCGAAGTATGTAAAACTCATTTCTTATCATGTGTTTGGGCTCTGAATTTCACCCATGTTGCATGTTCTTAAACTGGAGCTTACAAGATTTAATGCAATTTAGTGTTTTCAACAAACAACTTAAAGATTTTTCGCATAGGAGGTTTTTTTTGGAAGGCGAGCAGGGTTTTTAAGGATCTCAGAACCGATCTACAGGTCAACACTCTTAAAAAAGTAACCATGGCGCAGATAGGATTTGAAGCTAGGACGTGGGGAACAAACTCACACAGCCCTAACCACTAAGCCATAACATCATAGAAGCTTAGCAAGTCGCAGTCATAAAAAAGTATTCTTTTTACAAAGGGTGTAAATGGCTACCCCATATAAAATTGATCATTCAAGGGCAAGGCACGTGAATCACCTAGAAAGGATCAAATATATTCAAACAACACGAAGCCTTTACTAAGAATCTCCAAAGAGACTTTACTAGAGATCAAACAAACACTTCACGCAATTCACAAAAAGATCTTAAAGCACGCTACTTTGGCACATGATCGAATCGCCATAGCTAACAATAATTTATTTCCTACTTTCTGCGAATCTCACAAAACTCACTCCAACGTAGCATGAATAATAAAACAAGCTCCACATACAATACCAATGGTAATCAGACCATCAAGATAACCAAATTATACTAGCATCGCTGAATATTATGTAACGTATAATCAAGCTCAGTTGTGGTGGAAATGGAATAAAGAAGGGCGTGAACAGAGAGAGATCAATGAGTTCCAGGAGATGGCATGGGAGACAGAACACAAGGGGGGTCATTATTAGGATGGACAATAGGATATATGGTAAAGACGGTCTGTGCAACAGTTAGTGCCATAAGAAAGATGGCAGCCACTAGGGATAAGATAGCCCATGGACTTCTGAAGTAAGTATGGATGAGGTTCGCTCGCCACTCATTCCAACGCTTCTTGTAGTAATTATTCACCTTCCTCCGCACATTCTCAAGACTGCTGTCTGGGTTCAGCGTAACATCTTTGGACAGAGAATTGAACAAATTGGCAACTGCCTTGTCACTACCAATTGCATTCACTAAGATCCCATACCTGTGAAGGAGGCTCACATCCTTATCTGAATCTATGATGTTGTCCATGAAGAACACGTAACATGACACCTCATTGCCAACTCCAACATGGGAGCGCTCAAAGGCCATAAGGTTCAGGAATGTGGACTCAGTGGTGTCATCAACAGCTATGAGTGGGAGTCTGAGGACACCTCCATGGAATGATATGTCCTTGAGGCTGCCAGTTTTACTGGCCTTGAACCTGATTCCAGCGTCATGAAGTTTTAGTGCAGAACGGATTGAACCAGTACCAGCATTGTCCTGGAACAAGATGCCAGACTTGTGATGAGATTTCTTCTTGTGAGGATCCTCGAGCAGGCTCTTCCTGTAAACATCTAATACGTGCAGACATGGTCCCATCTTTTGGAACTCTTGGCTGGGGGCACAAAATTTCAGTATGATCATATTCAAGAACTCATCATCGTTCTGCAGCTTCGATAAAATTTGTTCATATATAAATTTCAAATCAAAATCAAATGTGCAGTTGAAACTAACTTAAAATGACAGATTTTAAGAAAGATTATCTATTGCTTTGACTAAACTCACCTTTGGTCTGCCGGTTTCAACAGCAAGCAAAACCTCTAAAAGGAGCATGGGAAGTTGGTTTTGAAGCATCAACATGTCCCTCCTGATGTGGGGCATGACGTGATGCTTGCCGTGATCACTGAATATAGGATCGTTAAAAGCATAGTCATTAGAAAATCCACCGGACATCCGTAGAACCTCGAGCATGAAACACCCGTCACGAAGCATTAGTTCCAAGAACTTGTCTTTATCATCACACCACTTGGGATCAAGGCAATCGTAAGAGTCCATCAGCTCTTGTGCCACATCCTGCAGTGCCATAACGTAGTCTTCGAGGGTTTTCTCAGAGGATGATCTATTGAGGAAGTGAAGGAGAGCTCGGTGTTTGTGAAGCTCCATACGCTTCAACTGATCTTCACTATAATGGTATGGGCCAAAGGAGACAATCTGAGGCTTGTAAGCCTTCTTATTGAGATCAATACAAGATTGAGGCACCCTATAAATGGAGCGTTTATTCCAGTGCTCCATCTCCTTGGAAGCATCAAATTCTCCAAGTTCCTGTTTGATATCTACCACCCAATTCATATGATTTGCTCCCACTGCCATTGCTGATGTATTGAGCCTACTGTTTCTGTTTGATATATATACCCATTTTCTAGCTTCTGATGGAGTAACAGACTGATTAATAAGGATTTAGATAACTTGAGATGGTTGATTTGCTCCTGACCTGGGTCTTTTGTAAAGAGAAAGACATCAACTCTATGTATCTGTCCATAACAAGAAGTTTCCATTTGTTGGCTTGACAGACATATTCGCGAGGGTGGTGAGGATCATGAACCACTCAAGCCCACTTCCTACTTTTCTTCCAGGTTTTTTTTTTTTTTCATGTTTTTTTTTTGTTAACTCCTAGATTTCTTGCTTGTTCTATCAAAAAAGCAAAAGACTACCATGCATGATTCATGATTGGAATAAACTTTATCTGCATTCTTTTCTTCCAACCTCAACAAATAAGATTCTGTCTTGCTTGCTTTGATTCTAAACAGAACTTGGAGGTCTCCCATTATCAAAATATAAGTTAACAGATTTTCACCTATTAGTATATTCAGAACTGAAAACATTTCCATCATTTTTAGTGTTATCTCCATTACAGTAGGACTTGAATTTTACAAAGCGATGGAACAATATACAATCAAAGCCTAAACGTCGTCATTACATCTAACAAAAAGAAGAGAGGAATCAACGTGGAACAATTTCAGCTCTCGACCTGACAGGTCACCTCCCTAAAAATTCAGCCCATATTCAATATTTTTAAACAATCAAATAAATTAGGGGCTCACCACAATTTAACTCATTTCAGTTAGTGTTGCTACTGAAGTCTCTATTTATGTAAGAATGGAATATCAAAGAAACAGTAGTGTTTCTTGTTGTGCAATAAAAGTTGATTTTTTTTTTATTGAATGATAAAACACTCAGATGGAATTGATATTGTGAAAATGTCCTAGTAGTTAGGGTACACCATTCCTAACTACTCTTTGATATTGTGAAAATGTCTTTGTTTTCAAAATTTACCCAAACTTCTAGCTCTTGACAAAGCAACCCAGATTTGCAAAATAGGATGAAATGTAGAATTTCAGAAGTTGAACAAAATTTACAAAAATGGTTCATACCAAAAGTGTCTTACAAACAAATTTACCAGGTTTCACAATCAATTTTTTCACAAAAATTGAAGATTTGATAGACATTGTCGAACAGACAGTGCCTCTTGATGGTTCTTTAGAATCAAAGCAATTGATTTCTCAAAATACCCTTGAATTTCTGAAAGATCAAGATTACAAGTACATCCACATCGGTCTTATTCAAGTAGGAATTAAACCTCTTACTAGGACTGATCTTGATACCTGTGCTCTTATCGCTCTTCGCGATTGTAGGCATAATAGGTTTCATGACTCTCTCCTTGGAATTGCATAATCAACTCTTGCGATGGTCCAATCTATTTCAACTGTTACCCCAATTTCTTAGTGTCTCTTAAGGATCCTAATGTCCTAGAAACACTGACTCTCAATATTCAGACATCTGGTTTCGATATGTTACCAGGATCTGAACCTCTTGCTCTCATTTACAAAATCACCTACAAAGCCATTGTGACGACCCGCCTCCCGCACTGTACAGATACTGTCCGCTTTGGGCTACCATCCGGCCCGCACGGCTTTAAAAGGCCTCTGTACAATGGGGAGATAACCCTTCACATATAAAGATCATCATCCTTCCCTACCCAGGCGATGTGGGACTATGTTTCCCCTTGGTAGCTCGCCCAACTCCTCTTGGGATCCACGGGCCTGTTGAGCCTATTGGGCTCCAACCCTCACCCTCACCCTCCCCCTCAAGTCCGCCCACACAAGGGTCTCACAGTCCACCCCCCTTAAGGCCCAACGTCCTCGTTGGCCACACAGGCACAACGTCCACGTTGCCCGAGGGCCCACCTCCACGTGGCACACTTCCGGCTGGGTCAGGCTCTGATACCAAACTGTGACGACCCGCCTCCCGCACTGTACAGATACTGTCCGCTTTGGGCTACCATCCGGCCCGCACGGCTTTAAAAGGCCTCTGTACAATGGGGAGATAACCCTTCACATATAAAGATCATCATCCTTCCCTACCCAGGCGATGTGGGACTATGTTTCCCCTTGGTAGCTCGCCCAACTCCTCTTGGGATCCACGGGCCTGTTGGGCCTATTGGGCTCCAACCCTCACCCTCACCCTCCCCCTCCCCCTCAAGTCCGCCCACACAAGGGTCTCACAGCCATGAAGACTCAATTGAGTCCGAAAGCTTTGATGGAGTCTGAAAAAGGTTACACAATCTTATTTCAGGCTAACAAAGACAAAACCAGTGTTGTTGTTCCTAAGACAATTCACTAGAATCAGGTTACTCTTCCAGTAACTTGGCAGGTTAAAGCTTCTCCTAGAAAGCCTCCTCCTAGTCTGCTCAGTCAGGTTCTGACTCTTAAGGACAGAACTGTTGAATTACAGCTCTCTGAATCTCGCAAAACTAGGTTACAACCTTTAGATTTTCAATCAGGACGTAAATTTGAATCATCTTTCAGGACTGCTTCTACTCAAATTCCTAAAACCCCTTCTCCAAAGGTTCTCCCTCATTTAGATCTTGCAAATTTAAGATCTAATCCTTATCATCCTCAGATCCCTCAACCTATTTACAATCAACCATCAGAAAATATTTCTGATAGGTCTCCCACTTGTTCTGAGATGGATGATCCTGCACAATTAAATGTTTTATCCACTAATTTTGTTTTAAATAAACAAAAAGTTAAAGATGAATTTTCAGAAGATTACAATTCTGAAAAACGTAAAACATTTTATGAACAAACTACTCCTGATCAAAGGATTAGTTTAGGTAAGATGTTTTTATCAATTCTGTGAAGATATCAAAGATCATATGCCAATTTTAAAATGGTATGAATCTATTTATCTATCACAATTGAATGTGATTAAAAATGCTTCTAAACCTTGGTATCTGAAAAACAGTTATGATGTCGAATCAGTTTTACCTCATTTAGAAGAAATTCATATTCAAACTCAAGGACAGACTATTATAACCTCTTCTTTAAAAAATTCGGCTTCTCTTTCTAATTCTACAGGAATTTCGAAGGTTATTGAGAAAAATAATTATACCAATATTTTCCTTAATGAAATTGGTCAACAATTGAATTTTATTCCTGTTCCAGAAAAGAATTTTTCAACAAATCAAAAGTTTGAAAAACCAATCACTTATTTTCAACCTTATACAATCGAGCATGATGCCCTTTCTACTCCTCCTCAAATCATGGATGAAATCAATCGAAGACTTGCAACATTGAAACTTCAAGTTGCACCTGTTTTTGATAGGGCTTCATCTTCTAAAAAACAAATCAATACTATTTCCCATGTTGGTTCTGATTCTTCTAACAATGAACCAGATGTTATGTTTGAATTGGATAAACTTCAAAGATTTGAAGCTAACCCAATGCGTTCATCCAGAACAAATATCACCACCAATCCTTTACCAACCACTAGGAATTATTGTCCTAGGCCAACTTATCCTGATATGCAGTATGAAGAAAAACATTTACAAACATTCGGTTCCTTTTCTACAGGTAACATCTATACTTGGAATATAGATGGTTTAACTGAAGAAAATATTATCGAATTAACACAAGAAAGTGGGACAACTACCTCACATCATCTGAACAACAACAAATTTTTCAGGCTATAAAACTTGATTTCAATGGACAACCTATTAAAACTGAAAATGGTGAAAATATTCCTGACATTGTCAATACATTAATTTTCGCTATTCTTAAGCATTTCATAGGAGTTCCTTCCAATTCCAAGATAAATCTCGTGATCTTCTCATGATCATTAGATGCAAATCTCTTAGTCATTTCAGATTTTACAAGGATGTTTTCTTAAAGAAAGTTATGCTTCAAAACGAAGCTAACAATCCTTTCTGGAAAAGAAAGTTTCTTTCTGGATTACCTCCTGTTTTTGCAGATATCGTTAAAGATAAGTTGCAATCTGAATACAATGGTGACATACCTTTTGAACGACTTACATTTGGAGATTAATTTGTTTGCTAAGATCAATGAAGTTGCATTACAACTTTGTAATGATCTTCGTCTCAAAGCCCAGCTCAAACGACAAAACATTTCTGGTTCTAATAAACTTGAATCTTTTTGTCAACAGTATGGGTTTGAGTCTCTAGCAAAACATTTTCTTAAAAACTCCAAACAAAAGTATTGATCTCATCTAGCCCGAAACTTTAAGTCCAAAAGGCCTAATGGCCCAAAACAATAAAATCAATTTAATAATTATTACCAAAAGCCCAACAGACATGGCACACACAAGCCCGCGCAGTTTTCAAAGAACAAATGCCCAATGGTTCAAAAACCCATTTGTTTTAAATGTGGTAAACCTGGCCATTATGCAAAAAACTGTAGAATGGCCCAAATAATTCATGAGTTTGACGCTGATGAAAATATCAAACAAATGTTTACTACCATTTTACTCAATTCTGAGTCTGATTCATCTGATGACCTCTAGGTTTATCAAATGCGTTATGATTCAAATTCTTCTGATCCAAAAGAATCGGATCAGGATCATGGAGCTAAAGCTTGCACCTGTAATGCTTTACACTCTATTAATATGCTCTCTAAAACTAAAGAATCAAGTATTCTTCTAGATTTTGTTGATCGTATTGATGATCCCAAACTCAAAACTGAGTATCCGACTCATATAAAAACACCATTACTCAAAAACCTGTTCGAGAGATTTTTCAACCGTTTTACAATCATAAGGATATTTTCAATAGATTCAGAGCTTATTCTCAGCACTTTGTTTCTCTCCCTGATCTTCAATCTGAAGTTAATATCATGAAAAAAGAAATTGCCCAGCTTAAGCAAGGTCAAACTTGGCTTACTCAACAGCTGTTGAATCACCAAATTCAAAATGCAATCTCTATTCCTGATATTCCTTCAACTTCTAACCAAGAAGTTCAACCAACAGTTAATCCAACTTTTCTCAATGAATTAAATACAGTTACCTATCACAAATGGTATATCAATGACCTTAGTAATAAACAAAAATTACACGGTCAATACCTTTGCCCTTGTTGATTCAGGTGCTGATTTAAATTGTATTGCCGAATGATTAATCCCTTCTCAATATTATGAGAAAACAACTTAACAGCTTTTTACTATTAATAGTAAATTAGCTCTTCAGTACAAACTTGTTGGTGCCTACATTTGTCAAGAACAAATTTGTATACAACATGATTTCTTGTTAGTTAAGGATATGACTCAAAAGATGATTTTGGGTACACTATTCCTAACTACTCTTTATCCATTTGATGTTACAAATGAAGGTATTACTACCGACATTCTTGGCAAAAAGATCATATTCAAATTCTTATGCAAAACAAAAACTTCTGAAATCAATTCTCTAAAATTAGACAATTGTTTCATCAATTTTATTTTCCAAAAAAGACAACACATTCATTTTCTCAAACAAGAAATAGCTTATCGCCGGATTGATGATCAACTCAAAGACACTCAATTAAAATCAATAATTGTGCATTTTAAATAACAACTTTCTTCTGAACTTTGCTCTGACTTTCCAAATGCCTTTTGTAATCGCAAACATCATATGATTCGTTTACCATATGATCCTTCTTTTAGGGAATCTAAGATTCCTACAAAATCTCGTCCTATACAAATGAATTCCGAATTAATGGAATTCTGCAAGTCTGAAATCCAAGGATTGCTTTCTAAGCAATTAATTCGTCCATCCAAATCTCATTGGAGTTGTGCAGCCTTCTATGTCAGAAAAGCTGTTGAACTTGAAAGAAGTTCTCCCAGACTTGTCATCAATTACAAGCCTTTGAACAAAGTTTTACAATGGATTAGGTATCATATACCGAATAGGAGAGATCTTATCAAGAGATTACACTCAACACGAGTCTTCTCTAAATTTGACCTCAAGTCTGGATTTTGGCAAGTCCAAATCCATTCTCATGACAGATACAAGACAACATTTAATGTTTCATTCGAACATTATGAGTGGAATGTTATGCCTTTCGACCTCAAGAATGCACCAATTGAGTTTCAAAATATCATGAACGATATTTTTACTCCCTTTTCTCACTTCTCAATTGTGTATATCGATGATATACTGATTTCTCTTCATTCTTAGATGACCACTGGAAACACTTGTATCAATTTTACAAAACTATCAAAGAAAATGGTTTGGTTCTCTCTCCAACAAAAATTGACATTTTTTTAAACAAATGATAGATTTTTAAGTCACAAAATTCATTTTGGGATGATCACTCCAATTTCTAGAGCTAAAGAATTTGCTGATAAATTCCCTGATGAAATTAAAGACAAAAATCAATTGCAAATATTTTTAGGATCTTTAAATTATGTTGCGAATTTTTACAAAAATTTTAGAGTTTTACTTAAGCCCTTGTTCACAAGACTTAAGTCTAACCCAAGCCCATGGACTGAAACTCATTCTCAAATAGTTCTTCAGTTCAAAGCCCAAGTCAAGAGTATTCCTTGTTTAGGGATCTCAAATCCTGAAGCTTTCAAGATTGTTGAAACTGATGCGTCCAACCAAGGATATGGTGGTATTCTCAAACAACGTCTTCCAGAGTCTACTCAAATACAATTGGTTCGATACCATTCTGGTATTTGGAATTCTTTCCAAATCAATTATTCCACAGTCAAAAAAGAAGTTTTATCAATTGTTTTGTGCATCGTGAAATTTCAAGATGATTTGTTTAATCAAAAGTTTTTATTACGTGTACGTTGATTGTAAATCTGCAAAAGAAATTTTAACAAAAGATGTTTTAAATCTTGTTTCCAAACAGATTTTTGCTTGATGGCAAGGTCTTTTGTCAGCTTTTGATTTTGACATTGAATATATAAAAGGAGCAGACAATTCTCTTGCAAATTTTCTGACAAGAAAATTCTTACAAAAATGAGTTATCAGTCTTTTTCCTCCTCCAGACCTCCTCCTGCCCCAACAACCAAGGCCCAATATGCTATGAAACATTCTGTTTCACAACCCAAAACCCCTTTTTCTTATGCTTTGTCACTTACAAATCCCTATCTACCATTGTCACAAGCAGAAGAAGCAAGTTCTGCAATGACAAGCTTCCCAAAACCTTAAATTCCTCCTCCAAATCCTTATCTTACAAAAGCATGCTTGGATCCGATCACAATGATCGAACCATACTTTTATGCTCTTACAAAAAATACTCATTCAAGTGCGAAGAATCTCTTCAATACAAATGCTCTTTTTGAGGAATCTGATATCCTCAAAACTCAAGATTTCTATGAGTTCATTCTGGTCGACACTGACTCAATTTTGATTACTCATCACAAAAATCATTCTCATCCTGAGAAGATTTCCCATTCCAAATGTCAAAATGTCAAAATCTTGTCTGAAGCTGATTGGAAACAACATCCTCGTTTCCATAAGAAGTTTCAGTCAATTATCTTCCTGCATCTTACAATTATTTGGACTACAAACAAGCTTCGTCCAGAGCTTTCTTTGTTTTTTCTCAAAATTGTTCTCATTCTTGGTTCTTTCTTTTCTGCAACAAAATATCCAAAGGTCAATTCCTCTTTGGTTCCAACATTCCTGGTGGAATCATTTTGGTCATCTTCAAGATATCTTGCCCCCTGCAGTTAATGAAGGATGACAAGTTTTCAAATCCAAATTCAACCCGCCAATTCCGGTACCCCAACAGGTACTACCATTTTGGTTTTTTGTCAAGTTCAATCTTTCTTGGATCTGTTGCTGGGACTACAATGTCACAGCTCTCCCAGCTCCAAACCAATCGGCCCAAGCTCCTCTCTGGTTCTGCCGCCGATTCAAAGTTAAGTGGTGGTCTTCCTTCGATCACACTCATGTTACAAAAGAAGCTCTTACCAAGTTCTTTTCGGGAAATATTCAAATTCCTGAACAGCCCCTGGTCAATCCCATACAAGTTCCTTTTGAAGCAAAACTTCTTCAACAGTTCATCAAGAAGCAACTTCAAGGAAAACCTACAAAGACTCAAACTGTTGGAAATCATGTCAAAAATCTGTGCGGAAGATTCAGATGAAGACGAAGCTCAAACAGTTCCCCTCAATGAAGATGATTGTTTTGGCATTTTTTCGCCACATTCATGAATCTGTCCCTACAAACATTATTGTGTTTTGCGTCATCATTATTCTTGCCACAATAATTACAAAAGCATCTGCCACCTCCACTACAAGACAATGGACTTTCGGCCAACCGACAACAATTACAAAAACATCTGCCACCTCCATTACAAGACAAAAGATTTTCGGCCAATCTTCAACAACTACAATAGTCGTTCCACCAACTACAAAGGACACCTCACCAGCAAAGACAGCTCGTCTCCACCTTCATGATTACAAAAGACAAGATGTCCATCTCATCCACTATCCCTTCACTAGCCTTGAGAAGCTTATCTTCTCAATTTTTGTATTCCTTGAAGGCTAAAAAGCCAGTTTGTATCTTTAGTTTTAGGCATCCGAGTTTTTTCCTTCTTTATGATGGTTCTCATCTATGTAAATCTCCTGTAAGTCTTTCTTTGTATTTCTATTTTCAATAAATAAAAGCATGCATTGTTCATCTTCTCTCTCTTTCAAAACTTTCTAAGAACTGATCTTGTTTTGAACATCTCGTTATACTAGATTAAAACCTAGTATCGACATCGTTCTCTTGACCAGTTTAAAGAAATCATCACCATCAAAGCCCATTCCCTATATTTTCGAGGTCGGCTACATGGATTTTGGTTCTCCAAGCAATGCGGTCTTTCCACATATCCTCGTCTAATCCAAGCTCAATGATATCTTCATTCACCACCTTCATCCAAATTTTCAACGGTCGTCCCCTCCGTCTAAACCCTCCATTAACTTGCCAATCTAGACATTTTCTAATTGGCGTCGTGCTTGGTCTCCTTCGCACATGACCAAACCAAGTTAAACGTCTTTCTCTAATTTTGTCCTCTATGGGCGCTACACCTAAGTATCTCCTAATTCTTTCATTTCTAATTTTATCCTTACGAGTTTTACCACACATCCACTTTAACATACGCATTGTTGCTACTTCCATCCTATGTGTATGTTGTCCTGTATAGCCCAACATTCTGAATCATATAGCATGGCTGGTCGAACAATTGTCTTATAGCATTTTCCTTTTAGCCTTACATGCATCCTTCTATCGCATAATATTTCTGACGTCATTCTCCATTTCAACCAACCAGCTTTAATCCTATGGTCTACATCTTCTCCAATAGCCTCATTCTTTTTAATTATAGATCCTAGATATCGAAAAGCCTCACACTCTGGGACCTCTACACCTTCGATCTCAATTGCATTACTTCTCCCTCGTGATTCACAACCAAAGTTGCACACTAGATACTCTGTCTTCGAACGGCTAATTCTAAAACCTTTACTCTCTAAAGCCGCTCGCCACCTATCTAATTTCTGACCTAAATCTGCACTAGTCTCATCAATTAAGACAATATCATCTACAAATAACATGCACCAAGGTACATGCATCAACGGCCGGTCCCAAGCCCGGATAAAGGAGGAGGGTTGGTGTTAGGCTTGTGATAGCTAACCGTAAAAAAACCATCACAACCCATTTCATGGAATTTGGTTAAAAAAGATTAATGCAGTTTAAAGAAATGTCTTTTGAAATCTTAGTTTTATTTACATTAGTTTATAGTTTTTTAAGTATGTTTCTGATTTTGTATATTTTATTCTCTCATGTCTTCTCTTTTCTATCCTCCGTCTAAATCTGTGTTTCTTAGTCTTCATGTTGGTAGTCCTGGGTAGAAATAGTAGTGTTTCTTGTTGTGCAATAAAAGTTGATTTTTTTTTTATTGAATGATAAAACACCCAGATGGATAAAATTATTTTTCAGTTGATTTGAAATCATCATCAAGAAATAGGCTAGCAAAGTGAATGAAAATAAAGAAAGAGAAAGAGTGTCAACATGTCAAGTTTCCTGTGAAATTGTTGGGCGATGTAGAAACCAGCCAAATTTTGTACATCTCAAGATTCGAAATCACAATCAAGTATCCTCTACAGATCTTTTGTAAATCTCAAGATATTGTTAATCAAGATTCGAAAGCATCATCAAGAATAAGGTTAGTGTTTGGATTGATCATTGGTTTCATTAGAAAAATCTTCAAAAATGCATTTCAACGATATCAAGTTTACTAAATCTGACAACTACGTAGATAGTTATGTCAATATTTATTTTAAGAAAAAAGAAAACACAAAATTTTCTCTTTTCCCCCACCTTACATTCCACCAAAATTTTCATTTTTTTTTTTTGCCTTTTCACATGTTTTATAATTACAAACATGCCAATATAGAGAATAAATCTCAACCTTCAACATCTTCCAAACTCTCAATCCATCATAGATAGTCTGTCAAATAAAACAACTTTTACATAATTCAAAGCATAATTTTATTCATCTCATATTTATAGGGATACAAATATAATCCCAACTAGCTAGGAAAGGAAAAATAATTATAATCCCAATTATTCCGGTATTCTTAAATAACTATAGTCACTGTTAAATAGGTATTCATAATTATAAAACTATTATAACTGTTAACATAATCAAGCTTAGTTGTGGTGGAAATGGAATAAAGGGCATGAAGAGACAGATAGAGAGATCAATGCGTACCAGGAGATGGCATGGGACATACAACACAAGGGGGGTCATCTTTAGGATGGACAATAGGATATATGGAAAAGAAGGTCTGTGCAACAGTGAGTGCCATGAGAAAGATGGCAGCCAGTAAGGATAAGATAGCCCATGGACTTCTAAAGTAAGTATGAATGAGGTTGGCTCGCCACTCATTCCAACGCTTCTTGTAGTAGTTATTCACCTTCCTCCGCACAATCTCAAGACTGCTGTCTGGATCCAACGTTACATCCTTGGACAGTGAATTGAACAAATTGGCAACTGCCTTGTCACTCCCAATTGCATTCACTAAGATCCCATACCTGTGAAGGAGGCTCACATCCTTATCTGAATCTATGATGTTGTCCATGAAGAACACGTAACATGTCACCTCATTGCCCACTCCAACATGCGAGCGCTCAAAGGCCATAAGGTTCAGGAATGTGGACTCAGTGGCGTCATCAACAACTATGAGTGGGAGTCTAAGGACACCACCATGGAATGAGATGTCCTCTAGGCTGCTAGTTTTACTGGCCTTGAACCTGATTCCAGCGTCATGAAGTTTTAGTGCAGAACGGATTGAATTAGTACCAGCATTGTCCGGGAACAAGCTGGCATGCATGTGAGTAATGTGATGATCAGCTTGCTTCTTGTGAGGGTCCTCAAAAAGCAGGCTCTTCCTGTAAACATCTAATACGTGCAGACATGGTCCCATCTTTTGAAACTCTTGGCTGGGAGCACAAAATTTCAGTATGATCATATTCAGGAACTCATCATCGTTCTGCATCTTCGATAAAATTTGTTCATATATAAATTTCAAATCAAAATCAAATGTGCAGTTGAAACTAACTTAAAATGACAGATTTTAAGAAAGATTATCTATTGCTTTGACTAAACTCACCTTTGGTCTGCCGGTTTCAACAGCAAGCAAAACCTCTAAAAGGAGCATGGGAAGTTGGTTTTGAAGCATCAACATGTCCCTCCTGATGTGGGGCATGACGTGATGCTTGCCGTGATCACTGAATATAGGATCGTTAAAAGCATAGTCATTAGAAAATCCACCGGACATCCGTAGAACCTCGAGCATGAAACACCCGTCACGAAGCATTAGTTCCAAGAACTTGTCTTTATCATCACACCACTTGGGATCAAGGCAATCGTAAGAGTCCATCAGCTCTTGTGCCACATCCTGCAGTGCCATAACGTAGTCTTCGAGGGTTTTCTCAGAGGATGATCTATTGAGGAAGTGAAGGAGAGCTCGGTGTTTGTGAAGCTCCATACGCTTCAACTGATCTTCACTATAATGGTATGGGCCAAAGGAGACAATCTGAGGCTTGTAAGCCTTCTTATTGAGATCAATAACAGATTCAGGTACCCTATAAATGGAGCGTTTATTCCAGTGCTCCATCTCCTTCGAAGCATCAAAATCTCCAAGTTTCTGTTTGATATCTGCCACCCAATTCATACGATTTGCTCCCATTGCCATTGCCGATGTATTCACCCTAATGTTTCTGGTTGATATATATACCCATTTTCTTGTGATGGAGTAAGAGAATGATTAATAAAGCCTAGATAACTATGGTCGATTTTGCACATGACCTGGGTTTTTGTAAAGAGAAGGCAACGACTATTAATTTCACACCACTAAAAGCGCTCTCATGCCCACCACTGAGGTTTTTTTTATCCTAACAAAGAAACCCAAACTCAAAACGAAAAAAATACAAAATATAATAACTTTCGACTAATTTAAACCCTCCATTAAGGCTTATTCTCAAGCTTATCAAAACACAAAAATTGTAGTACTCTGATTTATCTAATAAACACAACTTGAATTGCTTTAAAATCTTTTGAAATGAGCAAATTATGGTCATTTTACTAAACTCGCGCAAATCCATCTCGCAATGAAAATGGAATAGTGTCCCTGACTTTCAGCCAACTTATATGCTTTATCGAGATCGATTCTGAAACTCATCAAAACATGAAAGTTGTATTACTATGAGTTATCTAATAAAAAAACCTTGAATCACTTGAAATGTTTTGAAATAAGCAAATTATGGCCATTTTACTAAAGTCACGCAAATCTGTCTCGCAATTAAAACGGGATAGTGTTCCTTACTTTCGGCCAACTTATGTGTTCGATCGATACTGATTCTCAAGTTGATCAAAATACAAAAATTATAGTACTCTTAGTTATCTAATAAACACAATTTAAATAACTTAAAAATGTTTTGAAATGAGCAAGTTATGGTCATTTTACTAAAGTCGCACAAATCTATCTCTCAATAAAAACGAGATAGTGTCCCTAACTTTTGGTCGACTTATGTGTTTGATCGAGACCGATTTCTCAAGTTTATCAAAACATAGTAGCTGTATTACTTTGATATATCTAATAAACATAACTTGAACCACTTGAAAATGTTTTGGAATTAGCAAGTTCTGGTTATTTTACTAAAATTGCGCAAATCTGTCTCGCAATGAAAACGGGATAGTGTTCCTGAATTTTGGCCACCTTATGTGCTCGATCGACACCGATTCTCAAGTTGATCAAAACATAAAAATTATAGTACTCTGAGTTATATAATAAACACAACTTAAATCACTTAAAATGTTTTGAAATGAGCAAGTTATGGTCATTTTACTAAAGTCGCACGAATCTATCTCGCAATGAAAACGAGAGTGTCCCTGACTTTCAACCGACTTATGTGCTCAATCACGACCAATTCTCAAGTTGATCAAAACACACGCACAAATATATACAATTTTTTTGCTGAAATTTCCTATTTGTCCAGAACAATGTGAGTTTTTGCAAAAATCTCACTTTGTTCCATACGAGATTTTTCAGAAAAACTCACATTGTTTTGGGCGATTATGAAATTTTAGCAAATTTTTTTTTACTGTATGCCTAGATCAATGCGAGTTTTACAAAATCCTCGCATTGTCACAAGCGAATAATAGTTTTTTTTTGTGATTTCTAAAGTTTACTTTATTTTTGTGATTGAAAATATTTCTGAATTTTTCATGAGATTACTTTGTTTTTCTGAAATTTTTTTAGGAGGTTGCAATTTTGAAGGTTTTCAATTTTGACGGAGAGAAGAGATTTTGAAGGAGAGGGAAGAGATTTTTTAGGGAAAGTGGAGAGATTTGCAAGATTTTATTTTGAGGGAGATGGAAGAGATTTTTTATAGAGATTAGAGAGATTTGCAAAAGATTTGAATGTGGGGCCGAGATTTGCAAGAGATTTAAATGTGAGAGAGGGAAGAAATTTGAATGTAAGAGAGGGAAGAGATTCGAATGGGGATTGAGGAATCGCATTTCGATTTGAATGGGAAGGGGAAAAGGTTGGTTTTTTGTTTATATAAATGGTGCGAAAAAATATGGTAATGTGAGAAAGAAAGTAGGTAGTATGGGAGAGTAAAACGGTGTGAGAAAGCATTTATGGTGGTTTGGAGTAGTCGTTGCATAAAGAGACGGACATCAGACATCACCACTAAGCCAATGGTGTTATGGCCTAGTGGTTAGGGCTGTGTGGATTTGTCCCCCGCGTCCTAACTTCGAATCCCGCCTACGGCATAGTTACTTTCTTAGGGTGTTGACCTGTAGGTCGCTCAATTGATAGGTTCAGGAATCCTTCAGACACCCTGCTCGCCATCAAACAAAAAAAAACTCTATGTATCTATCCATAACAAGAAGTTTCCATTTGTCGGCTTGACAGACGAGTTTGTGAGAGTGGTGAGGATCATGAACCACTGAAGCCCACTCCCTATTTTTTTAATTTTTTTTTTTATGTTTATTTTTTGTTGACTCCTAGATTTTTTTTGCTTGTTCTATCAAAAAAAAAAAAAAAAAAGCAAAAGATTACCAGGCATGATTGGAATAAACTTTATCTGCATTCTTTTTTTCAAGTGTTCACTCCTAGATTTCTTGCTTGTTCTATCAAAAAAGCAAAAGACTTCCATTTATGATTCGTGATTGGAATAAACTTTATCTGCATTCTTTTCTCCAACCTCAATAAATAAGATTCTGTCTTGCTTGCTTTGATTTCAAACAGAACTTGGAGATCTCCCATTCCCAAAATAAATGAACAATAGATTTTTCACCTATTTGTATACTCAGAACTGAAAACATTTCCATCATTTATCTCCATTACAGAGAGGAATCAACATGGAACAATTTCAGTTCTCGACCTGGCAGGTCACCTCCCTAAAAATTCAGCCCATTCAACATTTTTCTCACGACAATTTAACTCACTTCAGCACTCATGACCATCTAAACATTCAAGAGGTAAGGTAGGAGAACAAGTATGTTGATCCTCTTTATTATTGAATTCCTTAAGCCTTCTAATTGTTGGAACTGATAAATAATTTTCTCCATCTGGTGTTTTATCATTCAATAAAAAATTTAACTTTTATTGCACAACAAGAAACACTGCTATTTCTTTGATATTCCATTCTTACATAAATATGATCATAAATAGAGACTTAATTAGCAATACTAACTAAAAAAAAAAAAACATTATTTGACTTCTCAACCCCTGCGCTAATTCTGTGAAACTGTATAAGCATGACTTGTACACTTGTCTTTCAACTACGTATTTGGGCTTAGGTATCACTCAATGCAATCAACTGATCAACCACACTAGGGTCAGCAAGAGTGCTTGTATCACCAAGCTCGTCCAACTGCCTCGAAGCAATTTTCCTCAGGATTCTTCTCATTATCTTCCCACTCCTTGTTTTTGGGAGTCCAGGTGCCCAATGGATTTTATCAGGGGCTGCAAATGCTCCAATCTTGTACCAACCATTAAAAGGTTAGAGTGTGCATTAATTGATATTTGCTATGTGCAATTATGCATACAAATACAAAACCAAATTTACATTTACCATCAGATAAGATCAGATGTTAGAATACAAAGTTGTGTGCATATCTAAAATGCCAAGTACTTTGTTTGATCTTCATTGTTATGTTTTTCCACACAAAAAGACTCACCACAAGAAGATTTGAATAAACCAGTTTCTTAGTTTTCACTGCAATGTAACCTAACCTACGAATTAAACAAATCAATACAAAAGATAAATAAAACTAAATAATCTCTATTGCAGTTTGTTCATTCACCCCAAAATCAACTACAAGCAATGACCTATAGGCCTTATTTATACTAAACCTAGTTTGTCAATCAAACAATCTAACCCTAAACGCCATTGGGCACCCTAATCCCCGATTATTCAATTATGGGCTTACTTAAGCCCGATCCAACAACTAAACTAAAATAAATTAAATTTTAATCCTACTTTACATCCCTCTCCCCGGGTTGAAGAAGCTTGTACTCGAGCTTGAAGTCGAAAAGGTATGATGAACACAAGTAACCAGTTACAAAACACAAAGCGAAGTGCACACGAAGTAGACGACCGCAAAACTTGCCACGATACACACTTGCTAAAAACAACTGAACTAACTCATAAATGTAGCAAGGTGACTCAAAGAACCATAATTTGCAATAAACCTGTTGAAAAGACTCGTGCGCATAAGCTCGTGGTACAAAATGTTCCCAATACGGGTCAATGTAACCTTCATCAGCCACTGTGTCTACCACTCTAGAAACATCATCTTGTCCAAAAAGAAAAGAAATCACAAAATTCAAATGGCCCACATTTCGGAAATCAAGTATGCGTGATGGTGCCCTCAACTTACTCAAAAAGCTGGAAGGACTCTAACAAACAGTAGAGCTCGTTTTTCTCTTTTTGCATCTGTGCAAGTCCATCCCCTCCAATATTTCTCAAAACGCTCTCATCCTATCGTCAAATATCTAGATCCGCAAGTACCTCTCCTTCGTCCTTACTTTTGGATCTCTTAGGCATCAAAAAATGCGTTAAGGAGGATGAGTATTGGACTAGACTTGGGTTATATTGATATTGGTATGGATACTAATATGAGTATGGATACGAATAATAATATGGGTGATTCATCTTCTTCTTTTTCACTGTCGAGGTGCTCTTACTATTTCTAGGGTGTAAATAACTTGTTGGATTAAGGACGACTTCATATAGGCCAAGGAAATAAACAGGGACCCTTTTAAAAATTTTGCTTCTTAACTCGACCTGAATTTATAATAAAAAAATAAAAAAATAAAAAAATAAAAAACTACGTTTGGGTTGTTTCCAAGCGAATGGGGTTTGCGATGGCGGCTATGAATAGTGTCGATGAACATGTCTTTTTTTTCCTAGACCTCTTCTCAACCTCTCTTCAATCTTCTCGTCTTCAAACAATCAATCAAACCAATCTAGCACCACTTTGGCTCTGATACCAAATAATGTAACCTAAACTACGAATTAAACAAATCTACACAAGATAAATAAAACTAAATAAACCTAAATTATCTCCATTGGAGTTTCTTCATTCGTCCCAAAAACCAACTACAACCAATGGCCTATAGGCCCTATTTATACTCAACATAGCTTGCAAATCAAGCAAGTTAACCCTAAATGTTATTAGAGCCCTAATCTTCAATTATTCAATTATGGGCTTAATTAGGCCTGACCCACCAACTAAACTGAAATAAATTAAATCCTAATCCTGCTTTACATCACATTGTACAAGAATTAAATATTAGAGACAAGTTGCAGACATGCTAGGCCAAATCAATAGTAATAGGTACCTGTTTTCGAACTGCCAAGATAAGGCTTTTGCGGAGTTCTTCACTATATGGGACACCTTCCACCAAAGTCACAAATGCATAAATGACCTGCCCTTTCACCTAAGAGCAAAAATAGTACAGTAAGTTTAATGGTCTCAAGCACAGTGACCCACACATATAAAGCATACAACCAAACATGATTAAGATCCTAGCAAAATTCTGCATCAAGAATCAGTACAAGATTGACACAAAACAAAAACTTGCAGAGCTGTTAGAACATTTAAAATAAGTTGCCAGTGATGAATTTCGAGGGGGTCAAATTAAACTAGAGAATATAAATCAGAACAAAGTACATCCCTTCTAATGCTACAGTAGCTCTATTCAGAGCAACGTCGCTTTTTAAGGATTTTCTGCTGCTTCTAATTGATAGCAGAGTAAAGCTAGGGAACCAGGTTTTGCAACCAGGTTCTGCAACTAGGATGATGTGGCATCATTAGAGGAGGTTATTTTACAACCTTGAGATATACATAAACACTTTGGGGATTTCATCATTCTTTTAAGATCACGCCACGTCACCCTGATTACAAAACATGGTTTTCTAGCATTTTCGTTGATAGTAATAGCAAATATTTTCTGGATAAACTGACGATTTCCAAATGGATAAACTGTGATTTTGGCCTAAATTTCATTGACTTTTAAGAAGCATTGCTTTGCTGTAATCTATTCCTTGACGGAGTATGAAGAAGAACTAAGACTCATAAGAAAGGTGGATCCATAACCTAGATCTTTGGAGTAAGAGCACTCAGTGATTTGGTTTTGGAAAACACGCACACACAGAAGCAGATATGGGAAAAAACTGATGTTATTATTGAATTTTAGATTGAACTAAGAAGTCAACAAGGAAGTGGTGGTTATATTTTACATCTGTAAAACAGTAAAAGAGGGAATCATTTATGATCAGATGGCCCAATAAAAATGCGAAGTATCTCATATTGGACTGCCTAACTTTAATTCATCTATGGAACAATGACATTGACATGAATACAAGGTGTCTAACTTGTCGGCCAAAAAACATAATACTGGAAACGCTGGACATTTTAGTATTATATTTTCAGCAACAAGTTTTATGCTACTAACTTGCCATAGTATGATGTTAACATTTATAAAGAATTGAAACTATTCAAAGATACGTGAAAAAGTTGATCACTTAAGCACGGAGTTGCAAATGGGAGTTACCATGTGTCGAGAAGTTTGGTCTTTTTCATTTTTCTTTCGTATAATTAGTCCTTGTTACATAGATTTTCATGAGTTCAGAACTTTCGCTTTATATAGGGAAGCATTGAGATTGTTAAGCAAGTTTTGCAGCTCTTTCAAATGTTTTCATCTAGGTAGTTCAATCATCTCCATTTTTTTTTTTTACATGCTCTAATAGGCCATAAACTTCTAAAGCAATTCAGATGATGGCCATGTCAAATTATAAAATTGTATTAAAAATAGTATGACTAAAAAACAGGTTGGAAGTGTAAACAAAAGAGAGGTCTACCTCATGTTCAACACCAACAACAGCAGCCTCAGCACACTGTGGGTGTGAGACTAGAGCAGATTCAACTTCTGCTGTACCAATACGGTGTCCACTGCATTCGTGAAAGAAATTTAAATCTATGAAATTAAAAATATAGGTTATTTCAAATCTGATAAAAAGATCAGAAAAAAAAAAAAAAACACACACACACACACACACACACACACACTTTTATTTATTTAAGGTGTATGACCCTACATATGTCCAAAACAAAACAGAAAGAGGTCAAACAGTCTAGCTGGTACCTCACATTGATGACATCATCAACTCTTCCTGTGAGCCAATGGTAGCCATCCTTGTCCCTGATACATTAAAATAAAAGTTAGTCTCATGATAGTGATTTAGATTTCACAATGTTGAGAGTTTGATAATTGGGTAAAACACCATCAAGCACACAAGAAAAACATAAAAATTTAAATTGAAAGTAAAAGTAGTTCCATTCTATTTAATCCATCTGTGTCTATATAAGTTCAAACAATAATTTACCTGCTGCATCCATCGCCACTGAAATAATATCCGGGAAATGGCTTGAAATATGTTGTTTCATATCTTTCATGATCACCGTAAAGAGTGCGGAATGCCCCAGGCCAAGAGTTCTTCACACATAGATATCCGCTACATTCACCTTCAATTTCAGTTCCTTTCTCATCAACTATGACAGGCTGCTTGTTTACACAAAAATGGTCAGAAACTCAATGGAAGAAAATTTTTCTCAACATATTAATGTACAGTACATACCATAACACCAAAAAATGGGAAAGTCGCAGACCCAGGCTTCTGTGGCCAAGCACCAGGTAATGGAGTAATCTGTAAGATATGAGGTATAATGAATGTTGCATCATGATAATGTATGAAGGAGAAAGGAATTATCATTCTGGTTAATGGCGACCGTGAACAAACAATCTTGTCGAACATCAGCCAAAAAGGGAATTCAGAATAATGAAATTACTTACCAAGAAGCCACCAGTTTCAGTTTGCCACCAGGTATCTGATATTGGACATCTCGAATCTCCAACAACATTGAAAAACCATCTAATAGACAAAAGACCATGTTAAAAAACTAAATAACTCTTTCAGTGTCGTGCATCAATCAATTAAAATAAAAACAAAAAAACACTAGAGACCTCCATGCAGTTGGATTGATAGGCTCTCCAACACTTCCAAGCACTCGTAAGGATTTTCGTGAGTAGCGGGTAACATACTGCATCAGCAAAAGTCAGTCTTTAAAAAAAAAAAAATCAGTACAAGCAAAAGCCATTGTTATGGCTAAAAGGATACTGGGATTAAAGAGAAGACTTATAAGATGGTGAACATTGCAGTTACAATATCTTATCAATACTGATATAACGGTATGACCTGTTACGTGATAATGTTACACAAATAGAGGGAAAAGAAGTGGATCACTTGAAACATCTCATAACTGCAATCATTACTCAAAAAGCAGAAAAACTGAGTCCAACCTAAAAACGTAAGCTTTTTAAACGACGTGGAATTGTTTAGACAAGCCTTCCCTTCAAAACATATCAAGAAGCATAGTATAAGCTAACAATTTACACTATTATTTGCTGTTGTTCCTTAGATCCTTGATATATTCTTTCTATAATAGTTTTTCACAAGTGATGCGCATTTTTCATTTTTATTGTGTATGCTCCTTTTTTAGTAAGCGGTTGATATGTCATACAACGATGAACAATCAATTAGTCCCTGGGATATTTGGTTTCTCATAGTGCCTACTCTGAGAACCAAATCATTCAAGCACATAGACTTTTTAGGTCAAGTTTGAATTTGAACAAAACTGCTGGGAATCTATGGAGTCCTGAAACAAAGATTCAAGATTGTGATGAGACATTGGTGTTCGCTAGATATGTCTGTGACATCTAATTGTCAGAAATATTTATAAGAATTCAAGTGAATAGCTCTACGTATTACCAAGTATCAATCCCTGCTTTATGTGCACACAAATAAATTTTTTTTTTTTTGGGGGGGGGGGGGGGGGGTAATTCCAAATTCAGGCATTCTCAGGAAAACTAGATCGTGGAAAAGGATAATGAAGAAATGGCAAGGACAGGTGGCAAAACCTCAACTTTCTAAGGAAAGACATCTTAAACAAAAATGAGATATACAGGCAGCTTCTAATCTCTATAAACTAAAATATCAAATTTCTCATGACTGAGAAATTTAAACAAACTATAAACAAGAAACAAAAAAGACTCGAGTGTTGTCAAAACAGTATATTGATTTATTACTCCCAGAATAGATCAAGTTATCTATTAACAGATCTACAAAGCACACTTATGCATGTAATATCAGAAATTTATCTTACCTCGTCACCGTCGCGCATGAGTGATCGCACCAGTGTTGGTGCCGTATAAAATATTGTCACTTGGTACTTATCTACAATGTCCCAACAACGTCCAGGATCTGGATAGTTTGGTGCCTGCAAGCAATCACTGTTATGTTATTACAAAGAAATGGAATCAGATCTACAAATTGAAGCAATGTTTAATATGGTTCACTTAATATGGTTATCTTTCCTACACTTCCTAGTATTATCTCTAAAGGCAGTCCTATCTAGAAGAAATGTGTGGAGTCAGGAGTTAATTGCTTGAGGCCTTTGTGGTCTTCTTAGGGGATGGGGGTAGGTGTCTTGTGAAATGCCTCACTGAATCTACGATCAGCCATGCATCTAATCTACTCAAGACACAAGGTTTGTTTATTTAACTCAATAATATATAAATGTCATTCGCATAAAAAATTACCAATAAAAATTGGGTGAGATAAATAAGTCGAGTATTACTTTGTAAAGTTGGAAAAAGTACTGGTGCTACACATTTTGTGAACGATTGACAAATATGCAGATAACTGAATCACATGAACTATTCGGGCCCTAAAATCTCATCCTTGTGAGAACAGAGAAAATTCTGTAGAATCTGAATGCAGTCTGATTTTATCCATATCAAGGTTAAAGATTAAGTTACCCCTTCGAAAATTACAACAGAAGCTCCATTCAATAATGGACCGTAAGTAACATAGCTATGTCCAGTAATCCAACCACAATCAGCAGTACACCTGAAAAAAGAATATATTGCAAGCTCCTAATGAATCCGATTGCAGAAAGGGAGTTCTGAAATCTATGCTCAACCTTCAGTTCATATGGCCAGAATTGGAAATATACCAGTATATATCTGACGGTTTATAGTCAAAGGCATATTTGAACGTAGTTGCAGTGTATACCATGTATCCCCCAGTTGTATGCAGAACACCCTGCATGTAAGGATGTTAGTATTCAAAAAAAGAAAAGAAACAAAGGAAACTCCAATTTTGTCACCTTAGGTTTTCCTGTGCTTCCACTAGTATACAACAGAAAGAGTGGATCTTCTGCATCAACCCACTCTACTTCACATGTTGTTGGATATTTGGGGATTATATCCTGAAAGACAATCCTTGAGAGTCAAGGAAAGGAAATAATGGTTGCCAAGATGTGAAAGCATATTCAACTGAAAACATACCCTATAAATTAGAATTCAGATGGCTTAGTGTTAACAGGAGGATATCTTTTGCATAGTGTTAGATGCAAATTTATCCATTTAAAAGCACACCAGAAATTCTAAATTTTCAGTGGGATAAACTGAAAATGTAACTGCCTACACAGCAAATGTAGTATTCCGTTTGATATAATTGGACAATCGAAGTTTTCAGGTTTCGTTGCTGCTGTGAGTCCAGACAGCTTCAATGAGGTACTGAGCGCCTCAGGTAGCGGCCACCTTTAACAGAACATTTATAGACTACAATGCAGTTTCTATCACTCATGGAAATGTTTCGTGCAAACTAGTAATCTACTAACCTAGTTTTCTGCCTAAATTCTCAGGTCAGCTACATGTGTAACATAGACAAAGAAAGAATGTCGAACAGTGTCGGGCAGTTCATTGTTTACTGCCTTCCATTACTCTGGTTGTATCCCAGATCAATAAATCTTCTAGAAACGATGACCAAATTTTATGTTCTTTTCCTGTTTTGACGTTTGAACTCATCAGACACGGTCCACTTTGTTCCTAAATTCATAGAAATCATCTCAATCATAATTTGCCTATAGTATGAGTTCTTCAAAGAAACACTCTAGTGGGGAATGGGTTAGGTGACCCCAATCAGTTTATTAAACAAACCAAAAGGATTAGCATGAACGTTAGTCTTGCCACATAGAATAAGTCCACAATACTGAATGCATGAACATATTCTCTGGTCTTAGATGCTAATGCATTGTCATGATGATGTACATGCAATTCAAGTATAATTTCAAGCGTCATGCATAGCAAAGCTGGCAATTAAGAAATATTTGAGAAAACAGTTTCTAAGCCTCTTTGCATTGCAAGAAATGACATCAGACAAATGTAAAAATTGACTTTCTGCATACCTGCCACCAGATATCTCTATTTTCTTGCCATTTTGTAGTTTCCCTCTTCATGGCTGAGTGATTTTCATATGTTAAAGATACACCTGTTTGAGAAAATAGTCAAGGAAAATTTCTTAGGAAAAGAATTCAGAATAGAATTCTAGTATAAACAATGCCAACTAGGGATGGGCACGAGATGGGATGGACCTCGTCCTGATGCCGGGATAGACCTCGTCCCATCCTAAACATGTTCAAACGGGATGGGATGAGCATGTATTAAACTGATTCTAGTAATTCAAGAAAGCATCGCCACAACTAAACTGATTCATACATTGTGATTGATTTCAATAAGTTCAAATCCAAACTCCATCTAAAAAATCCAAAAAACATAATCACCATTAAACCACCATTCATAATATCAAGCTAAAATACCACTTACCCACCAAATCAGTGAGAGAGAAAACAAACTATTAAGAACCTCAACTTAATTATCGCCTTTGAACAACACTAAGAGTCCAATTAAGCTCATTACCCCCAAAAAATATTGGAGCTTCCCTCATTCCTTTCATCAAGCACAATGATGCGATCGGGCTTTAATGAGTTCCAATATGCAACGTCAAGCAGTTCCACTTTCTTGAACCGAGAAGTGCATTGGTGGAACTGGGCTGGAACGCCAAGCGGCTTTGGATTCGGGGGTGTGCGCTATAGCCGAACACGAGGCAAGGATCGTTTATATTGCTACTGACAAGATTATTTTATTAGGTAATGGAGACACTCTAAGTATCCCATTGGTTATGTATCAACGTTCGAACAAAAATACTTGTATGCATCAAAAACTCCGAGTTCCGTAGGGTAAACGCATTAAGAATGGACAAATTTTAGTGGATGGTGTTGCTACAGTTGGTGGCGAACTTGCTTTAGGAAAAAACGTATTAGCAGCTTATATGCCTTGGGAGGGCTACAATTTTGAAGATGCGGTACTCATTAGTGAACGTCTGGTATATGGAGATATTCATACTTCTTTTCATATACGGAAATATAAAATTCAGACTCATGTGACATGCCAAGGCCCTGAAAGAATCACTAACGAAATACTGCATTTAGAAGCCCATTCACTTCGCAATTTAGACAAAAATGGAATTGTGATGCTAGGCTCTTGGATAGAAACGGGTGATATTTTAGTAGGTAAATTAACGCCGCAAATGGCGAAAGAATCCTCATATGCCTCGGAGGATAAATTATTACGAGCCATACTTGGCATTCAGGTATCTACTACAAAGGAAACTTGTATAAAATTACCTATAGGTGGCAGAAGCCGAGTTATTGAGGTGAAATGGATCCATAAAAAAGGGGGTAGTTTGACCTATACAAATTTGATGAAACTTCAAGGTTTTCAAATAATAACCAACCCCAAATGAATCCACCCACTCAATTACAATCTTTAATCAACAAAAACATAGACATTTTATGATAAATTAATGGAGGATTGGAGTTGTTGACCTACGTTATGGAAAGAAATATTAAAATAAATTAGTTCGGGATGGGCAGAATTGAAAATATCCATCCCGATCCCATCCCAATCCCACTCTAGATTGGGACGGGACGGGATCGGGATGAAATTGATCAATCCCAAAAAAACTCGAAAAAATCAGGACGGGATTGGGATCGCGGGATGGGATGCCCATCCCTAATGCCAATTCACACATTGTCAATCGATATAATTGATTCCATTCATGCATATAACAATTTTACAAGTACAAGTTTACCTCCCTTTAATTACACAAAACCATCAAGTGACATGAATTGATTTTGACACGATAATATATTAAAAATCAGATTCAAATGCATTAGATTTGGAGGAAGTGAAACCCTAACCCTTTTTTATTATTTCTCAGATAACAATCTCTCTTAACAACTCAAAACAAATTGTAATGGCCAACGAGTACTAGCTCAACTAGTAGAACTTATGGTGATGGTATCGCAATCCATGGTTCAAACCATGCGAAAGGTATTTAACGATTTTGGGGCGGGATGAAGCGTTGATAGTTTCCCTATGGGCCAGGAACCATTAAATGCCTTTGGCATGGTTTGAAAAATCTCTTTTAACAACTTAAAATAAACTGTTAAGCACATTGAACAACGGTTACTAGTTCAGCTAATTAAACTTGTGGTGGATGACATCACAATCCTTTGTTCGAACCATGCCATAGGCATTTAAGGATCTAGGATCCAATAAGAAGTCCATTTGGTCACTTAAATCTTTGTATTCTTGGATTGCACTTAAAATGACATTGACCGCACAAAGTCAAAAGCTTAAAGTTCAATGGAAATGAATATTTAACTTGGTTATCGATTCTAGGTGACTCTATCATCATTCTAAACTTGTAAAAAAAGGTTATCAATGGTGTCTTGCTTTAAAAAATGGTAATAATTACAAAGTATATTAGTCAGAACTCATGAGTGCCCCATAAAGCCCCGTACAAGGTACTACAGTGCTCAAAAATACCCAAGTCGTTTTGTGGTGTTCTATCATCTATGGTTGTTTGGCAAAGTGATTTTATGAGAAAAAACCTCTCGGTGAGGTAAGGCATCGTTGCAAAACGACTCTTCAAACAACATAAATGTCAATTTCGTATCGTGATTAATCAAAGCTTGAGCTACATTTAAAATGGAAGATGAGGACTTTGGTATATGGACTAAATTCAAGAGTTTTGAAGATATTTGGTTGCTGGTTTTTTCCACTTGAAATTGAGGATTTCACCAATTCACAACAAAGACGCATCTGTAGAATAAATTCAATTGTACTTTTCTTTGTTTACCAAGTATATTGAACATTATCCAATATCTGATTAACCTTTAAACATCTTTTTTTTTTTTTTTATTGTTGACAATTGAACTGAAAGGGTTTGTAGAATATTGATATGGATCATTTTTATTTTTGTCAGTCTCTTGCAGCTATGTATAATAACCACATGGCCGTCGTCAAGTTATATGCACATAACCAAAGTCAAGAAAATATACCAAAAAATTGCTTGATTAAACAAGAATTAAGGAAAACCCTGAAAATGCATACCTACGGATACTCCATTTTGGGAGGAGTCAAGAAGTGCAACATCCACTATATCTTTGAGATTAAGGACCTTAGGACCTCTTTTAACAGCATTACAGGTTATGACAACTTTGGGCTTGCTATCTATGATTCTTTGCGCGAGAGCTTCAGCGGAGAAACCAGCAAACACAACCTAAATAAATTGAGACAATGCCGTGAGTGAGTAATTGCGATACACACTTGACAAAAAGGAAGGATAAGAATGACTTGTATGGAAGGAAGGAAGCAATCTCACGGAGTGAACAGCACCAATGCGAGCACAAGCGAGCATAGCAATTGGTAGCTCCATGATCATGGGTAAGTAAATGATAACAGCATCCCCTTTTTTAACTCCAATATCTTTCAAGTAATTAGCGAGCTGACGAAGATACCAATGTCGTTAGATTGTAAAATTGTGAAAAAGGAAGATTTGTTTGACTTGAAGAGTGAATAATATAAGATAGACATACTTGACAAACTTGATGCAAGAGTTGGGTGTAAGTCAAGGTAGATTGTTGGCCCAAATCATTTCCTTCCCAGTAAAGAGCTACTTTATCTCCATTTCCAGCTTCAATGTTTCTGTCAATGGCGTTATAGCATATGTTGGTGATGCCCCCTTTGAACCACTGTAGTTGTCATTGTTGTTAAATGGTTCTAAAAATTTGATTTTTATTATTATTTAATTTTAGTGTTTTCTTAATTATAATCAAGAAGAAGAAGTGGAAAATTCAATAGCATTACCTCGATATTAATAGGTCCCTTGGTGACATCCAAATTCTCAGAGTAGACTTGTTGGCCCCATTTCTGTTTCCAGTAAAATTGCTGGGCGATGTCTGACCAGAAACCAGCCGGATCCTCTATGGATCTTTTGTACATCTCAAGATACTGTTAATCAATCAAGATTCGAAATCATCATCAAGAATTAGGTTAGCAAAGTGAATGAATATAAAGAAGTAGAGTGAGAGTGTGTAAAAAAAAAAAAACCTGTTGGGGAGATGAGACGAGAGCCTGGTTGGAGAAATCTTGGCTGGGGAAGATGAGATGATTCTCCTCAGATGCAAGAGCTTCACCAAGAATTGTGGCGTTCAAATGAGAGATGTTTCCAGCACCCGAAGGGATAGTATTCATCGATGCAACATGGCGGAGGAGTTGATGACTAGAAGAAGAATTACTGAGAGGAGAAGGACGATGAGACCCCATTGCCGTTACTGCTGCAGCTGCAGCTGCTGAGTTTATGTTGCTGCCAATATAACAAGTAGTAGAAGAAGAAGAAGAAGATCCAGAAAAAAGATGGGAAGGTTGAGGACGTTGTTGAAAATTCTTGGAATTGTTAAAATAAAAATAAAAAAAAAAGGAAGATGTGGATGAAGGTTGAATTGAGGATTTGGAATTGGAGGAATTGTTATTATTATTATTGTAGTTGGGAGGTTTGGAATGCAAAATCGAAATGGAAGCTGGGAACAACGCCATCTTTACCTCTTACCTTATTTCCTGCTCTGCCGTTCCCTCCCCTCTCTTCTCCTCCCCTGTCCCAATTACTAATTAACCATAAAAACAAATACCAATAAAATACTATTTATTTTGTTTTTGCCATTTGTCAACACTTTTTCTTCTTTCTGTCAAACTCAAAATCAGGGTCCTCTCTCTTTCTGTGTATCATCCATGGGAGGAGACGATGATGATAGTTGATTAATGAATTAACTATACAGATTCTTTCTTTCCTATCTCTATTTATGAACCATCAACCTCTCTCTACTCTAGAATACTAACATTGAAATTCTTTCTATTAATTTAGCTAGCTTTGATAACATCAATATTCAATTTCAAGACTAAGAAGAGAATACAAGATGAAAAGGAGACAAACAAGATACCTTGTGATCTCGATCTTTTTTTTTTTTTTTTTTTTGTTGTGGTTTCAAGGTATCAAAATCACCATGGACATCATCAACAACAACAAGAGCATAGCAACAAACAAAGAGCAGCTTAGACCTTTTAAAAAAATCAAAATCAAAACAAACAAAAAAATTATTTGAAGAAGAGGGGAGCTATTGACCACAATAACAATTAACATACGGTCGGTTCGCGAATCAGGAAAACGAACGAGATGGATTGGAAACGATGGGCCACGCACTTTATCAATCAACTCTCTACATTTGCACATCCAGCAAAGCCCACGGGTGGTGTCATATTGTATTTGGGCTCGCCTATCACTTGCTTCGAGCCTTCAACCACCTTCTGAGTTTTTTTCACTACCTTACCACTCACTGTTTTGGATAAACTTGAAGTTCCTATTTAATTCAGTCGAACAAGGATTTTTTTACAATGCCCCCCTCCCAATAAATAATCATTGACCCTTCATCTTATTTAAAACAAAGTTTACACCGCAAAAATGATTTATTGAGTTACCCCTCATTGTTATCTTGAACTCAATGATCCCTTCTAGAGAGCAAGGGAACGCGAATTTCTGTGAACTCAAGATACCCACGACTAACAGTAAACATAGTTATGACAACATGGGCATGGCACATGCTTCCCTCAATTTTTGTTTATTCACCGAAATGCCCAATTTTTCAAGATTAATATGAGGGTTTAACTCTGCAACCTTCCCCCTCTCCGCTGAAAGAAAAAGAAAAAAAAAAAAAGCTTTTCAATTAGTCAAGCGTTAATTTGCTAGTCAATGTCGTTTTTAACCAATGGTTAGATTTTGCTAAGGGCATTAGATTGGTAGTTAGAGCCACGTGTTGGATACATGCAACATATTTAAATGCGTTGACTAGGCTTTGGTCTTCTAACGCTTGATTAATTGAGAAGTGGGTTTTGGAGGTGCAAACCCCATTTTAAACAAAATGGGAGTCAACGCTAACTATGATTTTGTTTTGGAGGTCATTGTATAAAAAACCTATTAAATATTCTATATTCTATTAACTATGACTATCAGTTTTTAAAATTACCATTTTCTCAAAATCACCCTTCCAAACTCTTCCATTTTCCAAAAACCACCTTTTTTTTTTCTTTTCAAAATCGCCCATCTTGTCTATATAATAGTTTATTCACAGCACCTAAATAATCGCACAAGGCTAGTGTGGTTTAAAAAGGGCCAATACTAATTTGTTCAATTAATATATGAAACACTGTTTATAGAGAGTTTACGTTAACTGGGTCTAAAAAAATATATGGAGCCATGATATCAGGTTAGGCATTTATTCAACGTGACCTGAGTTGATGTAAGGTAAAATCACGCAATAACATTAACTGTAGAGAATAGATAGTGATGACCTTTAAGAGATTCATAGATGTTATTGCTAGAAATATACAGCCCATAATATACTTGTGACCAAAATAATATGTTCCATCTCCTTCCCATGTTGAAGAGGTAGCCCTGCTATGTACATCTCTTTGAGTTGGATCGTGGCGCTAGTGCTGATGATTGGGGATGGAGAACCCCTTTTATCTAAAACAAAAAGGAGAAAAAGTCCTACAAAATCAGAAGGATGATGGGACGCATACTACTGCTTACACACGAACTCAAAAACTAACTCTTCCGTTCTTTTCTTGACCTCCATAGACTAGTGTGTATCATATATTATCCAATGAAGCTAGACTGTCATCTACGTTCATGCGTGCCTTGCCTTGTACAAAAGCAATCACCTAAATAACATCTACTCACCCCCAATATTGTCTGTATCGTCATCATGATCCAATGCCAATTAATCTCAGCTGCAGCAAGAAGATATACACATTATTTACAAACATCAGAACGAATAATTGATGCATGGCAAGTCAAGCACCTAGAAATGAATTGAACAAAACTCACAATGTTATTTTCAGGTTTCTTCCAGTAAAATCCCTGTAAAAAAACAGGAAGAATATTGCAGGCGGCAAGAATATATACCATCAACGCATGCACTCCCATCCACTCTAAAATAATGGTCGGCCGTCTAAATCCAACCACATCCACCTAGAGGCAAAGAAATTCAAGATTAACAAGCAGATGCCAGGAAATTTTAGAACACCTAAGATTTGAAAATGCATCTCACCAACACATAAGTTCCAGCAAAAAGAATGCCCGCTGCCCCAGCTGTCACACACATGTAACTTGGAGTATAGAGGGCCTTATTCAAATGCAGTCCTGAAATTAAGAGAAAACATTTCATTAACTGAAAACCCCATTTATCTACTATTAACAAAATTGAGTTTTTTCTTATATGCATTCCGATTCTGCTTATTTGATACATGGGTAAGAAAAAGCTCTGTCAGGTGATGTGAGAGACAGAAGTCAAGTGCCTTATTAACTGGTATTGTCAGGCCAGAAGACCAGCAGTTGTATCACCACCATCTTTTGTGGTCAATGGAAGAGTGTTAAGAACTTGTATGTGAACTCTGAGAAGTTTCCCCAGAAACTGAGAGCCTATTTAAAGATTTCAGATCATTATCTCAATATAAACATAGTAAAAATGTACGAGGAACACTTCCTTACCAAAAAAGTTCAAGATGAAACCTATGACTACAAGGCAGAATGCAGGTATCATCCAGTGCAAAATTCTGTCCTTGTGATCCTGCATATACGATCAAATAAATTAATTAATAATAAAAAATTATATTTTGTATTATTCAGAGCATCCATGAAAGAAGGGGGCAATTTACCTTAAAATGCAAAATCACATGCCCGTAATGTAAACCAATCAAGCATGTAACAATGGCCATCGCAGTACTGCAGTATCAGAGCAAATGAGACCAAGCGACGGGACATATAGAACTAGAAAACCAGGATTACAAAAAGGATTCACATGGAAATAATGCAAGAGAGTTGTAAGAGACCTTAAAATTCCTTCAGGATCAAAAGGGGCTTGACACCATGATGGAGCATCATGCGGAAGTCGGCCATAATCTGGGGAGTTAATGCTGCATTGCTGCTCCACAACGACAAATACTATTAAACAAACCATCTTGGACAGTAAAAACAAGTAAACAACTAGTAATTTATGGCAATAGCAACCTTGGTCCTTGCATAAATCGGCCTCTTGTACAGATGTTGAATACCCAAGATTTTGCGATCAATCATTCCAACAGCATTACAAGCAGGTCCAGTGTCGCCCCGTACCCCGCATTTCACCTGTGGATTGTAAATAACACAGTATTAAGCCCATTAGCCACCAGAAAAGAGTTCATATGCAATGATAAAGTATTTCGCAAGGATGAACTTCTGGCCTAGAGGTCAATTTGAATACTACATAAGAAAAAGGGCCACGCCGAAAACCTACAGTGAATTCCTTCAGTCCAGCAGAGCTTTCACTTGGAATTTGATATTCCCAGTCAGGAACACGTAAACCATATAATAGGACCATGTAGATGACTGTAAGCACACCTACCACAACCCTAAGGGAGAAAAACAAAAAATACATAAGCATATAGCACTACTCTGTTGAAACATTTAACTTGCTACAATATTGATTGTAGAAAGACATCAGACATTGAGGGACATACAAATAAGTAGTATGATGTCCAGTTAGAGCATCATTAATCTAAAATAACGAAAGAACCCCACCACAGCAAGCAACCTAAACCAAGGAGGCATTTAATTTTCCTCGAAAGAAAGGTGTCTGGCTTTTATGAAATATTTCATCATATTTCAGACCTCTATCCAGAACAAGAGACAACCCTAAACTAAGATGGAGACAGTATAAGTCATAAACTGTCGGGGCTGGGAAAGTATCTGGTAACAGGTAAGGTTTTTGTGTGCAAAGGGGCGGCATTGGACCTTTGGACACACTTAGTCCATCATCAAAAACCTTACTAAAAATTTGTACAGATATATCAATGTCATAGTAATTACCATTGCAGCCGATACTTGTTTAATAAAGGAAATTCTGATTTGGCATCATCATCACCCTTGAGCCAAATTTCGCATAGTGCTGTCAATAGATATGCGACTGCAATTCTCTGAAAAAAAAATGAACTCGCTCATTCATCAAATTCTTTCACAAAATAAAGTAACATATATTATCTCAAGCATGAATTCTGCTAATGGGACATGTCTGCCTAGAATGGTCATGACACCTAACTCTTGTAGCTGCACTGACATTAATAAGCAACAAGGTTAAACTCTTACTGAAATTAGGGGAATCGTTAGGTATATAGATAATCATGTCCATGCTAGGATTTCAAGAGTATGACACGCTTCTCTAATATCCTAATCCATCCTGTATAAAAGAGCCTTTTTTTTTGTAAGCAGCAAACAACTCATACCTGCATAATACCCATCCACCTAATATCTTGCAAGTCGACTCCATAAGTTAGATCATTGAGACGATGTAAATAGCCACCTGGACATCAGAAAATTACATATATAAGAAAATAATATAAATATCAGACATTAAGTGACAACTAAATAAATATAAACAAGTAATTACCTTGTAGTATCAAACCTAACGCAAGCAGTTTGAGTGCCCGCTGTACAGCTTTTCTCGTTGCAACAACTCTACATGACAATCTCTGCGTGTGAAAAATATATCTTCTTTGGCGTAAGTTTGCTAGAAAATGTGAAATGTTTTAAATCCTAGAGCATATATATATGTATATAGATAATTTGCAATCTTTATTACCTTGTAAGTAAGTCCAAGTGAAACTCCAACAATAAACAAGAAAAAGGGAAAGACAAAATCTGCGAGAGTAACTCCATTCCAAGGAGAATGATTGATCGCTGGAAGAGTACCACCGGCATTATCAACTAGTATCATAAGCTGTAACAAACAAAAAACATGTACAGGAAAAAGTAAGGAAAGGTAATTCTGAAATCATAAATATAAAAACAACTAGTGCACATTGCTGTCCCTTTTGCTGCATTATAATCCTTCACTAAAATGCGTGTGGTACCGTGTGAAAAAAGTTATCCATAATAGCAAGGGCATAGCATATATAAGGGGTGAATCTTTCTTCAAATATCTCATTTGTTTAATTTGATTCTGTCCTGATGAGTGGTGAGAAGCAAAAGGCAAAGGCATATAGATGAGATCAGTGCGTGCAACAGCTAGTAGAGTACTAGTAGAGTATCATGCATCTTTTGCAGCCATACCATCGACCGCCCACCCTGCTTTATGCAAGTGTATCTGGCTATTCTTATGTGCTTGTATGACAGGCGAATTCACAAAAGTGAAATCTGTAAAAGGTTTATGCGTGCGTGCGTGCATATCCATCCTTCCTCAAAATGCATGTTTATTAATTAATTAAAAAATCAATTAAAAAATCAAATCAAATCAAAACCACAAAGAAACAAAAAGGGATGGGATTGAATTGGCTTATTACTGGCTTGCTTACATGAAACTTTTTCTTTCGTTTAGTGGGATAGGAACGGATTTCCAACTTGTTTAGATTTGGTAGGGGCTCATATTTGTTTGGTAAACATGAACATGGAGGACAGATAATCAGATACGCACCCACAACCACACCACAACGAGAGAGAAAGTGACCAACCGACCCACTCACAGACCTCTTGCCACTCACGATCTATTTTGTTTAAGATTTGATGTTTGGATATTGGATTCACGACGACAACCATTGTTCAGTATGTGTTTAATGTAATTGTAATGGATATCATTTCATCATATAATAATACTTAGATCAGGGTGTTGGATCAACAAATACATATTAATTTAGCACTGACTGACTCTGCTACCAGATTTCAACCAGCTATCTCAGACACAACATTTTTTCTTCATACTGTATATAGATAGAAGATGGCCAAAAACATTTCTTCAAAGTTCCAATACAAGTAGGAAGGGAGTTGGAAACGGCAGACCCAAACCCCAAAACAAACTCCAAACACCGACTCTACTCACATGGGAACTCATTATTAGTTCACTTTCTTACATAATATTTTTTTTTTCTTTTTAGTAATTTAAAATTTTAATTTTCTGTTGGTTTAACAAGTCGATGACTGACTGTAGTGTTTCCCAAGAGGCAAGAGTGCTCGATGCTCGTCTTTTTCATACAACATAAGTTCATGAACATATAAACGGATTGTTTAGTGGTAGTCGGTCCTTTTTTTCATTTTTTTTTGCCGTATTTAAGGTTGTGACTTATAATAAACATATAAAAATGATAACTATGCCAAAGTATATATATATATATTTTATGTTTCATATATAGATGAGGTAAGGTGCGTGATGCAACTTATCTGCAAATAAAATAATGGATAGTTAACATTGTATGTACGATAATTAGTTAGTCACACACGTGCATGGTCAGCCAAAGCGAAAGGAAAGGGTGAGGTGTGTTCAAGTTCCAATTGAAGCGAGTGATATTCGACATCACTCACCACCTCACTTTATTTGTATGTATGTAGAGTAGAGCAGCGTTGAACTGGTGAAAGGGCAGTAGTAGCACGTGGACATTGGATGGCATGTAAAAATCTTGGAGCAAAGCATATATAGAGGAATAAACAAGGTTATCAACTTATCATTCAATCTCTTGAAAAACGAATATATGCTGCCGACCACTAAAGAGTGGAAGAGAGGAGGAGAGAACGGCCAAAGTAAAAAAGAAAGCAAGAAAGAAGAGGTAAAATAGCCAGGGTGTGACATGTGGAAAGAATACAATACAATACAGTGTGATTGGATGCCGAAATTGGGATTTTGAGGAGTTAGCATACAAAGTGCGTGCGTGTCTCCCGTGATTTTATCTCATCTAAAAATCAATCGAAGGAAAAAAACAAAAAAAGAGAGCAAAGCAAGGCAAGAGAATAGATGATGAGATGAGTTGTAAGGTGAAGTGCATTTTCTTTTCTGTTTTTTTTGGTTTTGGATGTGCAGCTGCTTTGGCCGATTTGGCATCTAATCAAAACCAATGAGTTCTTTTCTTTTTTCCTTTTGAAGAGTTCATTTCTTTTGAACAAAAGAAAAATGGCCTTGGCCCCTCCACAGTCTCACAATTAGTTTTTCAATTAATCAGCTGAGTTGCCCGCCCCGTATCTCAATAAAAAACAAATGAGTAAACTGAAACTGGGAGGACAGACAAACACACCGAAAGTAACAGAGAGATACGTTACACCGGCCCCTGTGCCTTGCCTAGTAAACTAAGCCCCACGTCATAATGCCATGACCAACCCAACTCAACAGTCGACCCCAATCCAGTACGATCTAACAGTGAACAATTATATAGGCCTAGGTTAAGCGATGTGCTACAAAAATCCCTTTTCTTTCCTTATTTCCATGATGATATAGAACCACCCTCAAAACCAAATCAATTACTTCTCTTTCTCTCGAACTCTCTCCCTTTCAACCGTAATACTATTCCCAATTAATATTGTTTAACTTAAAAATAAATAAATAATTTTTAAGAATTTTCATCTTTCACTAAGAAAATCATTCACATAATTCTATGTAAAAATAAAAAATAAAACATAAACAGGAAAGAAAAGAAAAGAAAAGAAAAAGGATATGAGCGTATAAATGGAATATACTATGTGATATGAATGCAGCATAGCAGCAACCATGATAACGAAGCAGAAGCTAAGATCTTCTTCTCCTTCCAACTTCCAAAAATATGCACGCAAATGCAAAAACAGAAGAGAAGAGAAAAGAAAAGGCTTTGAATGGATCTAATCTAGGGGAGGATATGATTGTTAGAGAAGGGAACTTACAGCGACAGTGAGTCCTCGGAACACGTCGAGAGAAACCAACCGACTACTCTTGCTCTTGTGTACGGCACTAGTTGTTTCTAAAACATGGTATTGATAGTGCTTCTTTTTCTGATGATTCTCAAGAAATTCTAATTCTTTGGCGGTGTAACCATCTTCAATGTTCTTGACAGATGATGCATTATCAATGCTTCCTTCAACTCCAATATCGTTGTTGGTGGTGGTTTCCTCTCCCTTGATAAGTTGGTACGCACCCATCACTTACTATTGAAATCTGGCTGGCCGGCGAAATGCAGCACACTGGCTCGGAAGCAAAATGGAATGGAAATTGATGAATGCCCGGGAAATTCAGAAAATCTTTTTGCAATGAATTCAGAGTGTTTGGATGTTGTTGAAGAACACTAGTACCAAAAAATAATTAAAAAAAAAAGGAAAATCTCTTTCCTTCCTTCAATACACTGAAGAGAAGGACAAGAGATATTTCGGTTGGAAGAAGGAAGGAGAAGAAGAGAAGAGACCTTGTTTCTCTTCTATCTCCGTGTCTTCTCTTGTATCCAAGAGAAATAGATGACGATGAGGAGACTCCTCTGTTTCCTCCCTCTTTTTTCGTTTTGTAACCACCACCCTTTTCTCTCTTCCTTTCTTATAATTTCTTACCCTAATATAGGGGTACAATTCCACCACTTACTACTATTACAAAAAGGAATCATCATATAACCATTTAGCCCTTCTTATTATAAAAAAAATTATTACTCTTTAAGAACATTTTAATTCCATCTAAATATAGTTGGATACACAGCAGCAACTCCCCAGAATCATTCCAATTTCTTTTTATAACTAAAACTAATTGAATATTGATTGATTAAACACTTAAGATTATGGCTCGACATTTCCGTAGTGATTTGGAAACATTGTCACCCCCAAACAAATCTAGGCTATTAAAAATAGAGAAAAAACAACCCACAACACACCCCTCCCTCCCTCCTTGTCCTCCACCTAAATGTTATGTGCCCAAGGGAGTCTTCCTAAAGATGTACACCCCCAAATTCTCCCTCTCTATCTTCTCACTCCCTCCTCCATGTGGCAATCCTTCTTTTTCTGTCCTCCTCTCCCTCTCTTTCACTTTTTTTTTTATTATTAAGTTAAGCTAAACCTCCTTCCCAAACACCCCGTGTTTAATAATAATTATCATCATTACTTTTAATTAATAGCTTAAAGTCTTTGTGTGTATACTCTTCCTTTCGTAATTGAGAAAGAAAAGGCTTTCACACACTGAGTCACACAGTGCATCAATGAATTGATTTATTCACAAGTAATAATTAACAGGTAACTTGAACTTACAGCATTGAACAACCAGAGTTCCACGTCTATCTAATCTGGCTAGCTACCTTCAATATTATGTATTGGTTTTTGGTTTACTTAACTCTTAATTACCATATCATTTCATTAGCAAAAATAACCAAACTCTCTCTCCCTACCTTCAATTATTCCTACCTACGTACACAGCACGTCCACACATTTTCGATATATATATGGTGACCCTCTCCCTACCTTCAATTCCTACCTACGTACCTACACAGACACCTAATATATATATATATGGTGATTTGAGTGAGTCAGTGAGCTAAGTTTTGATCGGTTGCAAATTCACCTGACCTGAGTCCCACCACTACGTATCCGTATTCTGCATCCATCCGTAGCTATTTCTATTGCTATCTCACCCTCTAGTATACGTCCATATAATATCCAACTCGAAACCTCTCCAATCCAATCCAATTCAATCCTTGCAATCATGATCTCTTGTGTTCTCCGGCACAAGTAATTATTATCTGATCAACTGTTTTCTAAAGAATCTGAACAATAATAATGCCTTTAAAAAGGACAGCTTGCATGTGTAGCCTCTGTTGTAGCATAAATATTGCATGTTTCGTCACATTTAGCAATTGTGGATGATGATCTTGAACTTGTCTAGGAACTAATTGCATGCAATTAATTGTGGTTGTAATATTTATATACTACATATAGAAATGAAATTTCTGCCCATAAGTCTCTATCGTTTTTTAATAATCTACAATTTAAAGTATAAATTCATGATTTACATTGTTCGAGTCTATAGACTCCTTGTATCGGATTGTTATGATGATAATTAAAAGAATTTAATACCATAAAGCCATCATGCATGATTCACATGAAGCAATCCTATATATATATATATATATAGCAGCATTTTGCATCGGCCAAAGTCATGCATGCCATTTGCATAGAATAAAGAATAATAGAATAATTAAGGGTAGTGAACAATAACTACAAAACAACAACTCGTTCATGTTAAATCAACTAACCTTTTTTGAATTTTATCATCCTCGAGCCACCTCCACGTGGTCATTTGGTCATTCAGCAAAGGTAGGTTGCATCTTTGGCAACATATGTCATGAGATTACATTTGATTGTATAAATTTCAATTTCAATTTCATACAAATTTTATCTTTAGCTAGAGATCGAGGAAGTGAGATAGATACCCTTTAATCCCACAAGTTACAGCACAACAAATTGGCCTTTCTGCCAAAACAAGGGAGGCAGCTCAACATCAAACCCATGTGCCTACTTTTCCCCATCCACAGCATTTTCATAAATGAATTGAATGACCAAGATCGTCATAGAATTAGTAATTAATAATAGCTGTTAATAGTTAGGCAGGGATGAATATATTAGTTTTTGCTTCCTTTGATTAATTATTAATAGATATGTTTTTGGTAAAAGGTATATTATTATCAAAAAAAAAAAAAAAAAAAAAAAAGGGCATGTCTAACAGGGATGAATATATATATATATATATTGTGACTTTTATTAATAATAGAAAATTAAATATGGACCATAAAAGAGTTGTGGATAGATGCTTACTAAAACTTGCAACCTTAGCTTGTCCTATCCAAACAAAATGTAGCTAGCGAAGTATGCAAAGTTGAGAGTCAGTTGGCATGTTTTCTTTGGGAAAGAGTAGGGGAAAAATCGGTTCAAGATGTGATTGAGAGAGATGAGCGAACTAGCATTATAAAATGCTCCTGAGGCAGTAAAGCTTTAGTTGGTAAGAATGAAAAGGATTAGCAAGCAATAATATGATAAAAATGATGATGAGTTAGGTCACTCAACTCACTACTAATTAAGTAGAGACAGCCATTGTTTCAGCGTGGGCACGCAAATGCTTGCGTGACATGAAGTATTTTACCTAATCTATTCCTTCTAGTAGAAGTCTTAAGCCATGCATTGCCATCACTGCTACAATTTATCTCAAGGAAGTAAGTTGGGTTTGGTGACTGACCCCTCTCCCTCTCAAAACCAAACTGGTAGCCTAGGCACTGCCTCTTCTCTCTCATTTTTGAGCTGCTGAATGATGGCTATAAATATATATATATATATAATTAGGTTTTTTTGCCTTCGTTGTAGCAAACAGCCATCAGATACATAAAGACAATTATCGTACCTTGAGGTAGAAAGAAACGAAGAAGAAAAAAAAAACAAACAAACAAACAAACAAACTAGCGCAATGCCCCTGTGAATGATCCCGTAAGAGAGAATGAAAGAGACCAACCACGATGATCACTGCAGGATTTCACAACACACCTCTACCCAAACTTATTTAGAGCAATCCGCGCGTCATAAAGATGATGATGATAATAATAATAATAATAATAACACACATTTGAATTTTTTTATTTTTTATTAATATAAAAATTAAGTGGTCCCTTGATATTTTGGGTTAAATTTAAAAAACAAAGGAAAATGGTTTCTTAACTAGGATCCTTAAATTCCCTCTCAAAATCTCACACCAATGGAAGGAACACCGGAATTGATTCCATCAACAATGCACACCACTACACAACATTCCCCTCTAAACACAGGATCATTAACAGGTAAAAACTTAAAATGGGTCATCTGATACAGAGCACTGTAAAATAGATCATTTGATACAGCCACCTTTTTAGCTTTACCCCTTGCTATTTGAGTTGACTACGACTTTGAGCGGCTTTTTTTTTTATGATCAACTGATACAGATCATAAAATAATAATAATAATAATAAATGTCTAATGGATCATTAAGTGTTAAAAAAAAAAAAAAACACTTACACATATTTGCTAGAGGTATGATAAGCCCATATTTGGCGCACGGGAGACAGGTACGGGGTGAGCCAACAGGACAGCCGTCATCCGCCTCCGCCAGCCGGACTGATTACTGGATGTGATGGTCACAGCCCCAGCCTCCACCCCTCCCCCCACGGGACCGGGTCATGGGGATTCTAAGCCCTCTTTCGCTCAAATTTTGGGAAAAATTTTGGTGGAAGCAGCTACGGAGACTCCGGTCGAAGGAACCCGTTTCCGCAAAGAGGGGGCCCCAGCAATCGGAATCACGGCCACGGATGAAGTTCGTGGACAAGCTTTCATGGAAAACCACGTGATTGTCCTAAAATTCTCCAGTTACCGACCAACTTTGGCAGATATTCGAGATTCGATTCACAGAACTTGGGGCATTTTAGGAGATTTCTCACTCGGTTTACTAAATCAACGGCACGTGTTAGTCCGTCTTCAATCTGAGGAGGAAGCAAAGAAAGTACTGTCGAGAGACTCCTTTTTGATTCGTGGAGTTCGGTTCAAAGCTTTTCGATGGCATGATGGTTTCAGTTTGAAGGAGGACCCGATTTCGGTGCCGTTATGGGTAGAGTTGCCTAATTTACCTTTACATTTATTTCATCCCCCTATTTTAAAAGCAATTGTGAACTCTTTTGGTGGTTTTTTGCGGATGAATGATCATACTCGTTGCCTGTCACGTCCGGGCTTTGCCCGTGTTTGCGTGGAGATGACTTTGGCGGAGAAATTACCAACCCGAGTTTGGATTGACAGGGCCAACAATAGGGGTTTCTGGCAGAAGATAGAATACCCTGGTTTCAAATACTGTGATTTTTGTTCTCTGATAGGGCACCAAGAGGAGTTTTGTAGGAAAAAATTGGGTCTTAAGGGCGGAGGGAATGCCCTGGATCTTGGTATTGAGACGCTGACCAAGCCAAAGGTTGAACCCAACACTGTCCAGCAACAATATGTCCCCGTTATCAAAAAAGCCAAGCCTCTCAATCCTACAGCAGGTCCAAGTGGTGCAAAGAATAGTCAGGGGGAGGAGATTAATGAGGAAGTTGGGGAGAAGAGGCCAGTGGCCATGGATCCGGGTACGGTGGTGTTGTCAAACAAATTTGAGTCGCTCACTGCAAACATTGAGGCAGAGGAGAGTGAGAACATGGTTCTAGTTAGTGCTGAGCAGGTTCCAGAAACTACGGAAGAATGCCTTTTAGAGGCGGGATATACAACTTCGGAGATTGCAAATGTTATTGGAACTCAAGAACAGCCGACACAGCCAACAGATGACAGAATCTCAGGGGCCAAGAGTGGTCTTTCCGACGACATGCCAAATGATAATATCCGCCCGGAACATCACATTGTGGCAAGGTCACACGAAGACACTGGGGACGCTCAATCGGGGCATCCTGGATCAGAGACACGAGCTTCATTAGCAGGGAAATTAGGAGTGGCTTCGCCCCAGCCAGCTTACGGCCCCAAACAGAATGCGCTCACCACCAGTCCAAGCCCTGCGTCAGATCACGGTCTCGGTCAGACCACGACTCTGGGGACTCCTCGGGTCCAGCCTGATCACGGCCCCAGCCCGTCCATGACTCGAGCAGGACAGCAGTCAGACCTCAGCCCACGTCCGAGCACGCCCTGCCCACGGCCCCCCAGTTCACGGCCCCAGCCTCTTCACGGCCCCAACCCAGAGGACGTGCTACCTCAGGCAGCGCGTGACGTGCCTGCCGTTGGTGATTCTCTAGTGACGCAAACAATATCGAGTGGAATGATACGAGAAGTAGAGGATGCCACGGCGCACTCGGAAGTGATGAAACGTTTGACAGAGGTTCTGGCCAAGCGCGCTCAATCCGCGGTAACAGGTAATTCTTCAGTGCCCGCAGCAGCACGGAACGACGAGGACGGGATGTATGAGGTCATCATCCAACTGTTTGAGGAGAACCGTGTTTTGCGACTAAAGAAACAATCTATGACCACTAATACACTTGATAGCGCCGCAGATGATAGTGACGAGGTTGCGTCGGAATCGGAGTTGGGGCCGAAATCCCATGCTATTAATGATATAAACTTGGGGGCGCACTCCGATAAGGATCAACAGAGCAAAGTCAAATCGGCGGTCCTTCCGGGCAAGCGTCGTACGACAAAGAGGGGTAAATCTTCCTCCCGCGCTTAAGATGATGGAGTTAGAGTCAGAATTCTTATGATTGCGGAGCCTATGATTGATACTAGTAGATCTATGGAGATTGGCAACAAGCTCCACCTTGGTGGCTTTGCCTCGAACAATATTTTTGGTGGCAAGTTTCGGCTGCGGCCCAATTTGTTTTGGTTATGTCACGGGTAAAGTCGTCATGTACCCCCGTATAGATTGTAACTCATTTTTTTGACAAGTAATAACGGTCTGGCATTCCAACGGTGCCCCTCCACTATGGAGGTTTGAAAAAAAAAAAAAAAAAAAAAAAAAAAAAGCCCACAGATCCTAGGATCATAACTAGTGCTATCCCTGTGGTCCTCATTAATTTGAGAGTTATTTTTAAGTTTGTCACTCATTAGTTTATATCAGTTTGTTTTTATTTTAAAAATTAATTAATGCATTTTTTAACGAAACTGTTAAATTCATGTCATTGATAGGTCAAGACTAATTTTCAGACCATTTTGCATTTACCTTGGATTAAATCATAGTTAACTAAGTCTAACTTGTCATTCTTACCCTTCATTTTCCTGCAAACCACCAATTCATAATGGGTTTTGCTAAGCTTGCTAAAACTATTATAACATTTAAACTCACATACTTGAACAAGAAAATAATGAAACAAATATCTTTTGTAATGGGGTGTTTTTATTTTCCTTTAAAGGGTACAGTGGTGGGAAGCATGGGCGGATCTATGTGTTGGATAAGGGGGTCAATTGCCCCCCTTGTATATTTGAAAAATCCCACAAAGTTACTTATATGTTTTATTTTGACCCCTTTAAAATTTTAGATTGTCCTCGTTATATACAATCTTGGTTGTTGACTTCAGGTTATTTTAAAACAAAGGCTTTTGTTTTCTATTTTTTAAACTCCGCTTTTACTAATCACAATCTCACTCCATCTCTTTCTCTTTTATTTAATTTATCTGTCTCTATTTAATTCTCATTTATCCACCTGCCATCTCTTTTTTTTTCTTTCTTTTTTTAATCTCTCTCTATTTTAATCCCACCATATTCATATTAACATTTTTAATTGAGTTGGGGGCCGGGGGAAGGGAAATTATACATTTCAAAGATTTTTTTTAATCTCTTTATTTTAGATTAAATAATTATAAATTTAAGATTTGAAAAGTAGTTGTTTGCCTGTTTCGTCTAAGCTAGCCCAAAAGGAGAAAGCTCTCCATTCAGTCCAGTCTAGAAAAGAGACACTACCTAGGTTACTGCTACTACTACTTGGACTTAGATTGTACGGTTATGCCTACCTCAACGCCAAAAAGTCAGAAAGAAAGCAGAGGTTTACTTCTCGCCAACTCTCATCTTATACCACCATGCTTGCTTCAGTTTTCTCCAATTTAAAAAGGTATGTTCTTCATTTGCTAGCTACAATTGAATTAATCATGTCATGTATATTTGTATAGTTGTGTACCCCCCCCCCCCCTCCCTCATGTGCAATTCTGGATCGGCCTCCGGTGGGAAGGCAATCTATTGATTTTTGCTTGTTTTCTTCCTCATTTAAAATTCTCATCTTTATAAGATCAGACACCATGTCACTGAACTTGTGGCTGCTGTCATCTTCTTCTCTTTTGAATTATTTAGTACAACTTCAAAAACTTGAAAAAGGGAACTCAAAGTCTAGCTCGTCATGAGAAGTAAAAAAAAAATTGATTGTAAGATACCTTGATCTTTAACATTTTTTTAGAAGTGATGATGGAACTATAGGTGAATTGGGTATGCTTTTTTTTTTGCTTAGTTTTGGCAAGTGAGTAGTTGGATTTGCTTTTATTTGGTTTCAATTTGGATAACTAATAGGAGAGAGATGAAGAAATACCAGATGAAGATGAAGATGTTGAGTTCTTCTTTTTCCAATTCATATTGTGATGAATTTGATCCATCTCTTCAAAAACAGAGTGAAAACAAAGCATAGGAGTGGAATGAAGCACTCACCCATCGCCCCTCCCTTGCCAACAATCCAACCCCTCTCCGATCCAAGGTAAGGGTAAAATGGTTCAGAAATTAGTTTTGACCAGTGAATGATGTGGACTTAAAAGGTTTCGTAAAAAAATGAGTGTTAGACTCAATTATTTTTCAAAACAAGGGCTAAATTCTAATAGGTATAGACTAATGAGTGCGAAATTAAAAAAAATAATTAAAAAAACCTTAGTTTAAAAATAAAGCAAGATATAATATATATATATATATATATATATAGGTGAAGATGGCGAAGCCACCCGGGAACCACCTCATTGCATGCACACGAAATTGCTGGACAACAACATATATCAAACAACGATATTGTCCTCAACTTAGACACCCGTTGTGCCCCGGTGTGGAGTTTTTACTAATTGAATTCTACAACCTTCCAAAAGCCTCATCACTATCGAGTACATGCCCAATCATTTATTAGCTTCATATGATATTAAATTAAATTTGCACACTCAACTTGAGCCAACATTTCCAACAAAGGTGTAGTATTTCTTCCCTTGTCATCCTTGTTCTACAAATCCCAGTTCTACTTGTGAAAAGAACCAAGACATTCAAGAGTCTAGATTAAAAAGCAGTAGTCCCTAGCATCCAAACTTCCATGAATGGCATCTTAATCAATATATGGGTTTCCGATACCTATAAACTTATCAGAAAATAAACCATGTGGCTCATTTCATATAACTCTAGCAAGCTCCATAACGTTTTTCTTTACCTTGATTTTTTTCTTTTGTAAACCATGGCATATTTGACTGTTGATAAAACAAACAAGAACTTCAAAAATAAGGAAAATTCTAAATGGCCTGGGAAATCCAGCCTGGTTGACTGCCTGGGAGGGCGAAGTTACACTATTGCCCCCCCCCCCCCTCTCTTTAACAACTTTTAGAAAAAGTGTTTAAAAAGGAGGGGCAAAAGTGTAAATTCACCCCCTCCCAGGCAGCAGTCTCTGGTTTCCCAGGCCAGCTAGAATTACTCCAAAAATAAACCTAAGTAATTCAATTGTACATGGTCATTGCCCATGAAGCCTCAACCTATATCAGTGAAGGTTTGCGAGAAAAAGGGGAAAAAAAAAACATAGAATAACGTCATAATAACAGTAAACAACAACATGATCCATATCTCTAAAACAATTTTAATCAGAAGAAAATAAAAATCATTACTTTACTCTTATCCCTCATTCATTATCCGATGGGCATAATCTGACCAAAATCATTGGTCCACTACTGAATGTGTTAATTGTAATATGAGATTTGAAGTGAGCAAAAATAAAAACTCATTATTTATCGATAAAACAAAAAAAAAATTCATAAGTAATAAAAAAATGTGGGTTAAAGCATTTGAAATTGAGACAAAATTTTGATATTCAAAAAATAAGAAAATTTAAAGCTTTTGACTAGGATCTGTGTTAGTATGTTTATTTAGACACTAAGGGTGTGTTTGGTTGCATGGAATCCAATGTCATGGGAATCCATGAGGGAACCACTACATTTTAGGCTAAATTGATATATCATTCCACATTTACCATTTGACCACCATTTGATTTTGTGATCAATGGTGGGAATTGAAGTCCCATGAACATGAGAATCTCACTCCTTAGCCCCCCCCAAGGCATGTGATTCCCATGTTCATGAGACTTTCATTTCCACCATTGATCACAAAATCAAATGGTGGATGTGGAGTGATATATCAATTTAGCCTAAAATGTAGTGGTCCCCTCATGGATTTCCATGGCATAGGATTCCGTGCAACCAAACACACCCTAAAAGTCTTGAAATTGAAGCAAAAAATTTAGTGGTAAATGAAAAAAAAACAAAAACAAAAAAACCTTCCTAAATCGTCCAAATTGTAGGCCTTTGCAATTAAGCCAAAATTTTGAATTTAAAAAAACTAAGAAAGTTTAAAGCTCTTGACTAGGATCTATGTATGTTTTATTTAGTCGAAAATTCGTGAAATGGGAGTGAAAATTAAATGGTTAATAATAAAAACAAAAAAAAAACTTTGAAAATCATCCAAAATCATGGGTTAAAGGCTTTGAAATTCAGCCCAAATATTCATTTAAACAAAATTTTAAATCTCTACAGTAGGATCTATGAGAATATGTTTGTTTAGACATGAAGTATTGGAATGGGAGCGAAAATTCATCAAAAAAACAAAAACCTTGTCTGAAAATGTCAAAATCAAGGGTCAAAGCTTTTTAAATTGAGTCAAAATGTCAGTTTTAAAAAAATTTAAGAAATTTACAGCTTTAGATAGGATCTATGCAACTATATTTAATGTGACTCGAGGTCTGGATCTTATAGTGAAAATTCAATGTTTATATACAAAATAAAAAAAGCTTTTGAATCATCCAAAATCGGGGTTAATGCCTTTGAAATGTAGCCCAAATATGGATTTTCAAAAGACTAAGAAAATTTAAAACTCTAGACGAGGATCTATGTGAAGATGTTTATTAAGACGCGAAGTTTTGGAATGGGAGCAAAAATACATTGATTATCAGAAAAACAAATAACTTTTTGAAATCATCTGAAATCACGGGTTAAAGCGTTTTAAATGGGGCCCAAATATTGATTTTAAATAAACTAAGGAAATTTAAAACTCTGGACTAAGATTTATGGGAGCTTGTTTATTTAGACGTGAAATCTTGGAATCGAAGCGAAAATTTTATGGTTATCAAAAAAAAAAAACTTCAAAAATCGTCCAAAATCATGGGCTAAAATTTAAATTGAGTCAAATGTTGGTTTTAAAAAACTAAGAAATATACACCTCTAGATTAAAATCTAAGCAACTGTTTAATGTGACTTGATGTTTTGATTTTATAGCGAAAATTCAATGTTTATCTACAAAACAAAAATGCTTATGAAATCGTCCAAATTTGTGGGATAACCTTTGGAGTTGAATAAGATTATTTATTTGAAAGACTATGAAATGTTATAGCACTAAAATAACATGTTCGTGATTGTCTTAATTGTAATATGAGATGTCAAGTGGGAGAAAATGAAGATTCAATATTTATTGATAAAAGAATTCAGAAATGGTAAAAAAAAACGTATGTTAAAGCCTTTGAAATTGAGCCAAATTTTTGATTTTTAAAAAACTACGAAATTTTTAAAACTTTTGACTAAGATATATGCAAGTATGTTTATTTTAGGGTTGGGCTGGGCCGGTTAATCGGACCGTTTAGCCTAAACTGAGGACCAGACCAAAATTGTAAAGCCCAAAATTTTAAGGACCGAGACCGGCCCGATTGAACTTGGTTAACCGAAATTTTGGGCCAGTCTCGGTTCAACCCATTTTTTTCAGCCCAACATGTTTATCACTTATGTGATAATGTTTTTCAGCCCATTTTTACTTAAGCCCAAAATTTAAGAAAATAAGAGAGAGCGGACGAAGAGAAGAAGAGATAAATAGAGAAAAGAGAGTGTTGTCAAATAGTGTTGTAACGAGTGTTGTCAGAGAGAATTAAATGTGGTGTATTGTTTTTGGGAGAGAATGCAAGAGAGATACGCCAAACATTATTAGTTGGTGAAAGTGGGATTGAATTAAAATAAATTATTTGTTTTATTGATGAAAGTGACACTTTTGATTTTGTTTAATATGTAAAAAAAAAGAAAAGCTTTTAGTTTTTTTAATTCAGATCGGGTCGGTTAACCGACGGATTTATGGGAAGAGGACCGAATCGCAAATTTCGGTTCGGGTCGGCTATAGGACAGAAAATCAAAATTACAAAAAAAAATCGACCCGGAACCAATCCGATCGGTCTGGTTTTCGGTTCAGTCATGGTATTCGGTCTGAAATGCCTAGCCCTAGTTATTTAGATGCAAAGTCTTGACATGGGAGCGTAAATTTAGTGGTGTTAAATTTTTTTCAGAAATCGTTCAAATCGTGAGCCTTTGAAATTGAGCCAAGATTTTGATTTTTAAAAACTCAAAATTTTTTTGAAGCTCTTACTAGGATTTATACAAATATGTATATTTAGACGCAAAGTCCTGAAATAGGAGCGAAAATCAGTGGTTATCTACAAAATAAACAAAGCTTCTAAAATCGTCCAAAATCATGCAATAGCCTTTTGAATCGAATAAAAATATTCATTTGAAAAACTAAGAAATTTATAGCACTAAAATAAGATATACATGACTGCGTTAGTTGTAATATGAGATTTAAAGTGAGAGAAAATGGAAATTCAGTGTTTATCGATAAAACAAAAAATTATAGAAATAGTAAAAAAAAAAAAAAAAAAATTAAAGCCTTTGAAAGAGAGACAAAATTTAGATTTTCAAAAAGCTAAGAAAATTTAAAACTCTTGATTAGGATCTATGCTACTATTTTTATTTAGACGCGAAATCTTGAAAATAGAGTGAAAATTAAATGGTAATAAAAAAACTTCAGAAATCGTCCAAACTGTGGGTTTTTAGCCTTTGAAATTTAACCAAAATTTTGAGTTTAAAAAATCAAGAAATTTAAAGCTCTAAATGAGGATCTATGCATGTGTTTATTACAACGTGAAGTCTTTGAATGGGAGTGAAAATTCATTGATTATAAAAATTAAAAATAACCTTCCAAAATCATTCAACTCGCTTGTGTTAAGCCTTTGAAATTTAGTCCAAATGTTGATTTATAAATAAATAAATAAATTTTAAAGCTCTAGACCGGATTTATTAAAGTGTGTTTATTTAGACGTGAAGTCTTGAAATGGGAGCACAAAATTTTGTGGTTATCAATAAAAACAAAAACTTCGAAAATCATAGGTTAAAGCCTTTGAAATTGAGCTCAAATATTGATTTAAAAAATCTAAGAAAAAATTAAAGCTCTGGACTATGATCTATGAAAGTATGTTTATTTAGACGTTAAGTCTTCGAATGGGCGTGAAAATTCATTGATTGTAAAAAAAACAAAGTACCTTCCAAAATCGCAGGTTAAAGCCTTTGAAATTGATCCCAAATGTTGATTAAAAAAACTAAGAAAAATTAAAACTCTAAATTAGAATCTATGGGAGTATGTTTATTTAGACATGAAATCTTGGAATGTGAGTAAAATTTTGTCATATCAAAAACAGAAAAACCGTCAAAAATCTCCAAAATCGTGTGCTATAAAGCATTTTAAATCGAGTCAAAATATTGGTTTTTGAAAAACTAAGAATTGTATAGCAGAAATTAGGATCTAAGCAACACTGTTTAATGTGACGTAATGTCTTGATTTTATAGCGAAAATTCATTATTTATCTATAAAACATAAAAGCTTTTGAAATTGTCCAAAATCGTGGGATAACCTTTGGAATTGAATAAAAATATTTATTTGAAAGACTAAGAAAGTTTATAGCACTAAAATAAGATGTATGTGATTGTGTTAGTTGTAATATGAGATTTGAAGTAGGAGAAAATGAAAATTTTGTACTTATTGATTAAAAAAAATCAAAATTAGTAAAATATCATGGGTTAAAGCCTTTGGAATTGAGCCAAAATTTTGATTTTCAAAAAACTAGAAATTTGAAGTTCTTGACTAGGATCTATGCGAGTATATTTATTTAGACGCAAAGTCTTGAAATTAGAGCAAAATTCAGTTTATTTACAAAACGGAAAAACTTTCAAAATTGTGGGATAGCCTTTGGAGTTGAAAAAAAATATTTATTTGAAAAACTAAGAAATTTTATAGCACTAAAATAAGATGTACATGATTGTATTCACTAGTGGACCTACAGACGGACAACTGCCTCCTTCAACTTCCAATTTTTTTAGTCTATACCTAGCATTTTCTAAAAATAATACTAAATAATATATAATGTATACAAAAAAACAAAAAACAAAATAACAACACCTTGTTCATTGTATTGATTTGGCACATTGGTTTGCCATTCAATGGTTTTCCATTGACTCAAGTTTGATCCTCTTGGAACACAACATATTTGTTAATCAATATATTTCTCCCCCTCGCATTTTAAGTAATACATTTAGTTTACGACGAACACAGTTGTACATTATATATTTTGTTATTTTGGTGTCTACTTGATACTAGTAGAAATTTGTTATTAAATTATCAGTCTGAGGTTGGAAAATTTATTGGCATTGTTATTTCACCCCTTTGACCAAAATCACGGATTCGCCACTGCTTGAAACTGAAACACTTTAACTATATAAATTAATCCGAATTAATCAATTAAAGTAATCCAAACTAAGAATATGACCTAAATACATATATAGGATAAAATATAAACAAGATGAAATTACAAATTAATCAATAAAAGTATGAAAGTTAAGTGTTCTAATATAAAGTAATCCAAAATAAGAATACTGACCTAACATCATCCCAATTTGAGTTTGGCAAGGATGCCATTTGGAATCATCTTTAAATACATAAATGTCGACCCGTTCCTCGTTGAAATAAAGACAATTTAAGATGTTAGCTTCTGTGCGCATTGTGGAAGGTTTACTTTTACTATCATTATTTTATTTTCTTTTATTAGTTATTATACTATACTTGATTGTAACACCAATATGAACTATCCCAATGCATTCCCAAACCTAAGTGACAAACAAATTTTAATCCATCGAATTATCAATGCCAAATCCTTCGTGGATACCTTCCTCGTGCTTATAACTCCCATCTTGGGACATCAACAATTTCCCTCCATGAAAACAGCGACAAAAACCTTTTTGGAGGTATACCACTCATTGTGAAGTGGACCTGATTTTACCATGAAAGAAATAGCAATCGGTCTATAGAGTCAGACCTCTAGCTCTAGGGGAGGCTCTCTGGCACGTTTTTAGGAGAGAGAGAAAAGAAATAAAGAGTTTTACAGAACATCACTAAAACATATATGAAGATATCTTTGTCTCCCTTCCTTTCGTCTCCCTTGTCTACCTTTCTTCTTTCCCATAATCATCACTTCCAAAGGTTTAAAAGATCACAAGGTAAAAGGTAACTTTTGAATTCACACAAAATAAAAAATGTAAACTAAAAACATTACTCTAGCCAATAAAAACATTGAAGAACAGGCATGAATGAAATGGAATGGAAGAACGACCAATAAAAGCATTGAAGAACATTGAAGATTTTCTGAATAAATCTTCCATGAATGAAATGGAAAAACAACCAATAAGCAACCACAAACAACATAGAACAATTAAGACAAAACAAAGAAAATATTAGCAAAAAATGACTTTTCATTGAAATTCGATGTTAAAACTCATTTACAATACCAATACCAAAATCTAACCACACAAAATCCAAAACCCAGATTACATAAAAATCCTAAAACTCTTGAGAAGCAGACTCAATGTCTCCCTTCCCCTTCTCGGTCTTCTTCGACAACAAAGTCTGGTGAATGTTGGGTAGAACTCCTCCATTCGCAATCATCACCGCCCCCAAAAAGCTTGCTCAACTCCTCATCGTTCCTCTGTTAGTTGTATGTGCCTTGGAACAAGTAAAAGAGACAAAGAAAGAAAATGATATGGAAACATAAGAACATACCTTTGTTAGAGAGTCGAACAACAACAACAACAGAAAGAGTATAAGAAGAAGAAGCAAGTAATAGTAAGAAGAACGTTAACAAATACGAGAGTGCAAGCTTTATCTCCATCTTGGAGAGACGACAAGGAGAGCTTAATTGAGATAGAAAATAGTGTGCAGAGCAAGTGTTTGTTTACAATCACGTGCTAGAAAAATCTCCCCTGGCACTGGGGCCTGACTCTCTAAATTTATTTAAGAAATAGTGTAAAGATAATTGATATTAATGGTAGATTCACATTGTAGAGTGTCATATCTAACAAGTTCATTTTACAAACTTATTGATGCATCAATTAATAAAATCTTATACCCCAAAATTGTTTCAAGTCAATAGATATAACCTAAACAATTATTATTAAAACAATAAAGATTAAAAGGAAACTATAAAAGCTACAACACTTGTTAACAAAGTGCTACAAATCATAGAATGGATGCTTGTGTATGTTTGTTAGCCATTTTTTTGGTTAAGTTTGAATTTTTTTTACACTTGTATCCATTATAATTAGTGTTTGTGATTATGTTTTCAAGAGAACAAGTAAAAAGTGTTAAAAAAAACCCAAACTTGATCAAAAAATGATTAACAAACCTGACTTGTTGATAATTACATAATTATAACATTTTTTTACCTCTTATTATATTTTTGTTAATCCTTGTGTTTATTTTATTTTAAATTAATTATTAAATTTTTGTGTTTTTGTAGAATTCGGAGCAATAACAAAGAAATCAAAGAAAAATGCAATGAATAAATCACAGACGGTGACTTCAGAGGAAGTGGAGGTGAGAATAGTCTAAGCCCAGAACCTAAACTCAAAACAAAACTCAAAGCATATTATCTTAATTATCCAAGATTCTAGTTTGATTTAAGCCTTAAATCACTCATTGAACCCTCCTCTTACCTTGTCCAAGTTCATTTCCTTAATTATCTATAAATACAATAGAAATGAATAATGGGGAAGAAGATAGAAGGAAAAAAAAATACAAAATACCAAAACCTCTTCTTCACAATTTGTGATTCTTATCACCACCTCCTCCTCTTCCTCCACCATCAGTCTTCACCTCGCCACCGTCCAGCAGCCAACCACCGAACACCACCATCATCCATCACAGTCATCGCGCAACAAAACAGGGAGCATCTCCCTGTTTTCTCGTCACGTTCATCTCTCTCTCCTTGTTCCATCACGCCACACAGCCACCACTACCACCAGAGCACGACCCCCTGTCCTCTATTCTCCACCTCGCCTTCCTTCCTCATCCATCTCTCCCTGTTCTCTCTCTCGTTCTCGTCACAGACAAGAAACCAACATGGAGGACTCCCAGTCCCTGTTGCTCTCTCCCTCACGAACCCATCCCCTCATTCACCTCTCTCTTACAGGAACAAAAGAAGACGAAGGAGAAACAACAACGCGAGCCGCCATCACCGCCATTTCCCACTGCCACCAGAGCCACTTCCCACCGCCATCACCCACCACGAAACAGAGCTCGCAAGAGTACCGGAGCCAGTCGGAGGAAGAAGAAGATCGCGAGGAGCGAAGAGTAGGAGTGGGAGTGGGCACGGGACGGGATGGGAAAAATCCTATCCCGACCTCGTCTCATCCCAAACGGGTTTGGGACGGGATGGGATGGGATGGGACGGGACGGGATCAACGTGTTGCCTGTGACTGCTGCGAAGATTATCATCATATAAGAGTATGAAAAATAACTTTCTTATAATTAGATATAGATGTGGCATGCAAATATAAGGGTAACCACTAAATTCCCTAACAATGAAGTCGAGTGGGCTGACTTTTAGAAAATGACATGATAAATGAGACCCACTAAGAGTATTGTGTCGTTGTGATGGCCTCCCAACTGATTTTACAATTTCATTACTGTGGGAAACAAAATTCATGGTTCCTTGACAAAATGACATTTCATCTTTTGTTAAGGAAGAAATATAGACCTATTGGTGATGCTCTAACATATTCATAATGGTTTACTATCAATACATATATTGTAATTAAAAAAAATATTTTTACAATCCGGGGCATCTCAAATTCTTGGCTCCGCCCCTGAATGTTCCATTCTGAATATGTATTACTCAGTTAATTGTTATTTTTCATCTTCACCTTGGTATTATCAATATTTCGAAGTTAAATAATTGGAGCCATTTTTATTGGGAATCCAAGCAACAGTCTGTTATCTTTCTCTTGCTTAATGAATATTTATTTATTGAAGTAACATTTCTGTTACCACTGCAAACACCATGAGTTTCTGTCACCATCTGTAAGTTTATATGAATAAAAATAAATAAATAAATAATAAATATTAATAATAAATATTAAAAAATTAACTTAGGATTGGCGGGATTGAAAATCTTCATCCCATTCTAGATCGGGACGGGACGAGATCAGGATGAAATTATTCAATCCCATTAAGGCCCAGAAAAATCGGGACGGGATCGGGATTGTGGGATGGGATGCCCACCCCTAGTGAAGAGGAATCAGCAGCCGGAGCTGTTCGGAGGGAGAAAGAGCTCGCAAAGACGAAGCTCGCGAGGAGCGCGGCTCGCTGAAGACGAAGGCGCAGAGGATGTGCGATTTTTCTGGCGGGATTCAAATGTTTTTCAAAATAGTTGGCTATTTGCACCCACTGGGATCTGCTGAGCCACACTGGACCTGTTCCTGTTTGCACACTGCTGAATGCTCTGTAACACCACAATGAATTAAGTCTCAAACTCTATAATTAATTGCATTTTACTTTATTATTCCATGATTAATATTAATTGATTCGCGATTTATAATATTTTATTTTCACCTAATATGTCATGCATATTAGGTTGTTAGAAAAATATTATGTTATAAATCAAACATGTTTTAATTGAATAGTTAAACTTGTGCCCTAAAAAGACAATTAATGCTAGAAGTTTATACATTGCTAGAGTCATTTATTTGGAATAATAAGAAAAATTGAATACAATTTTAGGAGCTTAAAAAATATTTTGTAAATTGTGGTTTCCCTCCAACTCTTTTCTTTTATTTATTGTTATTTTTATTACTTTTGTTTAACTCGGATTTTTAAACACTGTAACACTCATTTTCTTCAAATTAGTTTAGCTAAATTATTAAATTCAATTTAATCCACATTCCTCGTAAGATCGACTCGTACTTGCCATTGTCTACCAGTTAGACACCGTACACTTGTGATTATTACAAGTGGGTCAAATTAACATGTTTATTTAGGCCGATTAAACCCGCAACACTTGCTAAACTTATTCATGTGAATTTAGGTATACAATTATAACTTTTGGAGTTCCATAAAACCCCAACTATTTTCATTATATCACACTATTACAACTGTTAATGACTCACACTAACCATAACAAAACTCCAAATATACTAAAGTTTCTTGGTTTGAGTGGTACTACAGTGCATTAATATCGATGCAATCCTACGGTGCAGTGGTGGAGGCACGATATCTGTGCAACAAAGAATTTCCCTAACTTGATAATGAAAATTCACTTTTGCAATAATGCCTCGCGTTTGCAATGTGCCAAATTCAATTTCTCGAAAATGCCCTTGCCCAAATTACAATTTTTCTATCAGGTCCCCGTCGTCTCCATTCCTGACCACACCCCATCACTGCCCTGCCCTGCCATCAGAAGCCTTTCTCCTCCCCTTCCTCTTTCCCACCACCACCAGCCTCCCCTCCTTCACTACTACAGTCGAAGTTTTCGTTCATTGTCAACGAAACTTAAAACTTTGATTTTAGTCTTCTAGGTTCTCCAAGAAAACACAGAAAGTTTGAGCCCGCGATGGGTCCTTTTCTTCATCATTCTCTCCCCATCGTCGTCCTTTGCTCAAGAAATTCTCATCCCCCTCTCACTATTTTTCTCGAAAACCCAACACCTATCTCTCTTCTCACCCTTAAAATCATCATTCATGGCAACTCCCACTCTTACTTCTAGCCTAGTTGAAGAAGAAGAACTCAATGAACACCTCTGTGCTGACCTCAATCAATGCTCTTTCACGGAACCAGAGCAACCCCACTCCCCAACCCTCTAATTCGCTACCATATTTGTTAGGTTCTTCCCCTAATGGGTCATTGAACAGAGTTGGAGGAGACTTGCAAATTGAACGGGCCTTGGCCTATTGGAGGGAACTGGGGGACCCTAAGTTGATTGTTGCTCCCATGGTTGATAAGTCCAAACTCCCCTCTTCACTTGAATGCTCAGTCACAAATATGGGGCACACATGCTGCTTATACGCCAATGTCGCAAGGAGGGGTTTAGAAGCTTGAATAGATGGATTGGAAGGTTTGAAAGTAATTACAATGGGTGTTTTTAGTTTTGATGCTTGTTGATGTTACTATTGTTTGGGCAAATTTAGTTTTTGCTTGAATGTATGAATCTGTTTCATTTCAGTGTTTGTTTGGCAGGTGGTTGGTTTAATTTGGAGGGTATGATGATTGTGATGATGGAGGTTATCGTGAGTAGGGTGGGTGGGTAGAGTGCTCGAGGGTGGTGGTCATGGAGTTAGAGGTGGGTGCATTGGGTTTCGTTGGAGAAGGCTAGCAAAATTTTATTTTTTTTCACCATGAATTTAACCTCGAGATTCAGTTTTTGTATTGTGAGATGTTCATTCATTGGATTTCCTCAAGATACAAATTCACCTTGAGATGTAATTTTCTGTTTTGTCGTTAGTAGGGGCAATTTTGTCTGAATAAGAAAAATTAGGCAATCAAATGATAATTTATCTAGGGAAGTCATCACTAATTACTAATTTATAATAGGCCAGGGTATCGCTAATTAATCTAAAATCCTTAACAATTGACGTTGTCCATGGATTAGGATGCTATTCTTGCTCAATTATTTTTCATAATTGGTTGCAAGCATGCCTCCTCAAAGAGTGAACACCAACCAAACTAGGTGTTCCTAGAACATCGAGAGGTTTTACAACCTTTGATTGCGTTTGGATGTAGGAAAACTACATTTAAATTACTCAGTTCAAAACAAATCAATTATAGATGCAATCTTCATCATCATCAAATTATAATATTTCACATTAATTTGTAACAATTGAACGATTTTTAGTCAAATTTTCTAACATTTTAATTTGCACTTATTGAACTTTTGAATTCTTAAAAAATATAACATTGAATATACGCGGATGTAAAACGCATCACACCCCTTAATAATAATAAATAAGGCAAATGATGTGTTCACAATAAAAATATAATAAATGAACAATTGGTGGTACGGCAAATGATGTGTTCACAATAAAAATATAATAAATGAACAATTGGTGGTACTGAAGTTATTATGACTATGATGTCATCATATATCTATACAATCTTTTGATCGAGTTTTGGCAAGGGAGTATAAAGTGATACCACATGAACTCTAACATATTGTCTAAGATACTACAAAAAGGAGAAGACGTAACTCCACAAAGGATAATGAGAAAGAGGTAAGAAAACTCACCTCCATATAGGATGGAATAAGTTTGAAAGATAAGAAATTAAGGTAGTTGTTTCGGTCTGACTTGGTGATTATGACACGGTTCGGGAATTCTAATTGGCGAGGAAACTAACTAGGAGGTGCAACCTTCCGTCTCTCTCGAGATGTGGGGATACGTAAAGACACACATCTCGAGGGGGTAGAGGGTTGCACCCCCCTCCCTCACTGGTTTCCACGCCATTTGGACAAACTCGACACAGTTACACTAAAAAGGTAGGAAAAAAGGTGTGAGAATGAGCAAAAAGTCTAGAGAGTCAAGCCTCGATGTCAGGCTAGTGCTCTCGTACACGTTATGAGAGGAGAGAGTGTGATTAAAAAAAACACATCTCATCATGTCTTTGTTCTTTCTTTATTTTATTCACTTACTCACTCACTCCAGTCAGAAGCACAACAACAATGGGTTGTAGTCACAGTAGGTGCAGATTTTCACATTTCATCATGTTTACAAGAAGGTGAAGAACAACACCACATCTCATCATGTCTTTTCTCCCTTTACAAGAAGGTGAATGTTAAGGAACTGAAAAGAATGAATTGATATGAACTGATTACAAGGTTTATATAGACAACTTATAGCAATGCAAAGCAATGATAGTTGTCAAAACTGTCTAAAAAAATTTCTAACAGTCTAACAAAATTGCTAACACTAAACTACATAATACATTGGCTTTTATCATGACTAATTACATATCATGACTAATTATTCTTAACATCCCCCCTCAAACTAAGTGTAGATGCATCGATGACACTTAGTTTGTCACGTAGAAGCATAAACCTGGAACTACCAAGTGCCTTAGTAAAGATATCAGCAATCTGATCAGTTGCAAAAATGTGAAGAACATGAAGTAGTTTGCGGGCAACCTTCTCTTGAACAAAGAATATATCCAACTCAATGTGCTTGGTTCTTGAATGAAGAACATGATTAGCACTTAGTAAAACTATACTCTTGTTGTCACACCAAACAGTAGGGGTAACACTTGGCAGCTTGAGTTCATAAAAAAGTGAATTGAGCCAAGTAAGTTCGGTTGTGACTGAGGCTAAGCTCCTATACTCAGCCTCAGTGCTGCTTCTGGAGATAGCACTTTGCTTCTTCTATGACCAGGAGATGAGATTAGGGCCCAAGTAGACACAGTAACCCGAGGTGGATCTTCTGTCATTAGGATCAGATGCCCCATCAGCATCACAAAACCCAGTCAATCTGAAAGAGGGAGAGGTGCAATCTGAAGTCCAAAGGTGGGTATGGCTTGAAGATATCTCAATATCATTTTTACCACTCTCCAATGAGATTCAAGAGGAGCTTGCATGAATTGGCAGACCCGATTAACAGAGTATGCAATTTCTGGTCTTGTTATAGTAACATATTGTAAAACACCCACTATACTGCGATAGCGATGCACATTTTGAATAGGATCACTCCCTTGAGCAAACAACTTCTCACCACCACTCATAGGAGTTGGCAACCCCTTGGCAAACTGCATCTTGGCACGACACAACAGATCATGAACATACTTAGATTGGGATAGGAATAACTCATTCAAACTCGAGGGTTCTTTAGAAGCCATATACACTTTTGGTTTGTAAATGCCAACCTTGGACCTAGTGACCATCGGATGACCAAAGATAGTATTAGGGACAACACTTACAGTAGTAGCACCAACAATGGTAACACCATCAGTAGCCCTATCAGTAGGAGCACTAGTAACACCAGTGTGACCATAAGCAGGAACACTAGTATCAGCAGGAGCACTACTATCAGTAGGACCATCAACAGAAGAATGAATAGCACCCATAAAACCATTATTAGGAACACTAGTAAATGTGCCAGTAGGAACTCTATTTGTACCATGAGGATCAGAAATGTCAAGAGGAATACTAGGGACACTGGGATTGGCAGAGGATACTACTGGATTATAAGGAGAACCATGACTGGTACTAGCAATAGGACTTTGTTGGACATGAGTATTAGCAGGAAACAAAGATATATAAGCTGGACTAGACCCAGGAGAAGAGGAAACAAATACTGAAGACTGTGACTGTGACTGTGATTTTGAGTATGGAAAAGAAAACTCATTGAAGAGGACATCTCGGGAGATATAAATCCTACCATTGGGAGACAAACATTTGTATCCTTTGTGTTGTAAACTATACCCAAGAAAGGTGCACTCGACTGACCTGAATTGCAGCTTGTGAGCATTGTAAGGTCTGATATTTGGAAAGCAAGAACAACCAAATACCTTGAGAGATTGATAATCAGGAAACTTCTTATAGAACATTTCAAATGGTGAGAGACCATGTAACACAGTGGAAGGAACTCGATTGAGAAGATAGACTAAAGTCCTGACAGCTTCATCTCAGAATTTCATATGAAGTGAAGCATGAGCAATGAGTGTTAATGCAGACTCAATGATGTGTCCGTGTTTCCTCTCATCAATGTCATTTTGCTGATGAGTAGTGGGGCAAGCCAACCTATGACCAATACCATGCTGAGATAGAAACTTAGAGAAAGATCTATATTCACCTCTCCAATCAGACTGAATACATTTTATAGGGAGACCAAACTCTAGTTCAACCTGAGATTTGAACTTTATGAAAGTAGAATATGCATCATATTTATTTTTTAACAGATATACCCAAGTGAACCTACTATAGGCATCAATGAAATAAATGTAATATCTATATCCATTAGAAGAAACAGTAGAAGCAGAACCCCAAAGATCAGTATGGATTAGTTCCAAGGGTTTGTTGTATACAGTGGAAGAACAAGAAAAAGGAAACTTGTGTATTTTTCCTAAACAACATAAAGAACACAGTTCTTTATCCTTATTAAAAATAGGAATGTGACATTTAGTAAGTATTTTATGCACAAGAGGAAACGAAGGATGCCCTAAGCGAGCATGCCAAAGAGAAGATGACTCAGAAGTGGTTGTAGCAATATGGACTGAAGCTGTGGTTGTAGCAGTATGGACTGAAGCTGTGGTTGTAGCAGTATGGACTGAAGCTGCTTGATAGCCACTAGAAGAGCTTGTAGCAGATGACAAAGAAACTGGATTTCTGGCAGCAAGAGTCATAGAAGGAAACACATACAGACCCTTGTTAAGCTTGCCTTCCAGGAGGACTTGACTGGTGACCTGATCATTGACAAAGCATAAGTCAGGATGAAACTAAAAAAACACGCCATTATCTCTAGCAAACTTTGAAACACTAAGTAGATGTTTAGTTAGCTTAGGAACTTGAAGTATGTTCTTAAGAAGCAGAGTTCTTGACAAATTTGAAGAGTGTATGAAAGACTGACCAATATTCTGAATCTGTAGAGCAAATCCATCACCAACATGAAGCTGATCATTACCATGATATGGTACTGAAGTTGCCAAATTATGAGCAAAAGGTGTACAATGATTGGTTGCTCCAGAGTCAGGGTACCACCGATTATCAGCTGATGAAGAAGTACCATATGATTGTATTGGCATCTGAGAGTCAGAACCCCAAGTTGGATGACTGGACTGACTAGAAACAGCGAAATATGCATGTGGAAAAACCAGATTTGCTGATTGAGAAGGTGTGCTGGATGACTGATTTTGTAGATTAGAATTCCATGAGTTTAACACATTTGTATCAAACCGATGATAGCACTTGACAGCAAGATGGCCAATCTTGCCACATATTTGGCACTGTGGCTTACCAGACTGATATTCAGATTGCTTAAAACTTCGCCCAGATCCAAATCTTCCTCCTCTTCTTGTTGATTGAGTGTATGAATTGAATGGACACCTTGCACCTCTAGGTGAATTAGAGACAAATAACCTTGGGAAAGGCTTGTATCAGGTTTGAGCAACATTTATAGAACTTGAAATATCAAGATCTTTAAAGTGTCTTTCAATTCTTGTTTCTTGAGTTAGTAACAAAGACTCGATCTCTGCTATGCTATAATCATTAGACCTTGAACTGACTGAGACTGCAAAAGTGTCATATGCTTGTGGTATATCCGACCCAACAACCCAATAACTCAAATGGGTTTGTAAGAAGAAGAAGTTGTTGAGGGATAAAGAAGAGTGTTGAGGAGATTTGATTGAGATGGGGTGGCGGGGTTGCAAAGAAGTTGTTATTATTTTTTTTTAATCACTCTCTCTTTCCTTGGGGAATTCTAAATGTCTGAGCCTAGCGAGGGAGGGGGTTGAAACCGTTCAACCCCCTCTCTCGCTGGTTTCCTCGTCGATTCCCTTGCTGTTTACTCTTTCCTCATTACGTGCGCGAAAGCACGGTTTGGCATGAATCCCTGCTTTCTAGACTGATTGGAGAAAGAAAATGGAGCAGTCAAATTAGTTATTTTGTTAGGTTTTGAATTTGAGCAATTCTATATGTCGAGGCTTTGGGCGAGGTTTTTGGCGAGGAAGGTGCGTCGCACGCTGGTGCAGCTGACGTGGTGAAAAAAAAAAATATTTTGCGAGGGAAGTGAAATTTTTGGGCGAGAAGAAGAGGGATGGAAGATCTGAAATGCTCATTCTCTTCATTCATTCCCTCTCTCCCCCCTCCCTCTCCCCAAACGAAGCCTGAGAAATCACCCCCCCTCCCTTCCTCTCACCAAACGAAGATCTACAGAGAAGCCTCCATCTCCCCCAACGAAGCTCGACAGAGAAGAGAAGTTGGAGACCAATCGCCACCCTCTCCCAAAAGGTACTGTATTTTCCCTCTCATTCTCTCCCTCTTTGTGAGTTATTTGTTGTTGGGGATTTCTAGATCTAGGGTTTCTACTAGAGCTAGGGCTAAAAATTTGCATTCTTCTTGTTGGGGATTTCTAGATCTAGGGTTTCTACTAGGATTTCTAGATCTACAAAGTAGAAGCACTTGTGTCGAGAGAAATTCGGGTTCCACTCCACCACTCCCCCTTGATTTTCTCCCACATCTGGAGTCCTCTTCACTCCATCTCCTCCTTCAAATCTCTCTCTGTTGTTGGTGAAAAAGCTAGCTTTGGGTTTGATTGAAGTTGGTGATTGGGGAAAGTGAGGGTTTGATCTTCAAGCACGTTGGTTTTCTGCAACGTAAGTGGTTCTAGATTCTGAAATTGAGTAATTTTGTGCAAGTTTTGGTGTAAAGCTAGGGTTTTTATGAATGTTAGTTTGATTTTGATGTTTGGGGTCATTTGGGATTTTCATTTCTTTGTATGAATTGTATTTGATGCATGGGATTGATCACATTTTTGTGTTTGTTTGTTTGTTTTTGGTTAAATTTGTTTCTTTGCATATTTATTAGTAGAGATGATTGAATGCAAGTAGTTTATGGATTTTGTTTGTTTGTTTCATTAGAGCATACTTCTATGGAACATGTATACAGTATACTTCTATGGATCATACTCATATTTTTGTAATTTGTTTTTGCAAGTATTCATTTTATGTTTTCTTCATATGAAACATGTTTATATTCTCTATGCCAGGTATGAGCAGATCATAGAGACTACCAAGCAACTCTCCCTGCGAACTTACAAATACATAAACCTTGTACTAGAATCTGCACAGGCACAGTCTACTGCAACTTAATTGGGATTGACATAGGTTAAATTTGGAGGAGAAACGACTAGTGACTCGGGGAAAAATTTTGAGTTATTTTGGCAATTGTTGCTGTAGTTTTTGTAGAATCAGTGGTGAAGTTTTTTAGGACATCTTCAAAGCAGAGAAATATCAAATATTCTGGAATTGTTCAACATACTAAATTGATTTTGATGTTTGTGTTTAATTTATTTGAGTTTTTATGTCTAAGAAGTTGATTGATAATTCAACAGTTAGTTCTTATCCATCATATTTTTAAGGTTTCATTCTATGGTTATCTTCAAATTTTGTATCGCTTGTCGGAGTTGAATGGTGTTGCTGATTAAAGTTCGGATGATTTCAATACAAGAAATGAGATGCCTTTGTAGTCATCTATACATAAAATTGAATCTATATGTAATATTGAGTTGAATGGTTGCTGATTAAAGTTCGGATGATTTCAGTACAAGAAATGAGATGCTTTTGTAGTCATCTATATGTAAAATTGAATCTATATGTAATATTGAATCTTTGTTCCTGTTTGGTGTCTGTTTTGTGCCCAACATGGGAATGCGGCGATCATCCTTGTTGTAGTCTTGTAGTAGAAGTGCTGTGTTATGACAATTAGTGGTAAAAATGTGATAATTGTAATCTTCAACTTCATACAACTAGGGAGAGCAGCTCAAGTGTCAGTTCTGAGATTTCCAGCAAAAGAAAAATAAATGCAAGGAACTGTGAAAGTCAACATCCATCATGAAGTTTCAATGGCATCAATTAGTAAACTGAAAAAAACAAAGAAAACCAGCAAACGGGAAAAAAATTAACAAGATGAGATACTTTTAGAAGCCATCATCTAACAAAGTTCTTTGAATGCAGCATATACCCCATCACCAAGATGCATTTCAACATATAAACATTTAAACATTATGAAGCAAGATATAATCAACAAAGAACCAATTCCTAAATGATATGCTGTTCATTATTACTAAAACACTGAAAATGACATTGTCACTACTAATTGCCACCAAATTTACATTCCATTCGATCTTCAACAGTTAAAACATAGCACATTAAATGACTGAGCCAAATCAATTCATTTCATTTCAGAAACTCCAAAAAGGGCACAAAATACTAACAGACAGTGCTACAACATCAGATTTCCATATGGAAACACTAACACTGTTTTTGATTGAAGATCAACACTATACTACTCTGATTTCCTCCTCCTTTAATACTACAGATCCTACACATCTACTCCATGTACTGCTTTTTGGTATCAAAGGCCCTCCATCTAATCATCATCTTCACCAACCTACCAATTCAAACAAACAAATCCAAATCAGAATGACTCTTTAATGGGATTCCTTCCTGAGAACGACTCTTGGAATTGGCTCCAAGCACTGTCACGGAGTAGTTTCTTCTAAGAGTACTTGCCAAACCATTTTCACACCATAGACAGGTTAATGGTCTAAGGGCAGCATTTCCTTTCAGCAGACAATGAACTCCGCATCTTGGGTCATGCAATACTGAAAAACACATAGAAACAACCCTCATGCAGTTGATCAGGAAATCAACTAATCTTCTGCTCTGTGAAGGTTCTGCATTACACAATAAATTGACTCAAAATGTCTAAGTAAATATAAGAATTATGTTGAAAATAAGTAAGGCAGACAACAAAACAACTAAAAAGGAGATGCAATATAATACAGTCAGCACAACCCAACCATAAACTAGGAGCACAAAATTGTGAAACATATAATCCGCGTCCATAAATATTATCCCATCGATGAGTTTAAATTCTTCAACATTGTCATAGTCAAAATTCTAATAAAAGGCATCAGCTACACCAAGCCCAATGCATAAACAATCAAATAGTTCCTTCACATAAAGTGGCAATGGGCATAGTGGCTAGGGTAGTAAGTAGTTCAACAATTAGTAGGAATCAACCATGGTAAAGAACATGCCTTTTTCGGTTGAAACCCATGTGATTTGGATTGTCATACTTGAATGGGAGTTAAATATAGTTACCACTTGGAGCAAATATTTCCGAGATTAAGAGTTCATTATATCTTCACATGAATGCTCAAAACTCTTGACCTTTTCTTCCATAAGCAATTGATTACTTTCATTGCTAGATAATATATCTTGGACTTTCGGCTGATGGTATCACTAGCCTGTTGTTTAAGCACTGCCGAAGGAATTTAATTGGTTTTGGATCCCTTAAAATCCTCCTCACCCTTAAAAAAGGAACATATGTTGGACTTGAAGGCAGTTACAATGCCTTTCAAAAAAAAGAAGGCAGTTACAACTTGCAATTCCAACCTTGGAACCGTAGAGCTAAGAATTTGGATAACACACCTTTCTCAACAAAAGACCCCTTTTGAGATTGGAAGAGATATTTATGCATTGTTCAAGTACATAAGAAATGATGAAAATGACGAAACCACCTATCAACCCCTTACACTCAAGATAATTAAAAGCAAATGAGCAATATAGGTAAATCAAACAACATGAAAAGGGAACCCAAGGAGGCCTCATAAAATGCAAGATTAATTTTGAGGTTGTTAAAGCTAACACCTTTAGCTGAATTTCAAACTTTATGTAAATGCTCTAATGAAACAAACAAACAAAATCCATAAACTACTTGCATTCAATCATCTCTACTAATAAATATGCAAAGAAACAAATTTAACCAAAAACAAACAAACAAACAAACACAAAAATGTGATCAATCCCATGCATCAAATAGAATTCATACAAAGAAATGAAAATCCCAAATGACCCCAAACATCAAAATCAAACTAACATTCATAAAAACCCTAGCTTTACACCAAAACTTGCACAAAATTACTCAATTTCAGAATCTAGAACCACTTACGTTGCAGAAAACCAACGTGCTTGAAGATCAAACCCTCACTTTCCCCAATCACCAACTTCAATCAAACCCAAAGCTAGCTTTTTCACCAACAACAGAGAGAGATTTGAAGGAGGAGATGGAGTGAAGAGGACTCCAGATGTGGGAGAAAATCAAGGGGGAGTGGTGGAGTGGAACCCGAATTTCTCTCGACACAAGTGCTTCTACTTTGTAGATCTAGAAATCCTAGTAGAAACCCTAGATCTAGAAATCCCCAATAAGAAGAATGCAAATTTTTAGCCCTAGCTCTAGTAGAAACCCTAGATCTAGAAATCCCCAACAACAAATAACTCACAAAGAGGGAGAGAATGAGAGGGAAAATACAGTACCTTTTGGGAGAGGGTGGCGATTGGTCTCCAACTTCTCTTCTCTGTCGAGCTTCGTTGGGGGAGATGGAGGCTTCTCTGTCAAGCTTCGTTGGGGGAGATGAAGGCTTTTCTGTAGATCTTCGTTTGGTGAGAGGAAGGGAGGGAGGGTGATTTCTCAGGCTTCGTTTGGGGAGAGGGAGGGAGGGAGGGAGAGAGGGAATGAATGAAGAGAATGAGCATTTCAGATCTTCCATCCCTCTTCTTCTCGCCCAAAAATTTCATTTCCCTCGCAAATTTTTTTTTTTTTTTTCACCACGTCAGCTGCACCAGCGTGCGACGCACCTTCCTCGCCAAAAACCTCTCCCAAAGCCTCGACATATAGAATTGCTCTTTGAATTTAGTAAAAAAAGATTCTACTAAAAAATTAGTAAATACTGACCTAGTTCCCTTCTTAAAAGCAGGCTACGAAGGTCCTTAATACAAACCAGCGCATACAAGAAAGGAGGTTGTACCAAATAGGAAATGAAATGAGAAGAGGGATTGAAGTGAAAAGTAAAAAAAAAAAAACCTCCAAAGTCGTCCCCCGTTGAACTAAAAGAGGGAGTGAGGGATGGTCTTCTTATCCATCCATGTGATACTGTTCGTTCGTCCCACTTGGGTTTCGTAAAAAATCTCTCTCGAAGCCTAAAAACAAAGGACGCCGCTTCGCTTTCTCTGCTTCTCATCTCATCTCTTCTGTTGGTACATAGTTTCGAGGTGAAGGAGATGATGCAGCAGCAGAAAAATGGAGCAGGGGCGTTGGTTGAGGCTTCTTCGTCCAGCAACAACAAACTAGGAGGAGGGGAATTATTAGGTTTCAGTTTAGGAAGTGAAAACCCCATTGCTCAGTTCCAGACACGCTTCAAGGAATTTGAAACTGTCTGCCGTAATTGGATTTCCAAGCAGTCTCTTCCAGTAGAGGCTGCTATCGTCACTGCTGTCAATGCTGCTCAGGGTGCTGCCATAGGCGGGTTGATGGGGACTCTTACTGCCGATCTTGGCTCCTCCGCTTTTCCAACTCCTCCCCCTGAGGCTGCTCTCAATCCTCAGGCAATGGCTTCCCTCAAGCAAGCTCAGGTCCCTCAATCCTCTCTATTTCTTCTTCATACCCATTCTTTATATCCAATTCCCTGAAAACACAACAAAAAAGTTTATTTATTATTTATAGTTTAGTGGATCGAATTGTGTGAAATGCCTATTTTTTTGTATGGATTCCGTATGTTTACTTACAATCCCATTCGAATGCTTTATATCAAAGGCATTTGCAAGACTGTCATCACACTCAAGTTTGAGACTTTCATGTCAAAAGGAGCATAATTATTTGAGATAGCAAAGAGAATCATCAAAGGAATTCGAATCTTGTCTTTAACCTCAATTCTTTATCGTTTCCCTCTTGCCTTCTATCTACTCCCCCTTCATTCCTATCCTTACTATGGAATTAGATGATGATTATATAGTAAATGAACATTCATTAATTGATAGAAAGGGATTTTTTTATTCTTCTTCGATTTAACTCCGTTGTTTTCCTTCTTGATTGATTGAGACAACATTCGATTGATTTTTGTTACATTATGTATGAGCCTTTCTAACTATTACTCACTCCAGGCTCTCAGCGGTGGTCCCATGGTGCAAGCACGAAACTTTGCTGTCATGACCGGTGTCAATGCTGGTATATCTTGTGTTATGAAAAGAATTAGAGGGAAGGAGGATGTCCAAACTAGGTTTGCCTACCTCTCTATAGTCTATGCTTTACATTCCACACAGCACACACCACCACCATGCTTTACATTCCACACAGCACACACCACCACCACCACCATCACCACCGCCAACCACCACCACTGCCAACCACCACCACCACCACCACCACCCCCGCCAACCAAATCTCTCTTTCTTTTGGCTAATGATTACTCATGAAGAAGATCTTTATTTCTAGTTGTTTTAAGGGTCATCTTTATCCTCACCATTTATAAATAGAACTAACTTGCATCCTGCAACGGGTTGACATTACAAGATTAAAGGATTTGTTCTATATAACTAACTATCACTTAAACCATGCATCGACTACACCTACTAGATACTCCTTCATCTACACATACTACAAACTCCTTCATTGCAGTATAAAGTACATGTTTGTATATGAATTTGTTACAACGAAAGCTAACAAATCAAAACATATCCGAAACTTTATAGACAAAGTTGTACAACTTGATTAAATTCTCAAAAATAAAATTAAACTGATTTCATCTTGAATGAGCATATTTAACCAAAAGATACCCTAAACCTAATTTCTAATTGGACTTATAATCCTAGTTGGGCTTTAATATGGACAGACCAAATTATTAATCAATAATACTAAATACAAATAATACATTATTTTCCTCCACTTCAAAAAACTCGTCCTTGAGCTTTAAGGATGAAATCTATGAAAAATGCGCCACTAAGAGTTGACCTCGAACTTTTCCTTGGTAATTGGTTGTATTATGAACAATTAAATAAAAAATCCGCTTTAAAAAATAATGTCCAAAATGAAGGCTCAAAGGAAACCCACTTCATGAATTGAAAATTTTGCGCAAAATTTTCTCCAAAATTAGCCACAAAATCATCCAAAATTTGATCATAAAAACTGTCTTGCAGAGGTACATGTATTGTCATGTGGTGTGAATAGTTCAAATGTCAAAATAATAAGTATCGGAATCTTGTGGTGGTACAAGGTTTGTCTTGCAGCTGTTGATGGTAGCATAATCATTAGAACAATCGATTGTACTAACTAATTCTGAGGGTGCAAATAACACACACGAAATTGAAGTTCATCTTCTTCATAGGCAAGTTGGGGCGATGAACGATGGGAAGGTGGAAGCCAGGGTTTTTCTAGCATCCATGCGTCTTGATGGAGTATTTCACGCATCTTGCGACTATGCCGACAAAGTCCATTCGCCTGCAACGACACATGCAGCTGTGTAGGAGGATGTGTGGCTCCTCTCCGGTGTTGAAATTCCGGCGAATGTTGCAGGTGACGATGAGCAGTGTGGTCTGATTTAGGTAACACTTTTTGTTTCTCCACATTGATGTCTTCTAAATTCATCTTCTCTCCTATGGGTCGGGGTTTGGGGAAAGTTAGGGTTTTCAAATTGTAAATAGCAATTAAAAAACCCGGGAAATTAGGATCATCGTTTTTCGTCGATATTATCCTTCGATCCTCAACTTTCAAATTTTGTTTAACGTGAAAATTCGTGAAAACTTTGTGATCTGTTCGGTCTCAAACCCAATAACTTGTGGATAACCGTATACTCTTTGTTACATCAAACATGAGTGGTTTCTCCCAATCAACAATGACTTTTCACTGCATCTTTCTCCAAGATTTTACTGCTCTATATCAATTTGATGGGTTTTAGCAAAAGCAAACAAACCAAAACATAACTGACAGTTTCACAACTTGAATAAATTCTCAAACTCAAACTAAACCGATTACATTTTTTGAATAAACCCATTAACCAAAAACCCTAGAAAATACCCTGAATCTAATTCCTAATTAGACTTGTACTCCTAGTTGGGACTTAACATGGACCGACCCAATTATAAATTAATAATAATAAATACGAATCACCCAATATTACATCATATACACATAAAAAAAAGAGAGAGAAAGAAAGCTGGTTTTTCACCTTACTATGGTATCACAGAGTTCCCATAAAATGTTGATATTTTGAATCACTGAGGACCCTAAAGCATCTTCTTAGCTTGCATAATAGTTTCAGTCTAACAAGTTTGCTCAAGCACTTTGGTAACTTTCTTTTTACTAGTTTAAGGTATTCCCCATTTGTGAATTGGAAATTTTCTAAAGAGGAAATTTCTCCTAGGCCAATAAAAAAATTTGGTAGATTTGCATCCATAGTAGGAAGCTTACTAGATGTAAAATTGTCCATTTTGTCCCCAAAGATTACTGTTGAGGGGGCAAACTTGTTGTAACAAAAAATGTCAGGGATTAAGCTCCGCACCAAGTAAGCGAAATATTCATGTAAAAGTCCTTCGAGCCATTGTGCACTGTTGCAGATATCCATCTCATTGTGGATTTTTGGACAACTAATATGTGATCTCATTATGCATATGTCGTCTAGAGCTAGACAGTTGTAGAATTATTTTCCACATAATTATGCCCTTTTGTCATTACCTGTCACCACCTTAAACGCATTTCCCCCCCTTCTCCTTCTCTGAAAAGAATAATAATTTTTATTGCAGCATGGTGGCAGCTTTTGGTTCTGGAGCCATGTTTTCTATAGTCAGCGGCATGGGTGGACCAAATCAAGCAGCAAATGCAGTTACTTCAGGACTTTTCTTTGCACTTGTCCAAGGTGGTCTTTTTAAGGTAAATATATGAAGCTGGATTTTGTTCTCTGAATAGCTTGCTAATACTCTCCACTTCTGTTTTTCCTTGTTTAAATATTGAGCTATGATGTTATCTGGGACATGGTTTCTACGATTGCTGATATGTTAACTATTGTTATAAACTAGAGTATGCCCCGTGCCGTTGGCACGCCACATAATTTTAATTTTGCTAATTATTTTGTACTAAACACCTTCGTCACTATTCTTATTTTCGCTCTCAATTAGTATTGAAGTGTAAGTCGATTCTAAGTGTAAGCCTATTTAGTCAAATTTGAATCAGTTGGGGGGAAATTTTAAACGCCGATAATGAGTTTCCCCCAATATTTGAATTCTCCAAAACATGAAATTTAGAATTTTTGTTTAAATGTGTATTAAGATGCCCGACTCATTTTTTCTGGTATGATCGGTCCGTCTCATTGCTTTTAAAATATTGAAAAATATTAAAGACGCGTAAATACATTATACGTTTTTTTAACTAATTTTTTTTTTAAATATTTTGGCCCTTGTATTGATCATTGATTTTGTTCGAAAAATCTTCAAAAATGCATTTTAACGATACTAAGTTTATCAAAATCCGAAAACGATGTAAATAGTTATGATAATTTTCATTTTGCTAAAAAAACACAATATTTTCTCTCTCCGCCACATGGACATTTTATGAACTTTTTATTTATTTATTTATTTATTATTTTTGCCCTTCTATATGTTTTATATTTACAAGTATACCATCATAGGAAATGAATTTCAACCCTCAAATTCAATACATTTCTCAACTTTCAATCCTAACCATTTTTTATCTCTAATCCTCAGCAATGAATAGTAAAACACCACTATGAATTGTAATATAGATTAACCATGTCGAAGTCGTATACTAATACAATCTATGACATGAAGTATAAACCCTTTCTTATAGATACGTTTCTACTGCTGGCAATGTCTGACAAGTGACATGCAAGTAATTCCACAAATGATTACATTCTTTGAAGCGAAGATTTATTGCTTTTAGTTATGCTATATTCTTTGTTACCCTCCTTCCCTCTAGAACCAAGTGTCTAAATCTAATCTATAAGTTTGATCCGTGATACACATTGTGCTATGGAACACCATATATTGTGACTTTATATTTCAACCACCTTCTGTGCACTTACTTTTACACATACTAAATTGCTAACAAGCAACAAACATAAAACTCGTTAGTGGGCTGAACTTATTGAAATACACACTTTTTGAAAATTCAGATTTGCACCCCTTTTTTTTGGTCCCGCAGTGGTTAGCGTTCTCACGTAATCTCTTTTGGTGCTGCAAGAGTGGACCCATTTAAAACGCCTGAAGGCCCATTCTTCTCCATTTCAAATTCACCATCCAAAGTTGCAACAAACTTAAGTTTTCAGGTTTTGGCGTGTGTTGGTTGAAACAAAACTTGCGATTTCTCAATCATTTTTTGTTCTATCAATTGCCTTAGCTTCCTCTCTTTAAAGGCTTTGTCTTGGGAAGAGAAAAATGATTTTGGGATGCAAATAACAAAATGAATGTGTGGGTTGGGGTTTATATCAATGAATTAAACAAATGGCCATCATTTGGGAAGTGTAGGGATGAGGGGTGGGGGAATAGCTGTGGAAACTGTCAGAACTTCCAGTGCCATCTGTAGCGGCTTACATCCCACCAACAACGATGAGTAATATACACCCCTTATAGAGCTTACTGTAGGTGGTTGGTTGTGCAAATTTAGAGATTTTTGCACGTCGACTTGCTTACTGTGGATGCTCTAACTATTTAGAGTTGAAAAAAAGGAAGTATTTGTTTTTAGAATCATGAATTTGTGCAAGTTTGTCACATTTTATTTCCCCACACTATAATGAGATTATCAAATACAATTACCAGCATCAATTACTGCCGATGTCACTGGCTCTGCTTTATGCCGTTCCTCGTCAGTATTCTTGGACATTTTCCTCAAATTTATCTGTTCTAATCATTTTCCTACCCAAACCTTTATGCTAGACATTGGACTATATATATATATATCGCAACATTGTGGAGAACTTGGAATCATTATGCGAGGAAATAACAAAGAATTCAGTATCAGAGCATCCACAACTCTTTTGTATCAAACCTAATACAGAAATCACTATTTGCAACTCTACGGTTGATTTGTATAGTTTCCTTTGCTTGTGAGTGTCTAACTCATTGTTGTGTTTTCTCCTCTCAAAATATTGTGTTTTGCCGTGCCAAAACTGAAAGAAAGAAATTACAACTATGGATGCTCTTAGGACTATTACTGAAGCACGAGTCCTTTCAGCAAGCGCTAAAAGAGATTTGAGGTGTAATTGAACAATTTTGGGCGATTCATTGTGGACAGGCATGGGTTGAATACTTTTGTTTTGGGCCCAGAGAGGGGATAAATTTCATGAGTTTGTGACGGTGTTATAAAGATCATGCCGAACTTTAGATATGGAAGAGGATGATAAAATTAAGTTATTAAGTTTGGGAGGGTATATAATTTGAAAAGTGGACTTTCAACCTTAGGGTTTTTTTTTTGGCAAGCAAGATGTAGCACTTCTTGGGAAAAGTTGTGGCTTCATCACGAGGGAACAATTTCATAAGATGAAAATCTGTCTCTCTCCACGGATTGGTTTCCATAGTGCTACACAGTCCTTTTTCTGCGTAGATGGATTGAGTGGAATTGTTCATCTGCAAGTCCTTTTATTTGTTGGCGAAATACAACATCTACATAAGCTTTGGAGTCATTTAGTTATATCTTATATATACACATGATGGGCATTGGGCTGGCTTGTTGTTATAATTAAACTGTGAAGACATTACCAAGAATTCAAGTTGTGTTTGCTGTACAAAATATAAAATTGGTATTCTGTACCGTATGTCGCTATCAACAGAAAATTCAGTGTTGTGAGAAATAAGATGCTTTGCATGTAAAAATTTGGGTTTGAAGGTTGTTTTTGAGGATCAAGCAATAGCTTGAAGTCTCTTGTAGCGTGAATGGTCTTTTTCTCGTGTTTGATGTTTGCAAGGTCCAAGTTATTCAAATGGTACATTGACGCCCTATAGCTAAGATTTTGAAGCGATTTTGCTTTTGTTAATTCAATATAAAACGAAAAATAAGAGCAGAGAGCATAGAGCCGGTTCTGTTACAAGACATTGAAGATGACAATTCAGGAAGAAATGGACATATCTGTTGAGAGGTGTATGGTAAGTTTAACAATACGAGTAATAATGGCCACCACCTACATATTTGCTTTCGTTGATTGCTTTATTAGATAATTAGAAACAGAAAATTCCTGAATACTGTTATGAGTACAGAACTTTTAGTACAAAATTTCATGGACCATTTGCAATGTTGACATATTTCTTCATTGATTCATTTTCAATTCTCTTTTCCTGCTCCACGTGAGATCAGGGATTTCTGTGAATCACATTATGAAAGTGGTTTTCTGATGGGTTCTTTCAGATAGGAGAAAAGTTTTCTAAGCCACCGGCTGAAGACCTATTCTATGCTAGAGCACGAGGCATGTTGAAAAGTCTTGGTCTTCAGAATTATGAGAAGAACTTCAAGAGAGGCTTGCTCACTGACAGCACTTTGCCTCTACTGACAGATAGGTATGTCGAAATTTTTGTGTGTTTGTTTTCTTTTTTGGTAATTGACAGTATCGTTCATGTGAACAGAGAAAAGGAATAACACCCAATCTCACCTTTTGGTTACTTTGGATATGTGTTTCAGTGCTCTCAGAGATGTGAAAATCCCTCCTGGACCAAGGCTCATCATTCTCGATCACATTAAGAGGTATGAACTACGCTTTAACAATGATAAACTTAATAATATATTCCTTTTGACCTGACAAATTTGTTCGTATCTTTTATTTTAGGAACCCTGAGCTGAGAGGAAAGCGTTGAAGATATGGATAAGCATGTTTGTCTAAGGTTGCTGGGAAAAATAAGGCTCTTCAATGTAGAGATACTAGAAATCTATTCTTAATTTATCTACCCCACAAACTAGTGTAATAGTCTGTATTGAGCTATCTAGTTGTAAGAGTTTTGGTATTTGTTTTGTTTTCAACAATATATTTTCAGATTACACATGGTATGCTGTGGACATCCGTAGATTGCATTTTTTAATTAGATATCGTTATTTTGTGGGAAGTTGCTCATATCAATTTGGATGAGTGCATCGTTTGCTCTTTTTTTTTTTTTTTTTTTTTTTTTTTGTCCTTATTTTGGTGGCTGTTAAACAACAACGGGCAGAAAGGAAGGTATGCACTTGCTTTAATGCCAGTTTGGCCAAGTGCCGGGGGGTCTGAGAGTCCTGTAGAAATACAAGAGGGAAGGTTTTTGCAAGCCAAGTGTTTGTGAAGTGTGGCTACATATTAAAGACCAGTTGTATTTAAAAGATTGAAAAGACAATGTGAAATTTATGAAACCACACATGATATTTTGATAAGAGTACGAGGCATTTTTTCAGATATGATTCAATAAAATACAATATTAGGACATGTGAGATGTATTGATTATTTGATATGTTTTACCATTATTTTTCTTATGGAGAGCCCTCCATGAAAAACTTGTTGAATTGAAAAGTTGACGAAGGATGTGGGGAAAATGAGAAGCGCTCTAAAAGCATTGGTGTATAGGTCAGAGAATGTGCATTGTTTTCCGTAATTGAGGTTTTTGCTTGGCAAGGTTGAGAATATTGAAATTGTATTATTTTATTTCTATTATCTTTTGAAAGATTTTTTTTATAATTTATTTATTCATTTATTTTATCACAGGATAAGATTGAGATTTGTTTTGGGCGGAATGAACACAAGTTCGGATTTAGAATGATGAATGGGGGGTTGTATTGATTGTAATTTCGTTTTTCGAGTTAATTTCGGTCCCTCGATTTTAAGAAATATTTCGTGAGATATTTTGTTTTGTGTAAAAAAAACATAAATTTTTTTATTGTGATTTCGAATTTAACAATTTAAGTTATGCATTTTAAACTCTTAAATATTAAATAAAATAGTTTAACATAACTCGTAGTGTCATTCATATTACATAAGAATCACTAACATGACAAAGTTTTATTACTAAAAGAACATTATAGCATGTTAAAATATAGGGAGATTTAAAATATTTATTTCTTTTTTTTAAAGATAAATTTTGTCATATTTCAAATTTTATAAGCGGTGACTTCAAAATAAAAAATATTTGAGCAGTTCTACATGGCGAGGAAACGAGCGAGGAGGGAGGTGGCAGGGTGGGAACCGTTCACCTCTTTCAAGATGCGCGTGCAAAAATCGATGGCACGCATCCCGAGAGAGGTGAAGGGTTCCCGCCCCGCCACCTCCCTCCCCTCGCTCGTTTCCTCGACATTTAGAATTTCTGAAAATATTTTGTAAAATTTCGTGATTTGGGTGGGCGGCTATGACTCGTGTGATTAGATGGTCAAGTCAACGTGAACCATACCAAACTAAACTAAACCAAAGAGGGCAGCACGCACGCACGCACGCAGCAATAAAGAAGATCAGAGGGAGAGGGAGAGAGAGAGAGTCGGAATCGAAGTTTCACTTGGTTGGAACCCATTCTTCGACGATGAATAGTTTGAGCCTGAGCTCGTGGGGAAGTGGTCTGGTAGCATCACCACCATCTACCACCACCAAGAAGAGCTCCTCCGCGGTCTCCGTTGTTCTTCACAATAACTACAGCAAGAAGAGTTGCACCAAGCTTGCTGCCTCTGTTGATTCCGCCACTTATGGATTCCTAAGCTGCTTCAATGGGGATAGGAAGAGAAAGAACAAGATTGCCCCCTCCTTCCGCTGCTCTTCCGGTAACATCCATCTATCCCCCGATCTTATTTACACTTTCTTTATATTTAACAATTCACCAACCCACCCAGCGGATTGATCCATCCCCTTAATCCCTTCCCCCACTTGGGAATTGGATGATAATCATGACCCTCCTCCTTTACTAATCATTTTTCCCTATCCACCCCACCCTAATGCAACCCACCCCTAGGCTTGCTCAATTCCAACATGTATGAGACCCCAAGGCAAATGGGTCAAAATTTTCTGACCTGGGGTTGGATTGAATTATGGTTGCCTCGCCTCAATCAAAATTTCTTATCAGACAACCACACACCTGCTAAAATACTCAAGCCAAACCTCAATAGTAGTGTTGTCATGGGAGTGTCAAAGCAAGCACGGTTTAGCCGTTTTGAGATATAAGCTCTTAGCCAATGCAAGTATCTCACCCTAAAACAGTGAGAGGAGAAAACACCCAATGTTTGGGTTTTCATACTTTGTTTTAGCTACTTCAAGTCATTTTAATATTTCATCTGCATCTCTCAACTCTAAACTCTCTCTTTTTCCAGCATTAACTCCCGAATTGAAGACTACCTTGGATAAATTTGTTACATCGCACAAAGTAGTTCTTTTCATGAAGGGAACCAAAGATTTCCCACAATGTGGATTTTCCAACACTGTTGTCCAAATATTGAAGTCATCAAATGTTGCTTTTGAAACATTCAACATACTGGAGAATGATATGCTGCGCCAGGCACTCAAGGAGTACTCCAGTTGGCCAACCTTCCCTCAACTCTACATTGATGGAGAGTTCTTTGGTGGCTGTGACATCACTCTTGGTACACATTCTAAATCTTACTAGTTCCTCTGCTTAGTTTTCTTCTGCATTTCATCCAGTTTTTTAAGTCTTTCCTTTAATTTTCAGTAGGATTGTCACTTTTTCAGAAGCCCTACCAGTAACAATCACCATTAGAAACTAGCACAGTAAAACTAAAAACAGTGCAAGTTTTACTAGTTTTAAGTAATTTATTTCAACTGACAATAAGATAACTGCACAGTTTATGCTCTTCCAGATTGCTTGTTACATCAAGTTTGACATTGTTTTTTTCCCAAGTAACTAAAATACACAAGCTAGTTTCTTTGGCATTAATTTATATTATGTCACTTTCACATTTTGTACATGTGATTGTGGGTTATTACAGGCTTACAGCAGACAGACTCTTACAATAATGGGACTGAACTTGAAGTTTTATACAGAAGTTCAGTACCTTGAAAAGGGATTTCCAGCCTGCTCCAGCTATAAATAAACAATACCATGATGCTTAATTTCTCCCAAATTTTCCCCTTAACCATGATGTCTTTTTTCACTCCTTCAAAAATCATATTATTTCTTTCTTTCCAAATCAACCACCAAAGACCTGCCATCTTCCCTTCATAGAACATCCTTCCTTCCTTCCAGTGCATAAATCAATCACCAGAAGTAGGGCTGGCAGTGGGGCAGATTTTCACGGATATCCGCCTGCCCCACCTTGGATTTGTCTTCACGGATTTTGAGCGGATACAAGGATCCAAATTGTATCCATCACAGATTCAGAGCGTTGGCCATATCCACCTCGTGGGTATCCGTTTATATAGGATATATCTGAAATACCCATATAACATAAAAAAAAAACCATAAGTCCTATCCCTACACATAAGGGCATTTTCATCAATCCCAATACATAAACAAAATTCTCATTATATTTTCTCTCTGTACCAAAAGAACAACCCTTTTCATTATTATCTCTCTCTGTACCCAAAGAACAATCCCCAATTTCCTTCAATCTTCAATCTCTAATTATGTCACTAAGTGTTTCAAATTCAATTACGTGGGAAGCGGACCAACAAAGGAAACTGAACTACCAGACTTGAAGAACAGAGCGAACGAAACCGAAACGAACCAGATCAAGAAATAGAGCAATCCGAAACTCACCTTAGCTAAAACAACTCCAAAAAATTGATAGGTTATGGGATCTTATAAAAACCCAGCTCACTTTTCAAAAAAAAAAGTCATCGATCAGGAACTTGATCAACGCGCCAAGAAGCTTCTTAGATCGAAGATCAACATCAGAGGAAAGAGGATAACAGAAGGAAAAAGAAGAAAATATGGATTTTCAATTTCTTGAACCCTATTCTTCAATGAAAAAATCCGCCAACCGCATATTGGGTATGGTTCCATTACCAAACACTCTCCCTCCCCTACTACCCTATATTTTTTAGGGTTCTTTCTCAAATTAGATCGCTCCCTCTTCTTCTTAAGACAAATTTTTTCTTAACGGTTGGTTGGGGCGTGGCAAACTTTTTTCTTAACGGTTGGTTGTGGAACCACAATCTCTGGCGGGGCGGAGACAAATTTGTCCCAATCTGCCCCGTTACCATCCCCCAGAAGGGATAAGAGCAATTGATTCCTGCCCAATGAGATTCCAGATTTGTCTAGAAAAAAGGACATGTGAAGAACAAGTGTGTACTTGACTCTTTCTCCACCCCAGAGACCACCTGTTAGTGATTATGACTCCCCTTCTTTGCAACACATCAATTGTCAGTTGTTTCCCATGGGTTAGCATCAAGACGAAGAATTTGACCACTTGACTTGACCTTAGGAGGAATCATTTTCATCCAAAAAATGTCATGGCCAAATATAGAAAGAAAGGTGCCTTGGTTTGAATTTGTTAGCCTTGCTCTGTAAAAGGTGAGAATGACTTCTTAAGACAGAAGAAGCCCATTTATTCTTTCGTTTCCAGGAGTCCCCGTCCCCACTAATCACCTTCCAAGAAAAAGCACAGTTGGTGAATCAAATTCCAACTGATAAAACTTGCAATTGCTGGAAAAATGATGCTACAGTGAGAGTAATCGTTGCTTCCAAGCAAGGATTGTGATTTCGTTTTTTGAGTTAATTTCAATCTTCTGATTTTAATAAAATTTTAGAGTAATATTTCGGCGTGTAAAGAAAAAACGTAAAAATTTCGAAGATACATGAAATATATATAATGAATTTCGAGGGTAAATGTGAAAAAATAAGATGCAATTAAATAAATCTATTAAACATATTAAATGAAGTCCAAATACCAAGAAATGAAACAAACATGAAATTAATATATAATTAAAAAATCAGGAAGTGGCTTCAAAAATCAATATATAAGTAGAAAAAATGATAATTAGAAAATCAGGTGGTTTCAAAAATCATCAAATGATAATTAGAAGGAAAAAACCCTCGAAATTTACAAAAAACCCCAAATGTTTTTGGAAAAACCCTAAAAAAAATCTAAATTTTTTTTCGAAAAAACCCTAAAACAAATGTAATTATTTCTTTTGCCCTTTTTATTTTCATAATTTAAAAAAAATGAAATTTTCGCCAAAATTTCATGAGATTTTGCCAAGTCTCATTCCTTGCTTCCAAGTACACCTGATATGGATTTCTTCTTCTGATAATCAAATTTGATGTGATATTCTAGGTTCCTAAATAGATCAATTTTTTTTGGTGTCTGTTTGCATATTTGAATGCACCATTTCTGGTATCTCATTTTCGATTTGATACTTATTCTTTTGATTGTAATTTTCATTCTGCAACAGAGGCATATCAAAATGGGCAGTTGCAGGAAGTGTTGGAGAAGGCAATGTGCTCTTGATGTGCAACTGTTTCCAAGATGATGATGTAGCTTACTCGAAGAAATGCATCTTTTGGTTCAACTTTTTTCACTTTAATTTATTTAAATATGATCCATCTCACATTTTTAACTGCTTATTATATATTCAGAAATTCTAAAATAGATGAATATGTTCTAAAATAGATGAATATGTTATGTAAAGTTTGCTTATCTTTGTTAGAAGTGCGCATCTCACTTTTAGGAAATTGCATTCCTGTTCTTGTTAGTTATATCTGATAAGATGGTATCCTGTATGGTTGGAGGAAGCAGACTGTTTTGTAAGAGAAATTCTCTGTTTGTTCATTTCTGTTAAACGAAATGATGTTTATTGTGTGTTGTATGTGTGTTTAAATGACACTTAACACCAAATTTGTGTCATTTTTGTGTATTATTCCTGTGAGAAGTTAAAACTTTGTTCTTCATAACTTGAGGCTGTTTTGCTTCAGTATCTCAAGGTTCTACTAAGTGATTTGTCTCTCTGGAATGGACTGGTCTGAATTCACATACGACTAGTATATGTTTTCTGTTAGGAATGAAAAAGGGTAGTTTCATATGATTGAGAGGCACAATATGGGGTGGAATCTCAAAAAGAAAATGGAGATTGAAGTTTAAGGTTCCCCAATTGGAGCCTTAATTTGAACTCTCCCCTACGGCGCCGTGATCTAGCTTAAAGTTTAAAGTGGTTCATTAGCCTTTAAAATTGAATCTTAAATGTTGATAAAACAATTTTTTTTTAAACTTGGATTATAGCTTTTGAAATTACTCTCAAATTTTGATTAATTAAAAAGGTAAAAAAAACCGTGAATTATGGGCTTCAAAATTGATCATCAAATGCAGATGAAAAATACTATGAAAATTGTGGATTATAGTAATGAATCTAATGATCTTTAAAAGTTGATAAAAATTACAAAGAAAATTATGGTTGCAGCCTTTGAAATTACCCTAAAAATTGACCACCATTACTGTGTAAATCGTGGATTATAGCCTTCAATAATGAGCTCAAAATGTTGGTTAGAAGTACTGTAAAGATTGTGAATTATAGATTTTGAAATGAAGCCTCAAATGTTGCTAAAACAACAATATAGTGAAAATCTTAAATTATAGCGTTTGAAATTACCCTTAAAAAGTTGATTAAGAATGCTATGGAAATCGTGGATTGCAGCCTTTGAAGTTGAGTAAAAAATATTGTTCAAAAATAATTTGAAAAATATGTATTAAATCCTATAAAATTGACTTGGTTTAAGTAGTCCTAATTTGATTCAAACTTAAAACACGTCAACAAATACCACTTAATTGAAAAATCACTAACTTTTCTAAAATTAAGTCTTAAGTGATAAAATAAGTATTTTATCAAACATGCTCTTAGTCTGTCATGGTATAAGGATAAGGCAAAAAGTAAAACTTAAAACACTATTTCACGACACTTTCCTCCAAAGCCTAGAATTTTCAACTAAAAGTTGTGTTAAAAGGGATGAAACAATGCCCCATTTATACTATTTTACAAGAGCAATTTTTTTTTGTCTTACAACGTGAAATGCATTAAACATTTTTTCATGCGGCGTGAAATCAATGAAATGGACGGATTTTGAGGAAATGAGATGTCACGTGCCAGAACTAAAACTTTTCTATTGCCCTCAAATCATGTAAAGTTGGCTCTTGGAAATCTCTTTTTGGAAGGATGACAAATAGACATGGGAATTGAAATCGTTTAAGCAAATTCTATTTTCTCGGGGAGGCATAGATTTGGATTCTCATAAGATGGAAAAATAGGCACATACAAAAAAAATATATTGTTAAATACACAATTAAATAGTGAAAACCCATCTGAAAATTTGATTCGGTTTCTCACATAAAATGGCCAACTAAATAGACCATATGAAGTGTTCAACTAATGACCAAAATGCAAAATTAATGTAGTTAAAGAATTATACATTTACTTCCACGCCAATTGAACCAAACACTTTTTTTTTTTAACCAAACACCTTTATTTTTATAAATTATTGTTTTTTATTATTTTATTTATTGCTTAACTCTTGCCACCTTAGGTCCTACCGGCAGGGTTTGAATTATGTGATTCCTTCTGCCTCAAGCCTACCGATGAGCCGGTATCTCATTCGCAACCAAACAAAGGCTAAAAAGCGTTTGGTGGAGTGAACTGGTGTTCATTAGGTGTGGGTGCTAACTGTTGGGTACACATCATATAAGCCGTATTGTCCATTAACAACGGAAAAAGTGGATTTGAGAGAGGAGAGATTATATCCTTTGGTTTGGTTAAGAGAAGGATAGGGCATCACCCTCTCTCTTCTTCTCTTTCGTTCTGTCTTTACTCTACTCTACTATGGTGACCTCCTCCTCTTCTTCTAAATTTATCAATGCCATTCAAATCAAAGGTAACGATTTTCCTCTTTCTACTTTTAACCCTAGTTTGATATATATATTGGGTTCTAATCATCTTTTTGTTGTAGGACTTCCATCACCACCCCTCCTATCCAGGCGGCAGGTAAAAGGAAACTTCAGCATCTCCGTAAGTATTTAGCCATTTAATTTCATCACGATTAATGTTTTTCATTTCTATGATTGTTCACGCTACTGGCCTTTGTGTGTGTGTTTGTACGTATGTGTAATTGAGAGTATTAGAATTGGGGTGGAAAGAGGGGGGGGGGGGGGGTTTATTGATTATCAGGTTGGGACAAGTGATATGGTGTACGTTGTGGACATTGCCAATTAATCTGTTCCTTAACCTACTTTTCCTACATGAATTTTGTTAGGATTTTTTTAGACCTTGGGCTTCAAATGAGTACAACTTTGTGAATGGACCCTAAACATGTGATGCGTGCCCTACTATAAATTGGGAAATTGGTTGTTCGCTTTTTTTGTTTTTTTTGAGGGTGAGCAAGGTTTTTAATATATCAAAGTTGTTTAAAACTATAGGCCTAATTTACCAAACCTGGGGGTGGGATTTTCTTATGCATTCTCTTCTCACCATTGGAATGCTCGAGTTTCATAGCTCAGGGTGGCTGTATATCATTGGAGGACGAGGAGGTTTCGAGTGTCCTGGAAGAATGTGGAAAGTGGCATGAGAGGGTCAAATTCAAATGGTGTATAAATATGAGAATGGTAAGCCAGAAAAGTGAGGCCAAATGGAGTAGGAGAACACATGGTGGTTGACACTGGCTACAGTTTACGAATTGGGGTGTGGTCAAGTGGAAAGATAATCGAGCTTTAACAATAACTACGTCCAAACTCACTATTGGAGATAGGGCGTAGGATAAAATGGAGGTGAGTGAAAAGCAAAACTCTTGATATTTGGAGGAACAAAGTGATTGGACAGAAAGGGATTTTATGTAGGGGATATCCTCATAATTGTCTCCACTGGTTCCAGAGATAAGACACCAGAACTGGATTGGTTTCTTATGGGTGTCTGAGGAGATGTTGGCATTTCATGAGTCGATATCTTATGGAAACAAAATAATTTTAATGTTCTTTTTGTTCAGAGGCTACATTTTACCTTTATTTTCTTATTCTTAAGTTGTTGTTTTTTTTAATCTCCCATCCCCCATGCAAATATAAAAAATGTAACCTTCTCAAAATATTAAGCAAAGCATCTATAAACTCAAAGCTTTAAGGCCAAACAGTGTAATTGTTAGTTGTCACAAGATCTTAGCCTTCAAGAGATAAAAAAATATGCATCACAGGTATAACTTTGGAATTCCAAGGAACCTTTGTGGAGGAGATGCACCATAATGTTGTCATAATTGCCAAAAGAGTGATTGACCTTTTCTTTTACTTCCCCCCCACTAATATTGACTCTGAGTTAGCAAATGTCTCAACCATGGCAATGGTGAAAATGGTGTCTACAAGACTTGCTTCGTGGAAGAGGAGGTTATTAGAAAAGACTCATTTTGGTGAAAACCACATTCCCTAATATTCTTATGTTGCATATCTTTCTTTTTTATGGCCCAGTTTTTAACTGCTGGAGAGGATTTGATTGAGGAAGTTCCTATTGAATGGGTCGGATAATAACAAATGATTCCATGCATTACAACCGTGTTAGTGTGCTCATGAAAGGTATTTTTGGTGGATATCAAGAATATAGAGATACATCAATGAATTGGGGAGTCTACATAGGAAGATACTTGAAGCAAAATTCGCAACATTTCATGAAAATGGACCCTTGCATCCTATTTGTTGTGGGACAATTTTTTGGAATATATCAAATATTGTTTGGTCCTTGAGGATATTCATTTTGCTCTTGGGGGATGATGCTAAGTTTTCATGCAATAGATGGTGCAATAGAGCATTCTCAGACCAAGATTCATTTTTACCATTGTTTGTCTTCTTCCCTTTTCTTTTGTTTTCTTTACACATACAAACATTTTGCTAGGGATAATGGCTCCTTACATTCATGTCTGTGTCTGAAGTGATGAATTTGTAAGAATCTCATGTGTCATTATATTTGCATTTTAAGAGCATTTCCAATGGCAAGCTCAAAAGCTAAATTTGGGGTTTGATTGAGCTTTGAGGGTGCATTTTCATGCTCCAATGGATGTAGGTTTGAGCCTTTCAAGTTGCCATAAAAGGATGAGGTATGGGCTTGGTTCATTTTGGTAGAGCTAGACGTTGCACTCAAAATAGTCTTGAGCGCTTAGCCAAATTACCATTGTGACCCTTTTTGGTTTGAACATCTAATGGGAAGGTTAGTACAAAAATAGTTATTTGCCCCGAAAGTAATTTGTTTTTACCATTTTTTAAGATTTGTTAAATGACTCTTCAGAGCATACACACCCTCAACCTCAGATGGTCCTCCCTTTCAAATAGAAATTTATAGTAAAGACTGTGATTATAATTAAATAAAATAAAAATATACAAAATAAGCACATTTTGCACATACGTCAAATAGAGCATATCCCATTAATAGGCATGTCATTTGAACCAATTCGATGCCTACGCCGGGTTGTTATGGTTCTAAGTGTTCCGACTTGGATAGGAACCAAATATATACTCAGTGTTATCAAATCGTGAAACAGGGTCGAGTTTGGAACCGACTAATTAAATTCAAGTAAGCTTCGAGTTGTTCTGGTTCTAAGTGTTCCGACCTGGATAGGAACCGAATATATGCACAATGTTGTCAAAGCATGAAGCGAATCGTAAGATTCAAGTTGAAATTCAAAATATAACAAAACAATTATACCTTAAATATATGTGAAAAAAATGTATATTGGTCAAAATGAACACGCTAAGTACACTTGGTTCAAACTTAATGTTGTTTTATGTTGGCCCAAGGTCACAGTTGAAGACATATGACCCCAAAAACCCTAAAGGGTTTTCAAGAGTGACTGAATAAAAATGCTACAAGAGTTTTCACACACACAACAAATCCAACAAATTAGGTATGTGACCAGTTTTTTCCCATCTCCTTTTCTTTCTTCTTCCATTTCTTCTTTTCTTCTTATACCATGTGCCTATGATTTTAGACACGTGATTTGTGGTTTATCATGAATTGATGAGTTGGTTAACCTGAATTGCATTTTGGGTGTTAATAGTTTAGAGCATCTCCAAGAGTTTCCTTGAAAAAACCTCGTTAAATCAAGTTATATATATTAAGGAGCCGTTAGACAATAAGGAGCATGAGTTTTCAAATGACCTCTAAGAGCCTCCTTCAGCTATATTTTATTATTATTATTTTAGTACGTGGGCTCAATAGGTATACAAAGCATATATTATTTTGAGTAGATATGCATTTATAGTTAATAATGATTAAAATAAGGTTAAAGAGCTCATTCACACTCAGTTTAGGGAGAGAATGCACTCCTTATAGGCTCTTTAATTGCATGTCACACTTAAGGAGACTATTGGAGAAAATAAGTAGCATGTCCTTAAAAAAATTGCCACATATGCATTAAGGAGGCCTCAAGGAGTTTCTTGGAGATGCTCTTAGTGAACTGATTCAAATCGCACATGTTCTGATTCAACTCATGAGTTGCTTTGTGCAATTTTGACGATACAAATAGGACAAGATTTTAGTTTAGGATTTTAGTTCTATTTTTCAATAGGATTTTAATTTACATTTACTAATAGGATTTTAATTTCTATTTTTCAATAGAATTTTAGTTTCCAGTTTTAAGTTTCTATTTTAGAAATAGTATTTTAGTTTTGTTTCTAATAGAGTTACAATTTATTTCCTAATAGACCTTGGATTTCCAAAACCTATTAGGACAGGTAGGTCTTTAAATAGTTCTCATATATTGCTCAAAGAATATTATTCAATCAATTATTATTCAAAGAACCTTTGTGTTTTATCTTTTTTGGTGGACACCAGTTCTTTTTCTGGTGGATTCCAGATTGTTCTAGCTTGTGCTGCGTCAAATGGTATCAAAGCGGGTTTCTCCCCTCTTACTAACTTGATTCATGGGTGATCATGGTGGAGATGTCGTTCATATTACTCGAGCAGATTTGCATGCCTAGAATGCTAGCATAGATGCGCTGACTAACCAAGTCGGGGAGGTTCGTGATTTATTGCAACAAATTATCGGAGGCAATAGCGGAGGTAATAATGGAGGAGCTAACAACATTATTTGAAAAGAAATTACTTGCAATGCTTCAAAACATACAAGTGAAAGGGAATCAGACGCTGCGACTTTGTTGTCTGAGAATGACACACTATTACCTAAGAATACTGAAATCTATGGTAAATAGGTTGAAAATTTTAGTCCACAACATAACATTTCAAATGAATCACAGCATGTGGAGGACATGAAAGATAATGAGGAAATTTGCCCCAATCCTTGTTAACAGTAGAAGAAAACTCCGTTGTGGGTAGTGTTATTCCTTTTATACAAAACCAACATGATGAACATACACAAGAAAAGTTGGTCGTGAATCCAGTTTCAAAATCTTTAGAAATCAGTGGCACTGAAGTTTTAGATTACACAACTTCAAACATGGATTCAGTTGAAAGCACCCAAGAAAACAATTTATGTTTTGAAATTGTTAGGGTTGAAAAAGAAGGCCATGAATCCCAACAAATGGACACCAAGATTATAGTGGATTCTTCAACTAGCCTCGTGAAAGATAAAGAGCTTGCAGGAGTGATCCCGAGTGATTTAGCAATTTCTGACCCATCAAATGATTTTATCCTTGAACATCTTGTTGAATTGGATAGGCATAAGTTAGAGATTGTTGGAGGTGCCCATAAGTTTGAAGTTGGAACTGAAAAAGAAGACATGTTGAATGTGCTCGAGTGTTCGAAGGTGTTCATAAAACTAGACATGCGAAGTGGATACCACAGCAAGGATAGATTGTACAAATGGTTGATTCCATGGGAATTTCCAACAATTTCAGTTGTTGATTTATACGAGTTCCGTGAGGATAAGGCTATCTATTCTGACAATAACTCGGGTCGAGTTCTTTCGAAGTGGAAGAGACTGATGTAGGATAGGATTTTAGTTCCAAATAGAAACTAAAATTCTATTCCAAATAGGATTTTAGTTCTATTTTCCAATTGGAATTTAATTTCTATTCTCTAATAAGATTTTAATTTCTATTTTTCAATAGGATTTTAGTTTTCATGAGTTTTAAGTTTCTATTTTACAAATAGTATGTTAGTTTTGTTTCTAATAGAGTTATAGTTTATTCTTAATAGACTTTGGATTTTCAAACCTATTAGGACAATCCAAGGTTGAGTTAGGTTTTCATGTATTGCTCAAAGAATATTATTCAAAAAACCTTTTGTGTTTTATCTTTGCTTGTGGACTCCAAATCTTTTTCTGGTAGATTCCAAATTGTTCTAGCTTGTGCTGCGTCAACCTATGTGCGTATCATAGATTGTAATTATTAACAACTAATTCGAATTCACTAATAGCCAAAAAAAATGGCAATTGTATGCGTACAGACCCTTGAGACCCTTGAGTAGGGTCTACCCAAGAGTGTACAGAACTGGTTTGCAGAGCGGTTTTGATGTTTGTCGGATCGGTCTGGGTATGGAAAATCTACTGCCATCCCTACCTTTTACTATTAGATAATTTGAGTAGTGAGATTTTCTGCTGGGACTAGTTTCCGAAATGAATGTGGACTGTCAATAACCACATGTGCATTGAAAATAGGTTGAGCCAGTTCATAACAGTGTGTATGTGTAGATTTATATACACAGAAAAGCAGACTCATATATGCTCACTAAAGGATTTGTTTTTTGTTTTATAGGGCAGCTTTAACTTTCTGAACCGACCATGTTGTAGAAAATATCGTTGGATAGGAGCTAGGGCTGCTCTCAGTCATCTCGAACCCTCTATTGATGCAGTGATTTTACCCCAACCATTTAATGGTATGCCACCAAATTTACTGATTAATATACTGGAAAATGCACATGCTGTGGCTGAGTATACGCAAAGGTTTGTGGTGTTGGCAGATTTAGACCCTGCGATGGCAAAATTGTCAATTGCAGTGACGGGACCAATCCTATCAGCATTTTCATTTCTTTTCATCCTGAGAATAGTAATGTCTAGGTATCCAAAGCTTCTGGTAGGGAAATTTCCGCATGTACTAGCTTATGCACCAACAGAACCAATTCTTGTACCTACCCCTTGGAGGAGTTGACGTAAACCCTGTAGTATGGTTTGGATTGCTCAGTTTCTTGAATGAAGTTTTGGTTGGTCCACAAGGCCTTCTCATCCTACTGTCTCAACAAGTTTGATAGTTGAGAAACCTTCTCCTATCCTATAAGTACGACCATGACAATAATTGTCAATCCAACTCTGTTTTGCCTTGCCTTCATTGCTGGAACTCATACGGTATGAAATTTGTGGTGCATAACAACTCTTGTCGTGGATTATTTTTGTTGTACGACTCTAAAGGCCTAAAAGTTTATTTCTATGTCCCCCAACCCTTTTGAAATGTCATGCAACTTTTGTGAAATTTTTTTATGATGTTCAAATCAATACCCCACATCGATTAAAATTAAAGCTGGGTTTTAAGTAAAGAAACCCAAACAAATACCGGGGAGAGAAAGGGGCATTTTTACCATTTCGGCCTGACAGTTTCTCTTGGTTGCTAAGTTTATTGTGCCATTTATGCGTGTGACAGAAATGGGAAAAGATGTAAGCACGTCTCCAATAGGCGTTATACAGAAGAACCCCATTAATCTCAACTTTAACTTTGGAGGCTTGTGTTACTGGAGGCCAAATTTCTCCATCATCCTTAACCTGCTAGATTTTTACCTTTAGACCTCACAGTTTCTCTTGGTTGCTGAGTTTATTATCAGGCGCTTGGACGCATTGTGGGGTGCTTTTTAGGGTTTTTTGGCAATCTCAATTTGAATGCTTCAGTCTGGATACTTATTTGTAATTTTGTATATATGGGTTGTATTTTTTTTTTTTTTAATGTTTTTCAAGGAGTTGACTGATCAACTCACCAGTGAAGCCTTAGAGGGGTTACTTTTCTAGATATGTACAGTACAAAAAAAATTATAAATTTTTTTTGAAAAATGTAATTAGGATGGCTTGATTTGAGGAGGGTGAATTTCTCCAATACATTCGACCTTTTTAAACTTGCATCATCAAAGAGAGAGAATGAGAAAAATGCATCTGTGCTGCTTGCTTCGCGAGCTTAGCGTGTTGCCAGGGAGGGAGGGATTTGTGTCCATTTGAGACCCAGATCCAGGTCAGGGGCAGGCTAGGTGGCGTGGAGTGAGGGGAGGAACTCCATCAGGGACGAGTCCCGATGACATATCTAACACCATTTATTATAAAACATTTTGGATACCACCAACCATTTATTATTGTACGCTAGGTGTCGATGTGAATATTGGTGTTTTTTTCATTTTAGTAGAACCTTTAAATATTATTATTAACATTTTAAATAAAATAATTATTTATAATTTTAAGATAGTTAAAAGCTTTAAATGAATTATGTTAGGAACTTACGTATAATTAATAATATTTAAATTTTGATCTAAATTATTCGAATTTGAGAGAGTAAATGGTATTTATGTGTAATTTAAAATAACGAAAAATACCCCTGACCACTATTCACCTAAATGTTAATTTTTCTTGTGAATATAATGTAGTTGAGGGAACATTTTGGACATTCCAAAAATACACATATTCACTCTTCTTAAAGAAAGCTCTCATCATATATCGAAGATTTATGAATGCATGTGTTTATCAATTACAAAACCACCACCAACACTATCACTAGCCAACAAATACAACCAAAAGATAATAAGCTCATTCATCTTGCTGCTACTTTAAGTGTTAATCTAATGTCATGTAACCTTGTGATTTTGTTTTTTGACATTAATTCAAGTTAAGTTCGATCCCTCAATTTTAAGAAATTTTTTGTTTTCTATAGAAAAATATTAAAATTTCAATTGTAATTCAAATTTAATAATATAAATTATATATTTTAAATTCTTACATACTATATAAAGATTTATACATGACTCAATAGTGTCATATTACATACTAGAGTAATTCTAGTCGACCTGATTTACTTGCCTAATCGACTTATTTACACATTTTGTTCCTCCTCTTTAAAACACAACCACAAAAATTTAAAGAGAATGGACAAAAGAATATTTCTAGCCAGTCAGGTAAGCAAATCAGGCCGGCTAGAATTTCTGTACGTACTAATAGCTCATATAACAAACTTTTAATATCAAAATAATATTTATCTCCTATAACAAAGTTTTAATAGTATGTTCAAATATATGGAGATTGAAATTCTCATGAAAAATACAAATATTTCAGATTTAGCGATAACCTCCAAAATAGAAAATATTTCACAAAATTGTGACATTTCAAGAAATCACGCTCCTCTGTGTGTAATCGAAAATTCTAGGGGTTGAGGGAAAGGGATCGGGCCATCCCTCCTCGAGATTAGCATCAGAACGCATCTCCAAGATGATGCGCTCGTTTCGAAAAGGATGAGTGGTTACACCGATCCCTCGCTCCTTTCCCTCGACCCCTAGCAAAGCTCGTCTCCATCTCATCTTCTTCATCCATGGCATTCGTGCATTGTGCATTGTACCTTCTGCCTTCGTACCTACCTGAAGAATCATGCAACCTCTATTAAAACTAAAAAAATCCAGTCGTTCTTCTCTCCATCTCTATCTTGAGTGACACTAGGGAACCAGGGTGACATGGTACTCATTCATTGGCGAGGATGATATAGAATATATAACGACGTCACCCAGGTCGCTAAAAACTGTGATTCTCTATTATTTTCCCTCTCTACCTCAGCCCCACCAGCCCATCCCTGATACTATTTTGCAGTAGTAGCACCATCACTCATCACCATGTTTCTGGGGAGTTTACAAAACCAAGCCAAGGTGCAATAACATACAAGTACCACATTCATATACATATTGTTATGCACAATTCATAACCCACCGCTACAAACACTGTTCATTCTTCTTCTTGTATTGTAGATATATAAAAACAAAGGGGCAAATTTTTGTTTTTGACTGTTCGGAAATGGAGGCAATGCTTGCCATGGTTAGGAAAAAAAAATTGATACTAGGAGATAAACAACACCATATAATCAAGCCAACGAACAAGTTTCAAGAACAAGTTATTCATTCCAATCCATAGATGATGATAAAGGGGAGAAAATCCACATTAAAGAAAGAGGGGAGAGGAAAAAGAAAAAAAAAACATACCTATGGAATGAATGATTAAATGGTGGGAGAGGGCAGTTTATATATATATTTTTTAGCTACGGACAGTAAGCAATGAAGGGATTGCTGTCAAGTTGGGAGAGGTGGCAGTGGTAGTGTTGTTATTTCCTGTGGTAGTGCCGGTTGGCTTGGAAGAAGGCCTGAAAGCTCGGATTGGACTTGCAAAAGCCCAACTCCAGGTTTTAGTCCGACCATGAGGATGATGCTGCTGCAAATTACTGGCACCTCCTCCACCTATCACCTTGATATTATTATTCCCAACATGATAATGATGATGATCTACATCTGAGGAAGAGGAGGACGAAGTCATACTGAAACCACCGAAAATTCCTCCACACTTAACTCTCTCTTTGATGCGGTGATGGTGGTGTTGGACCTGGTGGTGATGGGGATGTTCCCTTTGGGATTCTACCCTTCTAAGGGCACAGTCACCAAATCCACTGGAAATCCTTTCCAGCAAGTCCCCAGAGAAACTCCTACTTCCACACCCTACAGATCTGGATCTGGCTACCTTTCTCCCAAAGGAGGATGAAGATGCACGACTGCTGCTATTAGGGCTCTCATTCTCTTCTTCGTCTGAAGACCATGTCGTTGCTGTTGTGCTTGTTTTCTTCTTCTTATTCTCCTTAACAGCTACTGCTGATGATGATGTTGAAAATGTGTTGACCGCCGGATGGATGGAGTCACCATTGTCCTCTGCTGCCCCACTCTCTCTGTATCTGTCTCTGCTTCCTTTTCTTCTTCCTTTCAATCTATTGGTAGTGGAAGTGATAGATGATGGAGCAGCAGAAGAAAAGGAAGAGGAGGAGAGGTGAAGGAATGACCAAAACCCCCTCCTCCTCCTTGATGATGGACTATATTCATATTCAGTGGTGTTGGTGGTATTGAACAGATGGTTGTGGTGTTGATCTTGTTGCTGACGCCTATGAACAGCAGCTGTAGAAGATGACTTGCTCCTCTTGAGAACCATCATGTTCATATTCATGTTCATGTTCATCTTCATATTCATATGGTGGTTGTTGGTGGCATCAGCACCAACTTTATTGGTTTTGTTGTTGTTGTGGTTTTTCTTACTACTACTGCTAGTACTAGTACTAGAAAAAGAAGAAATTTTCTTCTGAGCCATAGAGAAAGGGATTATCATACCGCGGGCTGTTGCTGCTGCTGCTGCTGCACCGCCACCACTGGAATCAGCATTAGCAATAGCATGATGATGAGAGTTGTAACTGTTGTTATTCCTCCTCGGTATTGTTAAAGAAGAGGAAGAGGATGATGTACCACCAGCATTAGCTCGAGAAGAAGCAGCAGCAGCGAGACCAAGAAGTAAGCCACCAGCAGCAGCAGCAGCAGATGGCGGGGAGGATGAAGTGGAAGAGGACGAGTGGGGGAAGAAGGAGGGAGTAGATTTGGAAGATGAAGAAACCAATTTGCCCAACTTCTCTTGAAGGCACAAGGCACAGATCCCGCCTGGATTTGGATTACTCCTCTTATAAGGATGCTTGCTGCACTGCATCATTCCATCATCATCCTCCTGATCACCACCACCAGTTTCCACTCCTTTATCCATCCCCAAGACTGCTCTGCGCTGCACTGCACACAGATCTTTCCCTCTCTTTACCTCCTTGCGCGGATTTCTTCTCAGAGCTTAGCTATCTACAAACAATAATACATACACATTTCTGCAGAGACTGAAAGAAAGAGGATGAGAGACTTGCTAGCAGGAAACGAAAGAGACGATTGGAGATCTCCCTCTCTCTCTCACGAATCTTAAATCTCAAGTCTCTCAAGTCTTTGACGAGCGAGCGAGCGAGTGAGTTAGAGCAGGAATTCTAGGGGGCGAGGGATGGGTGTAACGCCCATCCGCCTCGATGCGCAAATCAGTCTCCAAATGCGCTGCGTTGCTCATCTCGAAGCGAATGGATGGGTACACCCATCCCTCGCTCCCTGGAAGGGCCGGAATTAGAGAAAAGAGCTTATAGGGGACGAGCGAGGCGCAAGATCCGCTTACTACCGTCCATCCTTTTCGAAATGCGATCCATTTAGTGAGGCCTCACTATCACCCACCCAGCCATGAGTCCATGACCTAGACCTAGGCTATACATGATCACTTTTATTAAACCCACCCACCCAGCCTCCCTTATAATCCACATTTCATCTCTCCTCTCTGTTGTTACATTCGTGCAATCATTGTGATGTTGCATGGACGTAGATGCGGACCACTCTCCTCCCACACCCAGATAGATACAGACAAATTTATTTTTTAGAAAATGATATGGGATTCATTCGCGAGTCAAACCAACTGAATCTGGATGGTGAGGTGAGAAATAATTGATGACCATAATAATCATGACAGATAGGCTCACCATTTCCATCCATTTATTGTCTGTGTACACTTAATTTTTAACTTTCTGCAAACCAGAAGGTATAAATTTTAGTTTTCTCAACAGAATTATCAGGAGAAATGTTGGTTCCATAAATCAGTTTTTCTAGATGGCGAGGAAAATGCATGAGGGAGGTTCTCTCGCACGCATTTTGATTAAAAAAAAAAAAAAAAAAACGAAATTTGCTCTTAAATTTTTTAGGGAGGGAACAGTCTCCCTCTTCCCAAACGAACTGAAAAAAGCTCTATAGAGTCTCCCTCTCCCCATCATCGACTCAATAGAAGAAAGAAAAGAGAAGAAGCCCAACAGAAGAAAGTGAAAAAGCTCAAATCGGCCCCCATTCGAAAAACTTCAAAATCTCTCAACACTACAAAACTTAGAAGAAAAGGTAAGTCTCTCTTTGATTTTTTGGGGTGAGTTTCTAGATCTAGGGTTTCTTCTTTTATGTGTGTGTTTGTTTTGATTTTGATAGTGAACTCTTCTCCAAACGCTTTCTCATCTTCCATAGATTTTGTTCAAGTTTAAGATTTATATTTGTTCTTCATCTGTTGATTCGACATCAGGTGTTGCCCAACAACCAATTGAATTTCATATTAAATAAATATGCAATTGTTATGTTAGTTCCGTTCCTTATGAGCATCCTTCCTGCGTATAGAATTACACATGCTGTCCACATTAGTGGGTCTGTGTATGCAATACATCACTGATTGAGTTCAGACTCTGGTTAAGTTTGGATACTGGAAATTTCATTTGAAGATAAAACAGAGGGATTTGTATTATGGCAGAGCTGTGATTATCCCACATTTTTTCAATAAAAAGAAAATGAATTCATAGATAAGAAAAGCAAGTGGACAAGGGAAAACAAACCCCTTCCCACAAGTAACATAAGCAGACATCAAGAATTGCTATTTATGCACAATGTATCTCCAATCAAACATACAAGAGGAGAATTTTGGATCTTTAAAAAAGCCCAAGTGGCTACCCAAAATTTGAGGGTCATTTTGATCTCTGTTGTTTATTTCCCTCCATACCACCCATGAGAAAACATGAATCACTCTTTTCCAAACCCAACAACCTATGAGAGTAAGATCAAGGTGATGAGCTTTAGAGGAAAACCAACCACTCATGAGAAAGCATGAATCACTCAGCTACCCTATTTCAAATGGTAAATGAGTTTATATGAAATTATTCAATCTGATGTTATTTTTTTGTTAATACAAGAATGACATACAAAGCCTATGTTGTTTATCGTGGGCGTGTTTCTGGAGTATATGTGATTTGGTCAGGTTGCACATTACAAGTAGACGGGTACAAGGGTTTCAAATTAGCTGAAGAAGCCTATGAAGATTACAACATGTGGGTGCGATCTGAAGAGGTGATAATAGAACAAGAGGCGAGAAGAGAGCACTGGTCAAGAAGAAACGACACTGAAGATGTAAACAACCAACCAAATAATGCTCATGAGGGTCGTGGCGATCAAACTCATAATCAAAGAGATGAAACCAATGTCAACGATCCTTGGGCTTTTACAAGGGACTTGATCAATAGTATGTTATTGGTAATTATATTGATTCTTGTACTTATCTTTTTTAAGCTTTTGGATGATATGTGAGATATAATTTTGTTTTATAATGTACTTGTGAAGAGAATTTGAGTAAATGAATTATGTTCAGAGATGTTATGTGAGCATTACGCTTCTGTGTGTATGATGTTTGTTTCAAAATTTGATTGTTTTTTATTTCAAGTTTTGATTTTTAAGTGGTTGTTTATGATGGAAGCTGTGTGCTTGAATTGAATTGAACCTATGATGTCTGTTTGGTTGTTTATAATGCAACCAGCACGCCTGCATGGCAGGATGGAAATTTCGCATTTGTGCAAGCATGATGGAATTTTGCAAGCAGCAGGCGTGCACAAAGAATACATTCAAACTCAAGATGAATGAGTCGCCGACACCTCTTGGATATCATTGAGCGAGTAGAGTCTGTGAAAAACCAACTCATATGTTTCATAAATAAAAGGGTAGAGTGTCTCGAAAGTTAGTTCTTTGGGTGTCATGATCAGGGGCGGATCTACAGCTTGGGTAAGGGGGTCAATTAGGTTTTGAAAAAACTCTACCAGAGCATATACAATTTCATCCTCTGCCCCCCTTAAAAATTTCATCTTGCCCCTCTTATAAAACTAAGAATTACAATAACAAATCTCGCATAACAATTGAACGAAAAAATTGATTCGCCGCCTCAAATCTCCGCCTCCACGCCTTCGGTCCTCAACAGTAACTTCTTCTCCATCCCTGCAAAACAAGGTGAGTTTGTTTGATTATGGATTCTAAATAAAATCAACAGGACAACAACAAAATAATCAAAAGCTTCCTACCTTGGTATCTGTCTCCCTCTTTGGAGATCCAAAATTGAAACAGGGAGATCAGAGAAAGATCCGAGAAAGATCAGAGAGTTCATAGCAGGATCTCAGATAGATGTGAGCCAGATCAGAGAGATCTGAGCGATAGATCTGAGAGATCTGAGCGATAGATCTTGATCAGAGAGATCCGAGCGATAGATCTTGATCAGAGAGATCTAAGCGAGAGATCAGAGAGATCAGAGCGATCTGAGCGAGAGATCAGAGCGAGATCGATCTCAGAGACATCAAAGAGGGATCTCAGAGAGATCAAAGAGGGATCTCGCTGAGTCTGATGAAGAAGAAAGCAAAGTCCTTGATCTCTCCGAGTCTGATATCTTGATCTCTAGTCTGATCTCTCTGAGTCTGATGAAGAAGAAAGCAACCTCTTCGATCCCACTGAGTCTCTCACTGAGTCTGATCTCTCGATCTCACTGAGTTTTATGAAGAAGAAAGCAAACACTTCCATCTCACTGAGTCTCTTCATCAGACAAACTCTTCCGATTTCTTGATCTCCTCGATCTCTTGAACTCTTGATCTCTCTGATGAAGAATAGTGAGATTGACTGAGTTTGAGTGAGATTCAGAGTGAGCTTGACTGAGATGAAGAAGACTGAGTTTGAGTGAGAGTGAAGCTTGAGCTTTCGAGTGAGATGATGAAGTGAAGCTTGAGCTTTCGAGTGAGATGATGAAGAGTGAAGCTTGAGTGAAGCTTGAGCTTTCGAGTGAGATGATGAAGAGTGAATCTTGAATTTTCTGTTTGGTGAGGTGAAGAAGACTGTGTTTGAGCGAGAGGAAGAAGGGTGAAGTGAGGATTGACCGATTTAGTGTGGCTGTGGGTTGGGTTTGATAAAATAGAGAAATGAGGCTTGAGGTGGGTTTGATAAAAACAGAGAAATGAGATAAGGGTTTGATAAAAACAGAGAAATGAGATATAGATGAATGAAATTACGAAAGGATGGTTATTTTTTATTTGTTTAAGCATCTAATTTATTATCTTATCTTTATACAGGAATATTTCATATTTGATTTTTAATTTAATTTAATTTGTTTATTTGTTTAGGCTTTGACAAAGTGGGTATTTGATCCTTAAAGCTTAAGTGAGTATTTAATTTCATCTGCTGAAAATGCCATTATCTCAAGTTCTTAATATTTGGTAAGGTTTCTTCTCTTTCATGTATTAATTATTGATTTATATTACAAATTTGATAATCTAGGATAACATTTATTAATATGAATATTGGGATTGTGTTGTTGTATTTGTGTAGTTAAATATTTGAGCACTTGTGCGACGAGTCATGGATAAATACTTTAAAAGAATAAATGATGTGAGTTCTAGTTCTACTGCTCAGGCTGTCACTGATAGGTCTGATAATGAGCTTCCTAGTTCAAAAAGGAGTTGTATTGAGACTAAGTTTGATCCAAAAACTCTTCCAGCAGACCCTGGATTACGTAAGTCAATCAAGGAGTATCATCCCAACATAAGGGATGAAATTCGAAGAACATACTTGCAAAAAGGTCCTTGCCAACCTCGGACACATAACTTTAAGCAAACTTTGCAAGGAAAAGTCTTACGGCGTTTCAATCCTTCATGGTTTGATGAATTTCCTACATGGTTAGAGTATAGCATAGAAAAAGAGGCTGCATACTGCTTGTGTTGCTACCTTTTTAGATCTGAGAGTAAAGAGCATGTGGGTACTTGTGATGCTTTTGTCATTGAAGGATTTACCAATTGGAAGAAAAAGGATAAGTTACAAACACATGTTGGAGGGTCTAACAGTGATCACAATAAAGCTTGGAGTAATTGTGAAGCTTTAATGAATCAACAACATCTTTAGACTGTTGTGATTAAGCAAACAAATGAAGCTCGAAATGATTACAAGGTTCGTCTAAATGCTTCTGTTGTTTGTATTCGATTTTTACTCCGACAGGGATTAGCTTTCCGTGGTCATGATGAATCTTGTGATTCAAACAACCGAGGGAATTTCTTAGAAATGTTACATTTTCTTGGAGATCACAATAAAGACATCAAAAGGGTAACTTTGGATAAATGTCCTGGGAATCTCAAATTAATAGCACAGGAAATTCAAAAAGATATTGTGAATGCTTGTGCAACCGAAACCACAAATGTTATCATTCAAGACCTTGGAGATTCTTTGTTTTCTATATTAGTTGATGAAGCTCGTGATGTATCAATTAAAGAGCAAATGGCTTCCGTGATCCGTTATGTGGACAAACAAGGGCATGTGATTGAAAGACTTTTAGGTATTGTACACGTTTCTGACACTTCTGCTATATCCCTAAAGGCATCAATTGACACTTTATTTTCCAAACACAAGTTAAGCATTTCAAGACTACGTGGCCAAGGGTACGATGGGGCAAGCAATATGCAAGGTGAGTTCAACGGTCTTAAAGCATTAATCTTAAAAGAGAATGGAAGTGCATTTTATATTCACTGCTTTGCGCATCAACTTCAATTAGCACTTATTGCCGTTGCAAAGAATGAGGATTTCATTGTTTTATTATTCTCTTTGATCACGAGTGTTGTGAATGTGGTTGGTGGCTCATGTAAGCGTCATGATATTCTTTTAGAAGCAGAATCTATTAACACTCTAAAAGCACTTGAAAGTGGTGAACTTGCAAGTGGAAGTGGCCAAAATCAACAATCAACTCTTACAAGAGCCGGAGATACACGTTGGGGCTCACATTACAATACTTTGATAAGCTTGATTAAGTTGTTCAATTCTATCATCGATGTGCTTGAGTGCATTAAGGAGACCTCAAAATATGCTGAGCAAAGAGTTGAAGCATGCACTTTATTAGATTCACTACTATCTTTTGATATTGCATTTGGACTTCATTTGATGAAAAATACATTAGGAATCACAAATGAATTGTCACAAGCATTGCAAAGAAATGATCAAGATATTGTGAATGCCATGAGTTTGGTCACAGTAGCTAAGAAACGCTTACAGTTGATGCGAGATGATGGATGGAATAATTTGCTAGATGAAGTTTCCTTGTTTTGTAGCAAACACGTTATAGAAATGCCTAACCTGGATGAATTTTATGTTGCTCGGGGACGGTCACGACGTAATGTTGAAAAAGTGACAAACATGCATCGTTATCGGGTTCAGTTATTTAATGTTGTTATTGATTTGCAACTTCAAGAGCTCAACAATCGTTTCAATGAAGTGAATACTGAATTGCTTTTATGTCTTTCATGCTTGAGTCCAAATGATTCCTTCTCGAATTTTGATAAGGGAAAATTGATTCGTTTTGCTCAGTTTTATCCAAGTGATTTCTCAGAAGTACAACTTGATGCTCTTGATAATCAGTTGGAGACATTTATCATTGATTTGAGGTCGAATAGTGAGTTCTTGAATTTGACAGGAATTAGCAATCTTGCTGAGAAGATGGTAAGGACAAAAAAAAATATTTTGTATCCTTTGGTCTATAGGCTTATTACTTTAGCCTTAATATTACCAGTTGCAACTGCCAGTGTCGAGAGAACGTTTTCTGCTATGAAGATTGTCAAGAATCGATTACGTAATCGTATGGGTGATCAGTGGATGACAGATAGTTTGATTACATATGTTGAGAAAGATATATTTAATGGCATCGATGATGAGGTGATTATGCAGCATTACCAGAACATGAAAACCCGCAGAGAGCTTTTACCTAAATCTACAGCGCATCTACATTGACTCATTATGTATGTTTATCCTGTAAACTTTTAAAACTCTATTTTAATCATATTTATCTATTTATTTTAGAAAGTAAATTATCTATAGTTTTTTTGCCCCCCTTTATCTGCAATCCTAGATCCGCCCCTGGTCATGATATTGGCTCTACATATTAATGAAAAAAAAAATGTATAGTCTACTAACACTGTTTTGAACGAATTCTTTAAATTTTTTAGACTTGGATTGCTTGTTGCAGTTGTTACATTCAGAATTGTTAACTTTGTATTCTAGATTTTACAATTGCAGTAATTGTGCTGTGAGTCTGCCATTCGAGTTCCTAACCAAGTTTTTCGGCATTGTAAAGGACTACCTTGTGGTTATGTCATAGGAGTAGAATGCTAAACTTCACATAGTCCATCAGAGATTAGAATGCAGTAAATAAAAATTCATTTTGTCGTCTTTGAGTTGTTATGGATGTTTCGCCTGTTTAGTCTGACTCCACGCGGCTCAGCATAAGTATTGGCTCCTTGAACAGGGAATGGACAACGAATAAAAACAGAACATATGCTGAGGTCTCTCTCTGTTCAAAGAAAGAACCAAAGTGACTTCTTACATTAACTCTCACTTCTATAATGGCTTTAGTCCTTTCGCTTGTTGATTACAAACATAGCACATGGAATATGGTGACCTATATGCAAATGGAATATAAACCAAGAAAAACTTATAACTAACAACGTCTGTTTCAAAATTTCATGATCAAACCTGAATGTGATATAATCTTCAGAAATTCTAGGTGTCGAGGAAACCAGCGAGGGGAGGGAGGTGGCGGGGTGGTGACCGTTCACCTCCCTCGGGATGTGTGCCATCCTTTTTGGTGTGTGCATTCCGAGGGAGGTGAACGGTCACCACCCCGCCACCTCCCTCCCCTCGCTCATTTTCTCGCTGGTTTCCTCGACACCTAGAATTACTCTATAATCTTAGCAAGTCAAACATTACTGTATTCAGTCTACAAACCTGAATGTGATCACTCTAAAAACATTACTATATAACAAACATCCGTTTCGAAAATTCCATGATCAAACCTGAATGTGATATAATCTGATCAATCTTAGCAAGTCAGGCATTACTGTATTCAGTCTACAAACCTGAATGTGATCACTCTAAAAACATTACTGTATTCACTCTACAAACTTAAGCAAATCTCAGCAAAAAAGATAGTATTTAAATCTTCAAATCTTAGCAGTCGAAGGCTTTGATGCATCTGCAAAATCAGCAAGGTGGATGGTGGCTTCACCAAGGAGACTAGACCACGAAGAACCCTGCTGCAATGACATTTGGGCCAGAGACAATGCTCTAAAGAAATGAAGACCAAATTCATACTACAAAACTGAAGAATATGAAAAAGCGGCAGAATAGTAGTAGTATAAGTAGTGGCAGTGGAAGTAGTAAACAAGGAGTAGCAGCACCATGTTGCAGTTGCAGGGTCGATTTCACCAATGTTGTATTTCTCCATCATCTCTCTGGCAGAGTCACTGTGACCAACATCTTCAAAATCATTTGTTGCATTTTTTTCTGCACACACACATATGGCAAAGTCATTGTGCATTTTTAACTAAAATCAGTAATGTGCACATACAAGACATAAATGAAGGGCTCTGCATACAAATTGTAGAGATAAGGGGCAAACATCTCTAGCTACTAACTTTTTTTTTGATAAGTAAGATAGGAAAGACAAACAAGATACAAAACTATCAAGAAAGTCATTACATATGTGAGCTTTAACTTATCTTGCATTTTTTAAAAATCAAAAGTATAACTACAACATATAACAAACTAATTCAGAATTAAATTCACAATTACCAAATTAACCAACCTGATCATAACCTATAGTTTGTATAGTCTATTTCGTTGCTTGAACCTGGCGGCTACATAAATAAATAATAAAGATTAAAAAATAAATAATAGGAAGCATACAAAACATATAACAAACAAACAAACCCTACAAAAGAGAAACATACAAAATACAAAATATGTACCTGTGAGAGGAGCGAGTAGAAATGATCAATTCTTCTAGGTTGTAAATAGTGTGACCCTGTATTATCATCCTTAACGATAACAAACATACAAATCATAAGTGGGCAAACATACTTACTGATTCATACCTTGTAAATATAACAAACAAACCTGTGTATTGCTTTGACTAGGCATCATATTGTTTTCACGAGGCATAACATAAGGCATCACATTGCTTTCACAAGGCATAACATAAGGCATACACTGTAAACCCTACAAATGACATTTGTAAATAAAACTCACTATTCTTGACTTAAGAAAATATACATTCATAAAACACATTGCAAAACATACTAGATTAGTCTCAATGGCTTGAATCTTTTGTGTGTATTTTTTTTTCCTTTGTATCTTTTTACATATCTTCTTGACAGTGGATTTCATCCTTGAATTAGACCGTTGTCCTTTGTTACGAACCGCTAATGGACTATGAATCTGGATGCCAGAACTAGAAGTAGTGGTGCCCACTTCCAAATACATATGTGAATCCCTCTTTGAAACAAGATTTTTAATACATGTTTGCATAAGATCCCCCTGAACTCAAACAATTGACAATTACACTTGATGGCGAAGTCGGGAACATTAAAAGTGACTATAAAATTGATTGATTGCTGCCTATCATTTACCACCAAGTCTTGTTTAACAGTGTACAACTCAAAGCCACTCCCATCCATAACTTCACTGATAATTCTACAATATAGATTCACTGTTATCTCTTCTTGGAACTCCCTAAATTTATTTGTAGTGTAGGCATCTTGAAATTTTATCTCTATTGCATAAGGAGTAATGCTAGGAATCCTTCGACTAAAAGATTTAAAGTCCTCTTCAGCTTCCTTTTGGACCTTACTTCGTAGTGCATTCTCATATTATTCTACGAATTGCTTCAAAGTGGTCTTCAAATTCACATAACCATAAAAAAAACATTCATGCTTTCACTCATTTGAGTTGAAGACATCCCCGCCCCAAAAGTATTTATTTGAAATGTTGGCATCCAACGCATCCCTTCAAAGTATAATCCACTCAACCAATCATTTTCATGCATATTATATTTATCAATAAAATCATGCCAATTTTCTTCAAACTCATCATGAGACAATGAATCATAAACTGTTATTTGCATTGCAAACTTGATCGCCTCATATTCATTGCAACCTGACAACTTTTCGGGCAACTTCTTCATAATATGCCACAAGCACTATCTGTGTCGTGTGTTGGGAAATACAATTTCAATGACCCTCTTCATTGCCCTATCTTGATCAATGATTATAGTAGACGGAGCATTGCCATTCATACACACGAGCCAAGTTTGGAAAAGCCAAACAAATTCTTCAACCGTCTCACCACATATCAATCCACATCTCAAAAGAATTGACTGACCGTGATGATTCACACTAACAAAAGGAGCAAATGACATCTCATACTTATTTGTCAAGTATGTAGTGTCAAAAGTAAAAGCATCCCCAAACTCCTTGTAAGCTGTTCTGCTCCATGCGTCAACCCAAAAAACATTTCTCAACCTGCCCTTCATAATCCAAATCCATCATATAAAAAAAATCAACATTATTAGCTTGCATTTTTTTGGAAGTAGTTATGAAGTATCATCGCATCCCCCTCACCAAGTCTCAACTTTCTCATTTTGTCCAAATAATTGTAACAATCTTTTTGGGAAATGGCAAAATATCATGCCCACCAGCTTCAACCACACATGTCGAATAACTCTTATTTGGTCTAATACATGCCTTATCATTAAAATCAAGTTTCTTCTTAACATACGAGCTCATAGATCTATTCTTTCCATAAAATTTCAATTTACCAGGGCTTAACTCATGATTGTGATCAAGTGTAACTCTTTTCACTAAAATTGTTCCATCAATCCGTATATGACCTCTAATCTTAGCCTGACAGCCACATTTGCTCGACCCACGCAATCCCAAGACATTTTTTCCTTGACATTTTTGCTTCCCAACCTGAGCACATGAAAGCTGAATGAATATAGGTTTTCCATCACCATCTTTTTCAGTAGTCATTACTTTCACTGGAAATCCTTTTTATTACCATAATCATGATAATAACGTTGAAACTCATCAAGGTTGATGAATTCTATCCTATCTGTAGGTTCCCTCATCTCTTCTAAAATTTCTTCCACCAACATACATTCATTATCTTCTACACTATTCATTCCTGAAATATGTGTTATAATATATACAACGGTAAAACATAGAGGCATAGATAAAAACCCTAGTACAATAATCATGTATAGTCTATTTTGGGGAATAATGCTGCAACTAAGGATCCACCAGAGTTGTTATACAGGCAGTTCCGGTAAAATAGAATATACAATAAAGTAACAAAAAAAAAATGATAACTAAAGTAACAAAATGAAACCAGTTTTTTTTATTAAGGGTCCACTGAAACCAGTTTTTTTTCCCACCATAAAACAAAATACAACAAATGAGTTTATACTGCATATGTGAAACCCTTTTAGAAGAAAGTGGGTTTCGACCCATTTTTCATACTGTAACATACTGTCAGGTTGAAAAAGCTTTTCTCAAAACATGGAACAAAGCTTGAAACCCACATATTGCTTGAAACAAAGTGGGTTTCGACCTATTTTTGAGCAATTTAAGCTTGAAACATGCTGTAAATCCTTCATAAAGTGGGTTTCAACCCATTTTTCATTGTGAAACAATTCAGTTTATACTGCATATGTGATTAAGTACTTCAAAAATCTTGATTTTTATTTGGACTTACTGACCTAGCTAGTGCAGTGAAATCTGCAATATGCAATATAGGCTATAATCAACATATAATTGTTAGTTTATAAATTATCAGCCAATGAAGTGCATAACAAGGTCTTATCAGTGGGAAAATGAATCAAACTGTTGGTGTTCAACTTCAAGATTATGTCTAGACCAATTGACAACGGCACAACACTAGATTTCTATACTAAATCCAAATTAATCAAAACCCACATTTCAATTCCCCACCTACATTGAATCCCAACATTGTACAAACTAGGCAATCGTAGTCTCAAAAAAAAAAAAAAAACGTTCATATTTTGATTGGTCTACTGAAAATGACTAATTCCAAAAGCAAAGCAGAGCCAACCATGGGTTTCAAAGATATTCCACAAAAACATAATTAGATGAAGGTATCAAAAGAACCCATTAAACAAAAACAACTCTACAATTCAACGAAGAGTTCACAAATAAAAAAGAAGACAAAATCATAGTAGTAAAGTACCTAAAAAATCTCTGCTTGAAAAACTAAAGCTTGAGGAAACATCTGAAACTCAATTTGGTTTGGCGTAGCTGGAGGAGGAGACAAGATGAAGACCTGATTCGTCATCTTTGGTTTGGCATACTCTTTCCCCTACTTTGACTTCTTCAGAATAATTTGAATCAGTGTTGGATCTTGAAACCTTGAGATACAAATTGGTGTGTCAGAAACCTTAGATCTAGATCTAGAAATCACCAGAAATCAACACAAAATATGCAGTAGAAACCCTAGATCTAGAAACCCACCACAAGAAATCAACAAGAAATCGAAGAGAGACTTACCTTTTCTTCGAGGCTTTGTAGTGTAAAGAGATTTTGAAGTTTTTCGAATGGGGACCGGTTTGAGCTTCTTCACTTTCTTCTGTCGAGCTTCTTCTCTTTACTTTCTTCTGTTGAATCGATGATGGGGAGAGGGAGACTCTGTTGAGCCTCTTTTAGCTTTCTTCTGTTCGTTTGGGGAGAGGGAGAATGTTCCCTCCCTTGAAAATTTAAGAGGAAATTTCGTTTTCAGTTTATTTTTTTTAATATCAAAACGCATGTGATGGAGCCTCCCCCGCACACTTCATCGCCGTCTAGAAAAAACTATCCATAAATTGAACTAGCTGGTAGTGGGTAGAGCATTCACGGTAAATTTTAGGGGTGGGCACAGGACGGAATGGGACGAGATAGACCCATCCCGTTCATATGGGATCAGGATGGGAAAAACCCCATCCCGACGTCGTCCCATTCTAAACAGGTTCGGGATGGGACGGGATCAGTGTGTTCTGCTTATAATCAGCTGGAATATAATCTGATTCTATTCAAATTATGTAATCTGAACAGAATCAGAGCATACTAATCTGATTCCTTCAGTGTACATAATCTGAATCTGATTCCTTCAATATAATCAGAACATACTAATCATATTCAGAGCATATTAACCCGGTTCCTTCAATATAATCAGAGCATAATAATCAATATAATCATAGCATACTAATCAATGTACATAATCAGAGCATACTAATCTGAATATAAATATTTTGCTTGATTATCATTAGCAGAGCTAAAATATTTTGCTTGATTATCATGATAAATATTTTGCAATTTCTTAGTTTGCTTGTTGAAAAACAGCTTCCTATAAGTTGCTCAAAGCTTGTGATCAAACAAATCACGCTTATCTCATTGAAAGCTAAAAACCAAAAAAAAAAAATTAGGACGATGTCAAACAATTTTCTTTAAACAAATAGCTAAAGAAGTTGGATCTTACCTGTAGAAATCGACGAATTGTGCAACAGAGAGCTAAAGAAGTTGGATCCGGTCCGACGAGGCTGAGGGAGATCGGGAGGGTTGCTTGGGAGTTGGATCGAAGAGAAGTTAGACTTGCCAACTTGGATCTAAGCGAGAACAAGCTGGATCGAAGATGAAGACGTCTAAAAGTTGGATCAAACAAGGTTTTGTCGATGAAGCGGAAGCAGGAGAGGGGGGAGGTGTGTCATCGCCGTTGTCGTGTGCCATGTGCGACTGCCGACTGTGCTTGTTGGAGTTGCCGACTTAGATCTGAGCGAGAACACAATGGATCGAAGAAAAATATGTCTAAAAGTTGGATCGAACTGCTGCTAATGGAATTGTTGATGAAGCAGAAGCAGGAGGTGTAGGAGGTGCACCTTCATGGTGTGTCGTGTGCGTCTTCCTATTGCTCTTGAATCTCTTTTCAAGTTTTTTTTTGGGTTCTCTTTCTCTGTTTCTCCTCTTGAATCTCTCTTCTTCATTTTGTTGTTTGTTGGCTTCAGTAACCCTAAACCTAAAGGAATGAGAGAAGTGATTACAAATTTACAATAAATATATTAATCTAGAGATGTGTGTGTGAGAGAAAAATTGAGATGCTAAAATGTTATATAGATCAGTGAATTTGTATGGGCATCCTAGGGATGGCAGTGGGGCAGATTTTCACAGTTATCCGCCCCACTCGCCCCGTTTGGGGCGGATTTGGTAAAGGGTCCCTAGATCTTGGGGCGGATACGAATTTAGCCATATCCGCCCCACAAATATCCGTTTAATTAGTTAAATTACAAAAATGCCCTTAGACTATATAAAAGGATACAATCTTTACTCTTTTAACTCTCATCTCACAAAAATACTTTCAGTCTCTTACTCTCCTTCTCACAGCGAAGGCCGAAGGCGGAGGTAGACTCATCTCTTATTCTCCTCTTCTTCTCTTTCACAGTGAAGGTGGAGGCCGAAGCTCGAAGGGTCGTCCCTTCCTCTCTCACAGCGAAGGCGGAGGCCGAAGGGTTTCTTATTCTCTCTCACGTTGGAGGCGGAGGCCAAAGGGTCCCTTCCTTTATCTCACAGTGAAGGCGGAGGTCGAAGGGTCCCTTCTTCTCTCTCACGGCGGAGGCCGAAGGGTCCCTTCTTCTCTCTAACAGCGAAGGCTGGAGGGTCGTCTCCTTATCTTCTCATGGACACTCGAAGCTCTCACTCGAAACCCATCCCAGCCGCCTCCCTCTCCTCTCCTCTCCCTTCCCCTAGCTGCAAGAGATCTTAGAGATTCTGTAGATCGAATTTTTACTTTTGTAATTTTTTGTATGGTTTTTTGTAATTTTTGTTATAATTGTGTAATTTTTTTTTATAATTTTGTGGAACTGATATAATGAATGAAATACAATTAACTGTTGTTAGATGAATAACTAGCAACTCCAAGGGCTAGCAAATTGTAAACGGATTGGTGGGGCGGGGAAAATATCCGTCAATCCGTATGGGGCGGTTACGGTTTTTAATTAAAATTGTAAACAGATTGGCAGGGCAAATTTGGTGATTTGTTATTCCTGACGAATCTGTTATGGATTTGCTCAAATCAGCCCCAATCCGCCCCGTTGTCATCCCTAGGGCATCCAAATATTGCAATCTTAAAATAAATAAAAATATTAATAATAAATTTTGAAAAATTAGCTTGGGACGGGATTGGCGAAATTAAAAATCTTCATCTCATTCTAAATTGGGACGAGGCGGGATTGTGATGAAATTATTCAATCCCACTAAAACTCAAAAAAATAGGAACGAGACAAAATTACGAGATAAAATGCCTATCCCAGTAAATTTTTAGACCTCCCTCCCCCCCCCCCCCCCCCCCCCCCAGCTCCGGCCGGTTACCGGGACCATTAAGAATTTCTGGGCCTGATTGTTGTTTAATTGAAAGAGAGAGAGAGATGACTGTGACTTAGAGCATAAATTCCCAAAAGTTGCCTGCCTCTTTGTTGCTTATTTTGTAATTCAGTGTAGTGCAAGACAGTGACTTATCATCACGTCTTGTCTGATGTATATATATGTTCGTGTCATGCATGGTCCATTTACACATCTCAAGAGATCTCAATCTCTTGGTCATTATGGTTGTTTGTAGAGTTGTATCAACGTGTCTATGCCCATTAAATATGGGGGAAAATATATATATAAGTATCTAAAATAAATATAGTATTTTGACTGATTACAACTAAAAAGCATGTGAAGGAGTGAGGTGAGGTAGGTGGCCGCTTGCAGCTGCTGCAACTGAGTGATATGACTGAGGAGTGAGACTGTCCTCATCCTTCCTGTGCCCAAGTGTCGAAACCACACAACTCTCTTTCACTTAAGCTAACCACCAAATAAATTATTCAACCATCCCAATAAAATTGAGTGAAACAAATCCTTTTTTTTTGTTTCCCATGAGTATATACTTTATACTATATTTGGCCTTCATTAAATTTTTTTATCCTAACCTAACACTCATGTGTTCAATTATATTGAGTAACAAATTTTATCTATTTTTTTTCAAATAGATCAACTTACCGTGTGTTTTGCACATGTTTTTTTTTTTTTTTACTAAAATCACATAAATTATGTTTGATCCAACAACTAAGGAATGTGATTTCTCAAAATATGTCGAGATTTCACAAATATTTTATTTTGAAGTTATCGAAATCTCTTTCAAAATTCAAAAAATGTCAAAATTTTCTTGAGACAAGAAATAAATATTTTAATCTTCGTATATTTTAACATGTTATAACGTTATTTTAGGATCAAAATTTTGTTATTTGAGTGATTCTTTTGTAATATGTAGTCTGTATGACACTACGAATAGTGTGAGATTATTTATGTAGTATTTAAAAGCTTAAAATGCATATAAGTTCAAAATCACAATCGAAATTTTTACATTTTACACAACGAAATATTTCACGGAATATTTCTTAAAATCAGGAGACCAAAATTAACTCAAAAAACGAAATCACAATCCTTGCCAACGGCGAGAAAATAACATTTGGATATATAATTTTTAATTTATGTGATTTTAGTAAAATGTGTTCATATGATTTAGGTTTATATATAATTTTTAATTGATACCCATCTTCTTTGTTAAAAAAAATTAAAATGGAAAATAGATTCAAATGCTATTTTCCTAGCCGTTGTATTGGATATGATCACCGAACAACATGATTTATGTTATTTTAGTAAAACATGTGCATATGATTTAGGTTTGTATATAACTTTTAATTGGCACCATCGTGTTTGTTAAAAAAAAATTCAAATGCTATTTTCCTAGCCGTTTGATCAAACATAATCATCAAGCAACATGATTTATGTGATTTTAGTTTAAACAAATGTGCATATGATTTAGGTTTGTATATAATTTTAATTGGCACACATCTTCTTGCTTAAAAATTAAAATACAAATAGATTAAATGCTACTTTCCTAGCTGTTGGATTAAACATGATTATCAAACAACATGATTTATGTGATTTTAGTAAAGCATGTGCACGTGATTTAAGTTTGTATATAATTTTTAACTAGTACCCATCTTCTTTGTTAAAAAAATAAAAATAAAAAAAGATCCAAATGTTATTTTTCCTAGCCGTTTGATTAAACATGATCATCAAACAACATGATTTATGTGATTTTAGCAAAATGCGTGCATATGATTTAGGTTGTATATAACTTTTAATTGACACCCATCTTCTTCGTTAAATTTTTTTTTAAAAATACATCCAAATGTTATTTTCCTAGCCGTTAGATCAAACATGATCATCAAACAATATAATTTATTTAATTTCCAAAAAAAACAATATAATTTATTTGATTTTAGTAAAAACATTGCAAAACACATGTTTGGTAAGTTGGTCATTTTGAAAAAATTGGATAGAGTAGTTTAATTGAACACATAGTCATTGGTGCTAGACTGGGATACAAAAATTTATGGGGGCCAAATAGGAATAGTCATAAACTAACGGGTGCCAAATGGGAAATGACCATTTTTTTTTGTTAAAAGCTTCTAGCATACCTCTACACTATAACGCCAATTCCTCCAAATAAATAGTAATTGCGTGTCTTCAACCCGATTTCCAGGTTTAAAAATGCCTCCCAACTAAATGCTATTTAAAGGAAAAATCAAAATGTGGATAAAAACTAAAAAGTGAGAAGGGGTGTTTATGTCATTCAAACAAAAAATATTATTACACATTTTTACCATTTTACCATCCCAAATTTATACTATTTACAATCAAAATCAGTCAATGTAGACATTCACTAATTATACCTAAGCTTTATATATAATTTATTTAAAGCCCTCTAATTATCTATAAATATAAAAAAGGTCCATACATCTAACATTTGGATTTCCCATTTTGCTCTCTACATTTCATATTTTTACAATCAAAACTAGTCATTCTCAAACATTATTTAATTATACCTAAGCCCCTAACATAATTTATTTGAAACCCTTTATTTATTTGTAAACTATACACCTGCCTTTCAAAATTACATATAATTAGTTTGTGTAGAAATTCATTATTAACTTTTTCTTATCATTGAAATGTTGTAATAAAATATAAAATTATTTAATATCCGCACATGTAGAGTGCGTCGACACCCTAGTAGATTATTAATTATGGTTGCAGTATTGTTGTCCTGTAGTAGCTAAGTTATGAGCCTCGAAGTTGAGGTCTCTATTAATAAATTTACAGATCCAAAAACTATGAAGAGTAAGAAGATGTTGAATGTTGTCGATAAGAGGATGCTACATCCAACACATGGTCGTCACAGGGTCTTGCTGATCTTCTTGCAAAATGTAATTGAGCGACATGGAGTCTCCTAGAAGAAGTCATGTTCTCCATTGCCTAGCCTGGATGAGCAAAAGAATTGCCTCAGTGTGGCATTTCGCCATAGTGTTATTCAACACTTTCCCTAAGATTGGATAGGCAACCCGAGCAAGTACCTTGCCAAGAACATTCACCACCAAAACCCTTATATCCCCCTGTTTAGATGAGTCAAGGTAACTCGCATCATAAGTAACTAAAATCGTGTTTGGGTCCAAAGTAGGGGGATGAGTTTAATTCGTAAAATCTGGAGTTAAGTCTGTGATGTCTAGCTGACTGTAATTGGGCTTGTATCAATTCCATGCCGGTGATTGTTGTCTCAGTGTGTGGACCAATAGTAGCAGCGGGTACAACCCTAGCAGTGGATGAAATTGATTATCAGTTAAAGTTGTTTCCAGAATGTGGTGGATGGATAATAGTCTGTCTATATCGATAGTGGTATGGGCTCCATAGTGATTTGAAGGGGTGGGGCGTTTGGTAAACCATTGATTTTGCCATGCAATCCAAGTTTGGTAAAAGGAGGAAAGGAACATCTGAGAGCAGAATTTGGTTTTGTGGAAAATACAATTGTTGCGGGTCTGTCAAATTATTTGAATAATAGCCGCGAACTTGGAGAACATTTCTTATTTAGCTGTTGGATGGGCTTTAGCAGTGTCCCACATAAATGTGAAAAGAGGGATATAGAGGTTATGCCAAAATTATCGTTAAGCCAATCAATCGGTAAAAGAATCGTGTCATAATATGTTAATGAAAGGGCATAGGAAGAAGAGATGAGTAACATCTATGTGTTGTCGTTGCAAAAGATACATTGATCCTCAATAGGTGTGTGGAGCCTAGCCGGATTGGTCATGGTAGGGAGAATGTTTTGACTGATTTTCCAGAACAAGAAAAGAGCGCAAGGAGAGCATTGATTCTCCACAACTTTTTGAGCTATTTAGCCTCGATTGTGATAGTGGATGGATTTGAAGTCGAGCTCTCTAATTGCTCTCTAGTGAACACTTGGGTGACACTCTTAACAGAAAACATGCCTTTTTTGTTAAAGAGCCAAAAAAGTTTGTTGGGGCAATCCGAGGTTCTTATCAAAATGTCCTCTATATCTCTGACCACTAGATCGGGGAATAATGAATTGATTAATTTCGCATTCCATTTGAGGTTCTGACCAGAAGAAGTGGTCCACAAATCTTGAATGGTGGTGGCAGATTAGGAGCTGAAGGATTGGGGATACATTTTGCCCGCAACAAATCCAAGCTTGACCCAACAATCATTCCAAATGTCTATATGATCACCAGACAACAATTGCCATATGAGGTGACGTTTCCTTTCCTTGGGGAGGTAATCTCACAGTTCTTGCCAAAATGAAAGAAATCTTTGTTAATCTACGAGATATGTGGTACATAGTGTCTAGTACTCACAAATGGCGTTGGTTTTAAATTTTACATCTCCTACTACTGTTGCACACTTGACCTAATTTATGCATAGAGCTTCCTTAATTCATCATATATACATTTGCAACGATGTATTGTAAAGCCTTTGACGCTTAAGACAATAATGAATTGAGAATAACGTAAATGAAAAAGAAAAAATTTGTAAACTTCAAAAAATTGTAAACTTCTCTAAAAAGGTTGAATCCTTTTTTGTTACACAAAGACTTGGATAATCTGAGTAATATTTCTCATAGAAATAGTTAAATATGAGACAAGAATGGTGGATGGAATTTATCAATAGCTACAAGTTTAAGATCATCTACTGTCAAGTAAGGGAAATGTGGTAGTAGATGCCATTTAGTACACAATACAACGTAATGACTATTCTTATGGTCTGATAGTGGAAGTCACTAGAGACTTTTGCCTTTTGATGTGGAACATATCACATTATATTTAATGGAAAAATATAATGGAAAATGACTTTTAAGGTCTACTTTTTCACAAAATAGACCATTTAGATACCATAGTTGATGTAATGGCTAATTTGTGTTTATTTTATATTTTTATGACCAACAATGACTTTTTTTATTAACTCGGGTTAACCCATAGAAAAAGAATCTTTGTTGGTCATAAAAGTATAAAAATAGACACAAATTAGTCATTACATCAACTACGGTATCTAAATAGTCTATTTTGTAAAAAAAAAAAATAGGCCTTAAAAGTCATTTTTCAAAAATATAAAAGGAAACATTACATTAAGAACAAAACCATGCTAATTGAGCCAAACCCATAACTCTAGAATTCCTTTGTAGTATCAGTTTGACCAAGTCAGTCCTTTGAAGTCAATGGTTCAGTCATGGTCTAAATAAGGATGGCAACGAGGTAGATTTGGATAAATCTGTCCTCGCCCTGCTGGGATCGTGGATGGCTTATATAATTTTTCAAAAATCATATCTGCTTCGGATGGATTGGCGGATATTTGCCTGCCCTGAATATCCGTTTAAAAAAATAAAACTATTTTATTCTCAATAAGCAAGAAACCCCAACAACAAGCAAACCAGATTTTGATCTGACCATCTCTCACCCCAACCACTTTCATTGATCATGCTTTCTCTTATTCTCCTTCACTTCCTCTTCTATTATGGAAAATCTTCCAAACCCAACACTCCACCCAAAAAAATCCCCCCTTTCAATAAAGAAAGGGTTTTCGATTAGATGGTGAGAATGGGTAGAAATGAAATTAAAACCCCATTAAAAGAGAAAGGAAGCTCTCAACATATGGGATCCAGAAAAATCTGTTGAAGGCCTTTAAGTTTGATAAGATAGAGGAAGTGAATGTGAAAAGGAGGAAAGGAGATGTGTCATGGAATAGGAAGAAATGGTTAAACCTTGGAGGACAATTGCGGTGGTTGCACACTTATCCGTACGCCCTGAAGTTGCTATAATGCATTGTTGGTTATCCATGGGTTCCTAATAGGATTTTGCAGTTTTTGAACACAATAACAACATCACCGAAGATGAAATCGATTGTGCTAGTGATGGTACAATCACAGTAGAATTGGCGGTTGGCGTGGGTGTAGAATGTATCTTGGTAGCCATCAAACTAGCAATTGTAGAAAATTGATTTATCAGATTCCACTCTCAATGCAACAAATTGATGTTTCTCATGGTCGACATCGTTCTCAAATCCGACACGCTTGGCATTGAAAAATCCTCCAACAATAGCTGCATGATCAAAATATACAAATGATTAGGTCCTTTGTAGCCGACACAAATAGAGGAAACAGATAACGACCTTTGTAGCGATGTCACTTACCAACTGTTGCAGTCTTGAATGCATTGCCATTGTATCCGCCTCAAATATTTGATGGATGCCAGTTGCATCCCCAAAAGCCACAAAATCTGTTTAAGCACATCCAAATCTGGCCCACTCGGGGCGACGAGGCAGATATTTGTGAAAATCTGCACCACTACCATTGCTAGGTCTAAATTTAATTTCAAGCAATTTTTCTTTTTTAGGTTTAAGTAAAATAGTATTAGGAAGTATGAATATTCAAGTTAATTCTATTTTTTGACTGATTTTCGTTTTATATTTTATGGCTGATTTGGGTTGTATAAAAAACCGATCAAACGACAAACCGAACCGAATCAAATCGATCAGTTTGGTTCGATTATTTATTTTAAACGGTTCAGTTCGGTTTGTTAAATGTTAAAACATTTATGTCTGTTCGGTTTTCTAGTTTTCTAACCTGAAAATAACCAAACTGATGCATATTATTAAATAATAAAGAAAATCAATATTTATTATTCCCGTGATGCGTGATAGATACTGAAAGACAACAACTTAGAATACAATATATTTATCTGGAAAAAATAATAAGAACTTGGGGGTTACTGGGGTTGCACACTCTTATTCTTAGATTTAGGGGGTTACTGGGGTTGCACACTCTTATTATTTAGATCCGATTTTCCTTTTATTTTCTTCATTTCGAACAATCAAAAGGGATTTTTTGATAGTGAACCCCAATAACACCAACCATGATCATATAGGGTTTTTTGGGGTTCCTCACTATCCTTCATGTTCAACAAGATTTTGGAAACATATCTTCCTTGCTAGATTTTGAAAACGATGAAACTAACAAACCGATCCGAAACTAAATCACACAGTTCGACTTGTCTTTGGATCGGTTTTGAATAATTTGAAGCCGAAAATTTTGGTTTGGTTTGCGATTTGTTAAAAAAAATCGAACTGTTGGCTCGATTTTCAACCATATGGCTGATTTTGGGGTCCATTTGGTTTATTGCAATTGAGTTTGGGTCCATATTCTATTACAGTTTGGGGTCCAACATGGCAAAGTCAATCCAATTGATTCGCCTTGACCAACCTATACACAAAAATACCTTTACAAAAAATGACCACAAAGTCAAATATAACAAAAATAAAATGGAAAAAATCATAGTTTGTGATGTAGTCGATTCTTGCTCTTATTCCTTACAACTTACCTAAACCTGCACAAGTAGCACACATGAGCCAAGGACTACCGTGTGGTGACCGATGGCACTCCGATGCTTAAGTTAGATAAGGCTTAAGAGAGGCTTAAAGCTGTAAATTGGGTTTCTGTGGCATACCTTAGTTCATCGACCTTATCTCCCTTTTATAATGTAGGAGTCATTGTTCGGCTAGGCTTTTGGTGGCGTAGTTTAGGGAAAGAGATCTTGTTGAAGATCCTTTCCCGCTTGGGAGTTGTCCATGTGGGATAATTTTTCTACACGACTTGTACTCCTAAATCCGCGGGGGAGGTTTTTCTTTTTGAGTGTTGTTCATGCAAGGAAGTTTTCTTGCCCTACTTATACTCTAGTATATGTTTCCTAGTCGAAACCGATGTACTGCTGGCCTGCCTTTCTTGGGTTGATCCCCAAATTAATACTTGCCTTATTAGGGCTTACTTTTGCCTTATAAGGACTTACGAGTATTAGGCTTGACCGGGTGACGTGTGGGCTTAGTGGCACATTACAATTTGGGTCCAATGTTCTGGAATTTGCCAATAGTGGGCTTTATGTTGTCTAGGCCTCACTGGATTGAGCATGCAATCGGGCCTGCTTTGTTCTGTTGACGAGATTATCATGACATGTGTACGGTGCTGCACAGAGGACGGTTTGATGTATCATCAGCTACTCCCCCATGTGAGTGGGTCATCTCATCGGTCCACCAAGTCATTTCATGAAACAATTGTGCAGTCATGATGATTGAATCTGAGTTGTTTCATCGAGCAGCGAGTTGCATGAATTGGGCCTGCGCTAGCTCGAAAGAAATAAAGGCAGGAGTTTTATTTTCTATATAGATCTCCTGCCTGTGGAGTTTAGCCTATTTACTCTTTTGATGTTAGAGACTCTGCTTTGTCGTATTGTTTTTTGTGTTTTTGAATTCGCTTAACCTTCGTATTTGAAAGTTTGTACAATCTTTCATGACGGGCCGAAATCATCTTTCCGAAGAACTGTTCGCTAAGGGCCGCAAGTTCTGTGAGGAAAGGTTGCTCTCTGAATCCGATTTGGAAGTCCTTCGTAAAACATATGAGATTCCTGATGATATGGTGTTCTGCACTCTGGGCATCAATATGATGCATTGTCCCCTCCTGAGGGGTTTATTTGTCTTCAACTAGGTATGCTTCAATTGGGTGTCTGTTTTATTAACAGCTGGCGAGCTGCTCCTTGCTGATTAATAATAATAATAATAATAATAATAATAATAATAATAATAATAATAATAATAATAATAATAATAATAAACGCTTTTTTCATTGATGACAATAATAGTGATGATTTTCACCGCATTTTGTATCATGTATGGTGTGTCCAAAATCTGTTCTCATGTGAGTATGACCTGCAAAACAAATGTTAGATTGTAAATACCACCTTTTTGGTGGCTGAAGGCACTCCGATGCTTAAGTCAGTAACTCAGTTGGAGATGGAGATAAATCTGGATAGAACTCAGTTAAAGTTGCATATGTTGATAGGATAATCAGATCTAATCAAATTTCCTTCTCTTTATATAATGGTCGTTGTTAATTCCATGTGTGACTTAAACATGTGAGGCGCAATGAGAGGAGACGTTCTTCATAACAATCTCCTTTTTTATGAAGATACGTCCTCGAAGGCCTAACTCCCTCCATGACTCTTTTTCTTTATAACGTTCCTCCTCTTTAAGGAAAAACTTTATCGGGCCTTGTTTGGGCTTTTATGTTTGGATTCACCCTTTTTGGATTTCATGAATTGGCCTGGTTATAAGATACTTAATCCTCGTGATGAATAATTCCTGCCATGTAAACGACTGCAATATCAGTCTTATTTGATGTATCATCAGCTACTCCCCCTTTAGTTAGCGGGTATGCTGACGTGGCCATTAACTTGACGATGGTTGGACTTTCGATTTCATCATTACCTCGTATTTAATGCTGTTAGCAGCTGTTGGTGGGTTGATATCCCAATCTCTTGTTCGTTTGTTTATTTTTCGCGCGTATTTTGGGATTTCATGCAGTCATCATATCTCGCATGTCGTCCTATGAGCAGTCTCTTCGTTGCTCGGCTATATAAAATGAGGCATGATTGATTTGTTTATATCTTTACGCTATATTTGAAATTAGGGTTTATTCTTATTTCTTCTTATTTGTTTTCCTTGCTCCTTCATTCCTTTACGATGTCTGTAGGCGATATACTAAACAGTGAGGCACTTGCTGTTTGTGAAGCTTACTTTTCACCCAAAAAGGCTTCTCAGGCGATGTTGGACAATGTTCATTCCGATTATGATTTTCCATCTGACCTCAAGATCGTTATGTCTAGACAGAATGATAGTCCTTGTCATCCAAGGCCTGGGTATATTGCACTTTATCCGTGCATGTTCCTGTCTGACCTTTGATTCCCAGTTCTAGAATTATTTTGGGAATATCTAGATTTTTTGGGCATTCCTCTTACTCAAATGGGTCCTAATGGTTGGAAGGTTATGATTTCTACTCATGCGAGACCATTTTATCTGGCAATCCCTTGGCTGGTTGGTATGCTGGTGACCAAATGGGTCCTAATTGTTGGAGGGTTAGGGTTCTTCATTCAGTGGTTGGTCTGCTGATGACCAATGACATTTTCTTCCTTCGTTCTCTTGTCTGTTTTGAGAAGCTCAATGATGACATCAGAGACTGATCAAGATTCTAGTTTTATGTTTTTGTCAGTTCTGGCTACTTCAAATGGCGAGGTCGTCAGATTGTGCGGTCATTTCGAGTCCCTAACAAACGGGAAGATCTGTAGTTAATTGTGGATGACCAGTGATCACTTATTGAAGCTTCCCGTGGAGGCATTTCTCCCTGGGGACATCACGGAACGTAGTGGCTTGTACACTATAAAACGAAGCGGAGCAGGCTTTGCTTATTGAATCCTGAGTTGAGGAGATTGCTTCCTACGCTACTCCTGTTGGTGGTAGTAATGCTAGCATTGATGGGGAAGTGAGCTCAGACAGGGATGTCAATGCTTCTATTAGCATTGTTGCTGGCTCGACTTTCAGGAAGAGGAAGCTTTCAAGGCCTGCTAGCCCGTCAAAGCAATTGTTGATAAGTCATGGTCGTGTTCTGAAGAAGAAACAACTTTCTGGTTCTACTCATGGTACTACTCAGACTGCTCCTCATCTGAGTTCTTCTAATAAGGAGGTTGTGAAATAGGGTCGCTTATCCCTTGAGGAGGTCGAGGATATGCACTTAGCACTGGAGAGTAACAAGAAGGAAATTAGTCGTCCATTGGACAATAACGAAAATATGCTCCTTTCCCCTATTGTGTGCTCGACGTTGTTGAATGGTCTAACGATGACCCTCGAGTTATCGATGACAAGATGCTCCAGCTGGTGATGGAGCGTTCTAAGGAGGTCACTGACCGTGGTCAAAGTTTTGAGGTTTTTCTTCATCGATCTCCTTTCATTCTTATTGATGACGCGGCAAGGTTTTTAGTTTTTTCTTCCGCTCGTCTGGATTTTTCTGTTCCTTTCACTACTACTACTTGTTTTATTCCTGCCATGACCATGAGCATTTTTTCTGTTATCATCATTGTTCCGCTGTTCTTTCAACCTTTGGGGGTGGTTCCTCTGTGCTCGCGGATCCCCGCGTCCTTCATCCACGAATTAGTTGGAAGGTGCCCAACCCGAAAGACATCCATATCAAGTCAGATGAGAACTTTTGTTGGTTTACTCAGCTTGACGTGCAGGATGGTGTGTGTAGGTTGATCAATGAATGCATAGGCGGGCGGTGGAGCGTCTTTCGATGCATGTGCTGGATCCTAGCACTCATCTCGACTATGGTCTTAAGTAGATAATGGACGTGATGAATCACCTCACTTTTGTCGGGGTGATGGGATCAGAGTACATGACTTGTCGTGGCCAGGTGGCTGCTTTTGAGTGGAAGTTGGCGACGCTATTTTTGGTTTTTTCTCACGCCCTTCATCAATTTGATGTGGTGAAAGCGCAGTGTGCAGAGCAGGAAAGGGCGGCTAGGTCTGTTTTGACCTCATTGAGGGAAGTGGAAGTTACACGAGATCTATCCACTGCGGAGCTTGAGTATTTGACGACCGCTTTGGACGGGGTCGCGCACGACTATTTTTATGATTATTGATTTATTTTGAATAGAAATAAACACTTCATGGAAAGAATGAGAATATTTTTTGAATATAACGAGTTTATAAAATTTTAAAAGGCTTTTAATCCACGATTTTGGAAGTTATGATGGATAATTCATATATATTTTTTTTTTTTGCTTTTGCTCGAATTATCCATACTCTGATTAATTTTCTAATTATTCATTATATGTTTTGGATATAAATAACGACTTTTGAAAAAAAAAAAAAAAAGAGCCGAAAAATGAAATTAGCAATTTTGCGAAATTTTCAAAGGCTATATCCACAAATTTGTAGTTTTTTTGATATTTATTTTTTTAACGATTTTGCTGCTATTCTCCTCACACGTTTAGTATTTTTATGATTCTTTATTTGTTTTGGATACAAATAAATACTTTCATGGAAAGAATGAGACCAAAATTGGATATAGCGAATTTACAAAATTTTCAAATGTTATAACCCAGAAATTTGTAGTTTTTTTGTATTTCTTTTTTAAATTTTTTCTTGCCAAAACCTAAAACTCTAAACCAAAATTTCCATGCAAAGATTTAAAAGTCTATACTCCACAAATTTGTAGGTTTTTTCAATATATCGCTTTTAATGCTTTTGCTGGTATTCTCCACATCCATTTATTATTTTTATGACTCTTTATTTGTTTTGGATAGAAATAAACACTTTCATGGAAATAATGAGACAAAAACTGAATATAGCGAATTTACAAAATTTTTAAAGGCTTATATATAAACCACAAATTTGTATTTTTTTTAATATATTTAAAAAAAAAATTCTGCTAAACCATAAAACCCTAAACCACTAAATCTCTAAACCCATAAAACCCCAAACCCTAAACAATAAACCCCAAACTTGAAAACCGAAACTAGAACCCCAAACACCAAACCACAAACCCCAAAAATCGCAAATCCTAACCCCAAATTTTCAATGGGAATCCATAAATTTGTAGTTTTTTCGTTATTTCTTTTTTGATATTTTTCATGCTATTCTCCCCACCCGTTTATTATTTTATTATTTTGATTGGAAAAATAACTTTAATGGAAAAGTGAGTAAACAATTGAATATTGCAATTTTGTAAGGTTGTAATCTATGATTTTGTAAGTTATGTTGGATTATTCGTAAATTTTTTTTGCTCTTATTCTCCATAGCCTTTTATTATTTTTCTTATTGTTTATATATTTTAGATATAAATAAAGACTTTCATGCAAAGATGGATATTTCATTTTTTTTTGCTATAATTCTCCATACTCGTTTAATTTTCTAATTATTTTTTATATGTTTTGGATAGAAATAAAGACTTTCGTGGAAAAAAAAATGAGTCGGAAACTGAAATTAGCAATTTTGCAAAATTTTCAAAGGATATAATAATCCACAAATTTGTTGTTTTTTCGATATTTCTTTTTTTTAACACTTTTCCTGCTATTCCCCACACCCGTTTATAATTTTTATGATTCTTTATTTGTTTTGGATATAAATAAACACCTTCATGGAAAGAATGGGACAAAATTTGAATATAGCGATTTTACAAAATTATCTAATCCACTGTTTTGGGAGTTTTGATGGATATTTTTTTCTTCTTCTGATTTTACTCTAATTCTCCATACCCGTTTAATTTTCTAATTATTCTTCTTATGTTTTGGAGAGAAATAAAAACTTTAATGGAAAAAAAAATGAGTCGGAAACTGAAATTAGCAATTTTGCAAAACATTCAAAAGCTTTAATCCACAAAATTGTAGTTTATATATATATATTTAACGTTTTCCTCCTACTCTCCACACCAGTTTATTGTTTTTACTATCATTTATTTGTTTTGGATCGAAATTAACACTTTCTTTGCAAAAAATGTGACAAAATTTGAATATAACAATTTTATAAGGGTTTAATCCACGTTTTCGGAAGTTTTGATGGATAATTCAATTTTTTTTTTTTTTGCTTTTGCTTTTGCTCAAATTACCCATAATCATTTAATTTTTTAAATTATTCTTTATATGTTTTGGATAAAAATGAAGACTTTTTGAAAAAAAAAAAGAGCCGAAAACTAAAATTAGCAATTTTGCAAAATTTTCAAAGGCTATAATAATCCACAAATTTGTAGTTTTTTCGATATATATTTTTTTTAACGATTTTGCTGCTATTCTCCACACCCGCTTATTATTTTTATAATTCTTTATTTGTTTTGGATAGAAATAAACACTTTTATGGAAAAAATATGAGACAAAAATTGGTTTTAACGAATTTACTAAATTTTCAATTGTTATAATCCATAAATTTGTAGTTTTTTCAGTATTTATTTTTTAAAAAAATTTATTGCTAAACCCTAAAACTCCAAACTAATAAAACCCTAAACCCTAAACCTAAAACATGAAAATTGAAAGCCGAATCCTGAACGCCAAAACCCAAATCTCAAACCCCGAACCCAAACCCTTTTTTTGTGTTATTTCTTTTTACACGTTTTGCTGACATTCTCCACACCCATTATTTATTATTTTGGATAGAAATAAACAATTTAAGGGAAAAGTGAGTAAACAATTGAATATTGCGATTTTGCACAAGTTTGTAAGTTATGTTGGATTATTTGTTTTTTTTTTTTTTGCTCTTATTCTCTGTACCCTTTTATTCTTCTTATTATTGTTTATACGTTTTAGATAGAAATAAAGACTTTCACGCAAAGATGAGTAGGAAATTGAAACTAATGATTTTGCAAAATTTTAAAAGGCTATAATCCACAAATTGGTAGATTTTTCAATTATTTTTTTTAAAAACATTTTTGTAGCTATTCTCTACACCCGTTTTATTGTTTTTATGATTCTTTATTTGTTTTTGATAGAAATACACACCTTCATGGAAAGAATGGGACAAAAATTGAATATTGCAAATTTACAAAATTTTTAAAGGCTTTCATCCTCGATTTTGGAGGTCTTGATGGATAATTCATTTTTTTTTTTTTGCTTTTGTTGTAATTCACCATAACCGTTTAGTTTTCTAATTATTCATTATAGGTTTTCAGTAGAAATAAAGACTTTCATGGAAAAATGAGAAAAAACTGGAATATAGCAACTTTGCAAAATTTTCAAAGGCTATCCACAAATTTGTAGTTTTTTTTATTTTTTTTTTTAAAAATTTTCCTACCACACTTGTCATGCCCCGATGAATACAACGAATTTATAAAATTTCAAGGGCTTTAATCCACGATTTTGGAAGTTTAGATGGATAATTCGTTTTCTTTTCCTTTTTGCTTTTGCTCTAATTCTCCATACTTGTTTAATTTTAAAATTATTCTTTATATGTTTGGATAGAAATAAAGACTTTCGTGGAAAAAATTAGTTGGAAACTGAATTTAGCAATTTTGCAAATTTTTCAAAGGCTATATCCACAAATTTGTAGTTTTTTCAATATTTCTTTTTTTGTTGCTATTCTCCACACCCATTTATTATTGTTATGATTATTTATTTGTTTTGGATATAAATAAACACCTTCATGGAAAGAATGAGACAAAAATGAGTATAGCGAATTTACAAAATTTTAAAGGCCTTTGATCCACGATTTTGGAAGTTTTGATGGATAATTCATTTTTTTCCGCTTTTGCTCTAATTCTATATACCCGTTTAATTTTCTAATTATTCTTTACATGTTTAGGGGGGAAATAAATACTTTCATGGATGAGCTGAAAACTGAAATAAACAATTTTGCAAAATTTTCAAAGGCTATAAGCTACAAATTTGTACTTTTTTCAATATTTCTTTTTTAGACTTTTTCATACTACTCTCCACGCCCTTAATTATTTTATTGCTTTTTGATACAAATAAACATTTTCTTTAAAATAATGAGTAAAAAATTGAATATAGCGATTTTGCACATTTTTTAAAGGCTATAATCCCCGATTTTGGAAGTTTGCTTGGTTTATTCTTTTCTTCGCTTTTACTCTTATTCTCCGTGACAGTTTATTCTTCTTATTATTCTTTATATATTTTGGATAGATATAAAGACTTCAATGTAATGAATGAGTCGAAAACTAAAATTAGCGATTTTGCAAATTTTTCAAAGGCTATAATCAACAAATTTGTTGTTTTATCGACATTTCTTTTTTGTAATTTTTCTGTTATTCTCCAGACCCGTTTATTATTTTTATTATTCTATTTTTGTTTTGGACATAAATAAACTCTTCTTTAAAAATTGGTGAGGCTAGGGAACCAGATTTTGCAACCAGGTTGATGTGACATCTTTAGAGGAGGGGTTTTACGACCTTAAGATACACATAAACACTTTGGGAATTTCATCATTGTTTTACAAAATTGCTCATTTCAGTTTCTAACTTATTTTTTTTTCACAAAAGTCATTATTTCTATCCAAAACATATATATAATAATTAAAAAATTAAATGAGTATGGAGAATTAAAGAAAAAAATGAATTATCCATCAAAACTTCAAAAATCGTGATAAAAGTCATTTAAAATTTGGTAAATTCGCTATATTCAATTTTTGTTTCATTCTATCCTTGAAAGTGTTTGTTTCTATCCAAAACAAATAAAGAATCATAAAAAATAATAAATTGGTGTGGAAAGTTTTAGGAAAACAAATTGGAAAAAACTACAAATTTGTTGATATATATAGCCTTTGAAAATTTTGCAAATTTGCAAATTTCTGTTTCCGGCTCTTTTTTTCCATGGAAGTCTTTATTTCTCTCCAAAACATATGAAGAATAATTAAAAAATCAAATGGGTATGGAGTAGTAGAAAAAGCGGGAAAAACAAATTTTCAATCAAACCTTCAAAAGTCGTGGATAAAAGTCTTTTAAAATTTTGTAAACTCACTATATTCAATTTTTGTCCCATTCTTTCCATGAAGGTGCTTATTTCTGTCTAAAACAAATAAAGAATCATAAAAATAATAAACGGGTGCGGTGAATAGCAGCAAGAACGTTAAAAAAAAGAAATATTTAAAAAAATCTACAAATTTGTGGATATTGCCTTTTAAAATTTTGCAAAATCGTTAGTTTCAGTTTCTGAATCATCTTTGCATGAAATTATTTATTTCTATCTAAAACATATAAACAATAATAAGAAGAATAAAAGGGTATGGATAATAAGAGTAAAAACATAAAAAATGAATAATTCAACATAACTTGCAAAATCGAAATATTCAATTGTTTACTCACTTTTCCATTAAATGTGTTTATTTCTAGCCAAAATAATAAATGGGTGTGGAGAATAGCAGGAAAATTGTCAAAAAAAAAAAGAGGAAAAAACTACAAATTTGTGGATTCCCATTGAAAATTTGGGGTTTGGGAGTCTAGGGTTGGGGGTTGGGATTCGGGTTTCGATTTTCATCTTTCGGGTTTAGCAGGAAAAAAAATAAAATTAGAAATACCTAAAAAACTAAAAATTTGTGGATAATATAGCCTTTAAAAATTTTACAAAATTGAGTTTTGGTTCATTTTTTTTTCAAAAGTATTTATTTCTATCTAAAACATATAAAGAATAATTATAAAATTAAACGAGTATGGGTAATTCGAGCAAAAACGGAAAAAAAAATTATCCATCAAAACTTCCAAAATCGTGGATTAAAGCCATTTAAAATTTTGTAAAATCTCTATATTAAATTTTGTCCCATTCTTTCCATGAAGTTGTTTATTTATATCCAAAACAAATAAAGAATCATAAAAATAATAAACGGGTGTGGAAAATAGCAGCAAAAGCATTAAGAAAAGAAATATCGAAAAAACTACAAATTTGTGGATTATAGCCTTTGAAACTTTTGCAAAATTGCTATTAGTTTTTTACTCATTTTTTTTCCATGAAAATCTTTATTTCTATCCAAAACATATAAAGAATAATTAGAAAATTAAATGAGTATGGAGAATTAGAGCAGAAGAAAAAAAATACGAATTATCCATCAAAACTTCCAAAATAATGGATTAAAGCTTTTAAAATTTTGTAAATTCGCTATATTCAAATTTGTCTCATTCTTTCCATGAAAGTTTCTATCCAAAACAAACAAACAATCGTAAAAATAATAGACTGGTGTGTGTGAAGTGTAGTAGGAAAAAGTAAAAAAAAAAAAAAAAAATTGCTAATCCTAGTTTGCGTCTAATTTTTTCAATGAAAGTCTTTATTTCTGTCAAAAACCTATAAAGAATAATTAGAAATTAATCGAGTATGGTGAATTAGAGCAAAAGTGGAAAAACGAATTATCCATCAAAAACCTCCAAAATCGTGGATGGCCTTTAAAAATTGTATAAATTTGCAATATTCAATTTTTTTTCCCATTCTTTCCATGACGGTGTTTGTAGCACCTCGTAATTTTTGTACGTACTGAATATTTTATATACATTTTTGTGTGATTGTCTTCATGAAGTTATGGGCATATGTAAGAGCTTTTGCTTATTGGCTACATTTTTTTGGGAATGTAGCCGATTAGCCTTTCAGGTTTAGAGACTTTTGAGCAGCATTACCGGAGTTCCGCTAGTGGGCTAGCAACGAAAGTCTTTTCCTTGTTAGAGTTTTTATTTGTTTCAGAAATTAAATCATGTTTTAGTTGTTGTTGTTATTTGTTTATGTTGTTATTGAATTTCCACGTCTCGAGTTTTTGGGAAAACGGATAATCCTACGTGAATTTTAGGATTTTTATTTTTCCTCAAAAATCGAGCGTGACAGTTTGGTATCAAAGCATTTGGTTAGCCTAGGCTGGGGTAGAGTCTAGGTGATCCTTGGAATGTGGATATGGGAGAGTAGTAGTGTGAATGTCTAGAGACAAAGTGACAAGGGTGAACCTTGAACTTTTAGTATTGTTTCTTTTTCTTCGTGAATCTCGAGATGAAATTCCTTTGACCTATGTATTCGGGGCTAATCATAACTTATTTTAATGTTAGTAGTGGGTGACATTATTCCGTGTAGTTCCTTGTAGCGGTTTGTTATCCTGAATCTTTAGTTAACCCTTTTCGCGAATCTCGGGATGAGATTCTTTTGAGTTGTATATATTGTAGCACCCCGTAATTTTTGTACGTACTAAATATTTTATATATATTTTTGTGTGATTGTCTTCATGAAGTTATAGGCATATGTATGAGTTTTTGCTTTTTGGGTACATTCTTTTGGGAATGTAGCCGATTGGCCTTTTAGGTTTAGAGACTTTTGAGCAGCGTTATCGGAGTTTCGCTTGTGGGCTAGCAATGTCAGTCTTTTCCTGGTTAGAGTTTTTATTTGTTTAAGTAATTAAATCATGTTTTAGTTGTTGCTGCTATTTGTTTCTGTTATTATTGAATTTTCACGCCCCAAGTTTGGGGGAAAACGGATAATCCTATGTGGATTTTAGGATTTTCATTTCCTCGAAAATCGGGGCATGACAGTGTTTATTTCTATCCAGTGTTTATTATATGTTTTGGCAAGAAATAAAGACGTTCATGCAAATATGAGTCGGAAACTGTAACTAATGATTTTGCAATGATTTAAAAGGCTATAATCCACAAATTCGTAAAAATTTTCAATATTTCGTTTTTAACGCTTTTGCTGCTATTCTCCACACTTGTTTATTTTTTATAACTCTTTATTTGTTTTGGATATAAATCAACACTTTCATGAAAATAATGAGACAAAAATTGAATATAGCGAATTTTCAAATTTTTCAAAGGCTTATAATTCACAAATTTGTAGTTTTTTTATAGTTCTTTTTAAAAAAAATTCCTACTAAACCACTAAATCTCTAAACCCCTAAAATCCTATACCCCAAACCCTAAACCTGAACCCTGAACCCAAAACCCCAAATCTCAAACCATGAACCCCAAACCGCAAACCCCAAAAACCCCAACCCCCAAACCCTAAATTTTCAATGGGAATCCACAAATTTGTAGTTTTTTCGTTATTTATTTTTTGACTTTTTCCTCATATTCTCCACACCCACTTATTATTTTGGATAGCAATAAACACTTTAATGGAAAAGTGAGTAATCAATTGAATATTGTGAATTTGCACAATTTTGTTAGGATGTAATCCACGATTTTTTAAGTTATGTTGGATTATTTTTATTTTTTTCCTCTTATTCTCCACACTCTTTTATTCTTCTTACTAGGGGTGGAAAAATGGGTAAAGGATCCGTGGGTTCAAATTGAACCAGACCGTTTTGCTCCAAACGGTCTGAATTTTAAGTTGGTATTTTTAGATACTGTCCGAGTCTGGTTCATGTTATTTAAATTGAAACGGTCCGGGTGGACCCGTTTTAAATCACAAGTTTTTTAAACCTAAAATACAATTAGAAACTGTGGTGTCTCTATCTTCCCCTCTTTTCAGTCTTCTTTTGTCATTTCTCTCTATCTCCAGATCAGTAAAAGATTCGTTGAAGAAGAAGATCCACTGAAGAAGAAGATCGAAGGAGAAGAAGCCGAGCTCACTGAGTCACTAAACAACTAAGAAGAAGAAGAAGCTGATATCTTTTAAGAATAATAAGATCTGTTGAAGAAGAAGCTAATCTTTTTGTCTCTCTGTTGTTGGAGGATCTAAAGTCTAAGCCCCTAAGGTACGTTGTGATGAAGGTTCTTTGTTTGAATAAATTTTTACACACAATTTGTGTGAGGTGCTCTGTTACACACAATTGCTGCACATTTGAGTGAGTCTACCATGCTACCATAAACGTATTATTGGCTTCATATTAGAGGTGTCACCAATGGTTATAGGCATATGTATGAGTTTTTGCTTTTTGGGTACATTCTTTTGGGAATGTAGCCGATTAGCCTTTCAGGTTTAGAGACTTTTGAGCAGCGTTACCAGAGTTCCGCTTGTGGGCTAGCAATGTCAGCCTTTTCCTGGTTAGAGTTTTTATTTGTTTAAGTAATTAAATCATGTTTTAGTTGTTGTTGCTATTTGTTTCTGTTATTATTGAATTTTCACGCCCCAAGTTTGGGGGAAAACGGATAATCCTATGTGGATTTTAGGATTTTCATTTTTCCTCTAAAATTGGGGTATGACAGTGTTTATTTCTATCCAGTGTTTATATGTTTTGGAAAGAAATAAAGACTTTCAGGCAAATATGAGTCGAAAACTGTAACTAATGATTTTGCAATGATTTAAAAGGCTATAATCCACAAATTCGTAAAAATTTTCAATATTTCGTTTTTAACGCTTTTGCTGCTATTCTCCACACCTGTTTATTTTTTATAACTCTTTATTTGTTTTGGATATAAATCAACACTTTCATGAAAATAATGAGACAAAAATTGAATATAGCGAATTTTCAAATTTTTCAAAGGCTTATAATTCACAAATTCGTAATTTTTTTTATATTTCTTTTTAAAAAAAATTTCCTACTAAACCACTAAATCTCTAAACCCCTAAAATCCTATACCCCAAACCGTAAAACCCCAAAAACCCCAACCCCAAAACCCCAAATTTTCAATGGGAATCCACAAATTTGTAGTTTTTTCGTTATTTATTTTTTGACTTTTTCCTGATATTCTCCACACCCAATTATTATTTTGGATAGCAATAAACACTTTAATGGAAAAGTGAGTAATCAATTGAATATTGTGAATTTGCACAATTTTGTTAGGATGTAATCCACGATTTTTTAAGTTATGTTGGATTATTTTTTTTTTCCTCTTATTCTCCACACTCTTTTATTCTTCTTACTAGAGGTGGAAAAATGGGTCAAGGATCTGTGGGTTCAAATTGAACCAGACCGTTTTGCTCCAAACTGTCCAAATTTTAAGTTTGTAGATACTGTCCGAGTCCGGTTCATGTTATTTAAATTGAAACGGTCCGGGTGGACCCGTTTTACATCACAAGTTTTTTAAACCTACAATACAATTAGAAACTGTGGTGTCTCTATCTTCCCCTCTTTTCAGTCTTCTTTTGTCATTTCTCTCTATCTCCAGATCTGTAAAAGATTCATTGAAGAAGAAGATCCACTGAAGAAGAAGATCGAAGGAGAAGAAGCCGAGCTCACTGAGTCACTAAACAACTAAGAAGAAGAAGAAGCTGATCTCTTTTAAGAATAATAAGATCTGTTGAAGAAGAAGCTAATATTTTTGTCTCTCTGTTGTTGGAGGATCTAAAGTCTAAGCCCCTAAGGTACGTTGTGACGAAGGTTCTTTGTTTGAATAAATTTTTACACACAATTTGTGTGAGGTGCTCTGTTACACACAATTGTTGCACATTCGAGTGAGTCTACCATGCTACCGTAAACGTATTATTGGCTTCATGTTAGAGGTGTCACCAATGGTTTTGGTCATCAATTGTTTTTAACTAGATAATCTAGTGACAAATCAGTAGGTTAATTGAAATACATTGCTCTTCTACCTCTTCCAACCCAAAGCTACCTCACCCATTTAATAATGTTCCCACTGACACACAACTTCAAAACAAACAACCTCCACCCAATGCCTGCTTGATTGGGTAATGCACTATTGTACATGTTCTTCATTAGATTGGGTATATAAGTGTGGATGTTCTAAATTAGAATAAAATCCACTGACAACCTCCACCCAATGCCTATTTACTTAATTGAATTCGAGAATGCAGTGTTGTAGTTTACTGCTTGCTCTATTACAGGAGAATGGACAGTTGGATTAGAAAGAGAATGGTGGGTAGCTATAGCTATAGTTTATTCTTCTTGTAACTAGTCAAAATCAGTGAGTCATTGACTCATGGTGAAAGGATTTGAATATGCAAATTATCATATGAGATGATGAGATGAACTTCATGTAGCAGACGTTGCAAAACTGATAGGCAGTGAAGTGCAGTCGTCTGCAGAGCAAAGTAGAAGAATTAGAGGAATCCAAATAAGCTTTCATGAACTAAAATAATGTATTGAGGTTGATGCATATTTGTTTGGTTTCAGACTGACAACGAGTACTGTTACATTGTTACAGTGAGTATTGTGAGTATCTTACCGTGAAATTCGGCTAATTTTAGGACACGTAGGAACAATCAACATTAGCCATACAATATTTCATAAAAACGTTTTGGAACTGTAGGAATCAGACTATTCCAAATGATTCGAGTTAGGTTCGATCCCAATGTTCAAAATAAGGGAATCCAGACCGAACCAAATCTATTAAATTTAAACGATCCGAGTTAGGTTCCTAAAAATTTGGAACCGATCCGGATCGTGCCCACCCCTACTTCTTACTATTGTCTATATGTTTTAGATAGAAATAAAGACTTTCATGCAAAGATGAGTCGAAAACAAAAATTAACGATTTTGCAAAATTTTAAAAGGCTATAATCCACAAATTGGTAGATTTTATCATTATTATTATTATTATTATTATTATTATTATTATTATTATTATTATTATTATTAACGTTTTTGTTGCTATTCTCCACACCTCTTTATTATTTTTATGATTCTTAATTTGTTTTGGATAGAAATAAACACCTTCATGGAAAGAATGGGACAAAAATGGAATATTGCGAATTTACAAATTTTTTAAAGGCTATATCCACGATTTTGAAGGTTTTGATGGATAATTCATTTTTTCCGTTTTTGCTCTAATTCACCATACCCATTTAATTTGCTAATCATTCTTTATAAAATTTGGATAGAAATAAAGATTTTCATTGGAAAAATGAGCCGGAAATTGGAATTAGCAATTTTGCAAAATTTTTAAAGGCATTCACAAATATTTTGGTTTTTCGATATTTCTTTTTTTAACTTTTTCCTTCTACACTTCACACCAATTTATTATTTTTACGATTGTTAATTTGTTTTGGATAGAATTATACACTTTCATGGAAAGAATGAGACAAAAATTGAATATAGCGAATTTACAAAATTTTAAAAGGCTTTAATCGACGATTTTGGAAGTTTTGATGGATAATTATTATTATTATTATTATTATTTTTTGCTTTTGCACTAATTCTCCATACTAATTTAATTTTTTTAATAATTCTTTATATGTTTTGGATAGAAATAAAGACATTTGTGGAAAAAATGAGTTGGAAACTGATAGTAATTTGCAAATTTTTCAAAGGTTAGTTTTTTCGATATTTTTTTTTAACGCTATTGTTGCTATTCTCAACACCCGTTTATTATTTTTATGATTCTTTATTTATTTTGGATATAAATAAATACCTTCATGGAAAGAATGAGACAAAAATTGAATATAGCGACTTTACAAAAATTGATTGACTTTATTTTTCACTTTTTCTCTAATTCGCCATACCTGTTTAATTTTCTGATTATTCTTCATATGTTTTGGAGAGAAATAAAGACTTTAATGGAAAAAAAAATGAGTTGAAAACAGAAATTAGCAATTTTGCAAAATTTTCAAAAGCTCAACGATTTTGGAAGTTTTGATAGATAATTCATTTTTTTAATAATTTTTTTAGAATTTTTTTTAATTTAATTAATTTTTTTGCTTTACTCGTTTAATTTTTGAATTATTCTTTATATGTTTTAGATAGAAATAAATAATTTTTGAAAAAAAAAGCCGAAAACTGAAATTAGCAATTTTACACAAAATTTTAAAAGGCTATAATCCACAAATTTGTAATTTTTTTGATATTTATTTTTTTGTCGATTTTGCGACTATTCTCCACACCTGTTTATTATTTTTATGATTTTATATTTATTTTGGATAGAAATAAACACTTTCATAGAAAGAATAGGACAAAATTTGGATAGCAAATTTTCAATTGCCATATTCCACAAATTTATAGATTTTTTGGTATTTTTTTTCTTAAAATTTTTCTACTAAACCCTAACACTCTAAATGAATAAAGCCCCAAACCCAAAACCAAAAATATGAAAATAGAAACCCGAATCTCAACCCCCAAACCCCAAACCTAAACTCCCAAACCCAAAACCCTAATTTTCAATGGGAATCCACAAATCTGTAGTTTTTTCGTTATTTCTTTTTAACGTTTTTCCTGCTATTCTTCACACCCATTTATTATTTTTATTATTTTGGTTAAAAATAAACACTTTAATGGAAAAGTGAGTAAAAAATTGAATATTTCGATTTTGCACAATTTTGTAAGGTTACAATCCACGATTTTATAAGTTATGTTGGATTATTCATTTTTTTTTCTTTTTATTTGTTTTTACTCTTATTATCCGTACCCTTTTATTCTTTTTATTATTATTTACATGCTTTAGATAGAAATAAGACTTCCATGTAAAGATGGGTCGGAAACTGAAACTAACAATTTTGCAATATTTTAAAAAGCTATATAATACACAAATTTGTTGATTTTTTCAATATTTCTTTTTTTAATGTTCTTGCAACTATTCACTGCACCCGTTTATTATTTTTATGATTCTTAATTTGTTTAGATAGAAATAAACATTTTCATGGAAAGAATTGGACAAAAATTGAATATAGCAAATTTACAAGATTTTAAAAGACTTTAATCCACGACTTTAGATGGTAATTTCGTTTTCACTTTTGCTCTAATACTCCATACCCATTTAATTTTTTAATTATTCTTCATATGTTTTGGAGAGAAATAAAGACTTCCATGGAAAAAAATTAGCAATTTTGCAAAATTTTCAAAGGCTATATCCACAAATTTGTAGGTTTTTTGGAAATTTATTTTTTAACTTTTTCCTACTACTCTCTACACCAGTTTATTATTTTTTTTACAATTCTTTATTTGCTTTGGGTAGAAATAAACACTTTCAAGGAAAGAATGAAACAAAAATTGAATACAGCGAATTTACTAAATTTTAAAAGGCTTTAACCCACGATATTAGAAGTTTTGATGGATTTTTTTTTTTTTTTTTTTTTTGCTTTTGCTTTGGTCTCCAATTCTCCATACTCATTTAATTTTCTAATTATTTTTTTATATGTTTGGATAGAAATAAAGACTTTCGTGGATAAAATGAGCCGAAATCTAAAATTAGCAATTTTGCAAAATTTTCAAAGGCAATAATCCACAAATTTGTAGTTTTTTTATTTTTTTTTAACACTTTTGCTGCTATTATCCACACCCGTTTATTGTTTTTATGATTCGTTATTTGTTTTGGTTACAAATAAACACTTTCATGGAAAGAATGAGACAAAAATTATATATAGCGAACTTACAAGATTTTCAATTGCTATAATCCACAAATTTGCAGTCTTTCTGGTATTTCTTTTTAAAAATTTTCTTGCTAAACCCTAAACCCCTAAAACTTTAAACCAATAAAACCCCCAACCCCAACCCCAAAACTCAAGCCCCAAACCCCAAACCCCTAAAACCCTTACCCCCAAACACCAAATTTTCAATGACAATCCACAAATTTGTAGTTTTTTCGATGTTTCTTGTTAACATTTTCCTGTTATTTTCCACACCCATTTATTATTTTTATTGATTTTTGATAGAAATAAATACTTTAATAGAAAAATGAGTAAAAAATTGAATATTGCGATTTTGAACAATTTTGTAAGGTTACAATCCACGATTTTGTAAATTATGTTTGATTATCCTTTTTTTTTTTTTTTTTTTTTGCTTTTGCTCTTATTTTCCATACCCTTTTAATCTTATTATTATTGTTTATATGTTTTAGACATAAATAAAGACTTTCATGCAAAGATGAGTCAGAAACTGAAACTAACGATATTGCAAAATTTTTAAAGGCTATAATCCACAAATTTGTAAATATTTTTCAATATTTCTTTTTTTGAATGCTTTTGCTGCTATTTTCCACACCCGTTTATTATTTTTATGATTCTTTATTTTTTTTTGGATTGAAATAAATACCATCATTGAAAGAATGTGACAAAAATGAGTATAGCGAATTTACAAAATAAAAAAGGCCTTAAATCCACGGCTTTGGAAGTTTTGATGGATAATTCGTTTTTTCCCGTTTTTGCTCTAATTCTCCATACCCGTTTAATTTTCTATTTGTTCTTTATATGTTTTTTAGAGAAATAAAGATTTTCTTTCTAAAATTGGGCAAAAGCTTAAATTAGCAATTTTGCAAAATTTTGAAAGGCAATTCACAAATTTGTAGGTTTTTTTTATACTTGTTTTTTAAACTTTTTCCTTGCAACTCTCCACACCCTTTTATTCTTTTATTGCTTTTTGATAGAAATAAACACTTTCATTAAAAGAATGAGTAAAATACTGAATATAGAGATTTTGCAAATTTATGAAAGGTTATAATCCCCCGAAAATATCGGGAATGGGCTTTGATGATGATGAAAGGCTATAATCTCCCATTTTTGAAGTTTGGTTGGATTATTCTTTTTTCGCTTTTACTCTTATTCTCCGCGCCCATTTATTCTTCTTGTTATTATTTATATATTTTGGATAGAAAGAAAGACTTCAATGGAATGAATGAGTCAGAAACTGAAATTAGCTATTTTGCAAATTTTTCAAAGACTATCCACAATTTGTAGTTTTTTTTTCGATATTTTTCTTTTATAATTTTTCTGTTATTCTCCACATCCGTTTATTATTTTTATTATTCTATATTTGTTTTACACAGAAATAAACTATTTTTTGAAACAATGAGTCCAAATTGAATATAGAGATTTGCAAAATTTTGAAAGGGTATATAATCCATGATTTTGTAAGTTATGTTGGATTATTATTATTTTTTCTTTTTTTTGCTCTTATTCTCCATACCCTTTTAATATTCTTATTATTGTTTATATGTTTTGGAAAGAAATAAAGACTTTCATACAATGATGAGTCAAAAACTGTAACTAACGATTTTGCAAAGATTTAAAAGTCCATAATCCACAAATTTGTAGATTTTTTCAATATTTTGTTTTTAACGCTTTTGCTGCTATTCTCCATACCCGTTTATTATTATTATGACTCTTTATTTGTTTGTGATAGAAATAAACACTTTCATGAAAATAATGAGACAAAAATTGAATATAGTGAATTTACAAAATCAAAGGCTTATAATCCACAAATTTGTAGGTTTATTTTATATATATTATTTTTATTTTTTTTCAAAGGCTAATCCACAAATTTGTAGTTTTTTTTATATTTCTTTTTTTTAACGATTTTGCTGCTGTTCTCCACACCCGTTTATTATTTTTATAATTCTTTATTTATTTTGGATAGAAATAAAAATGTTAATGGAAAAAATGAGTCGGAAATTGAAATTAACAATGCTATAATCCACAAATTTGTAAAATAAAATTCAATATTTTCTTTTTTAACGTTTTGCTGCTATTCTCCACACCCGTTAATTATTTTCATGATTCTTTATTTTATTTTATTTTGGATAGAAATAAACACCTTCAGGGAAAGAATAGGTCAAAAATAAATATAGCGAATTTACAAAATTTTAAAAGGCTTTAATCCATAATTTTGCTCTAATTATCCATACCCGTTTAATTTTCTAATTATTTTTATATGTTTTTTAGAGAAATAAATACTTTCATGGAAAAATGAGCCAAAAACTGAAATTATCAATTTTGCAAAAATTTCAAAGGCTATAATCCACAAATTTGCAGTTTTTTCGATATTTCTTTTACACCTTTTTTTTTATTTTTACTGCTTTTTGTTAGAAATAAACACTTTCATTAACAAAAAGAGTAAAATATTGAATATAGCGATTTTGCAAATTTTTTAAAGGCTATAATCCCCAATTTTGGAAGTTTGGTTAAATTATTCATTTATTCGCTTTTACTCTTATTCTCCGTGCCCGTTTATTCTTTTTATTATTCTTTATATATTTGGATAGAAATAAAGACTTCAATGGAATGAATGAGTCGAAAACTGAAATTAGCGATTTTGCAAATTTTTTTGATTTTGTAGTTTTTTAGGATATTCTTTTTTATAGTTTTTCTTTTATTCTTCATACCCATTTATTATTTTATTATTCTATATTTGTTTTGGACAGAAATAAACTCTTTTTTGAAAGAATGAGGCAAAATTGAATATAGTGATTTTGCAAAATTTTCAAAGGCACAATCCACGATTTTGTAAGTTATGTTGGATTATTATTATTTTTTCATTTTTTTGCTTTTGCTCTGATTCTCCTTACCCTTTTAATCTTCTTCTTATTATTTATATGTTTTGAAAAGAAATAAAGACTTTCATGCAAACATGAGCCGGAAACTGTAACTAACGATTTTGCAAAGATTTAAAAGGCTATAATCCACAAATTTGTAGATTTTTTTTCAACATTTCATTTTTTAACACTCCATACCCGTTTATTAATTTGATGACTATTTATTTGTTTTGGATAGAAATAAACACTTTCATGAAAATAATGAGACAAAAATTGAATATAGCGAATTTAAAAAAATTTCAAAGGCTTATAATCCACAAATTTGTAGTTTTTTTTTTTTCTATTTTAAAAATTTTCATGCAAAACTATAAAACTTTAAACCACTAAACTCCTAAAATCCTAAACCTCATATCCTAAACCCCAAACCCGAAACCCGGATTCCGAACCCCAAACCCCCAAATTTCAATGGGAATCCACAAATTTGTAGTTTTTTCGTTATTTCTTTTTTGATGTTTTTCCTGATATTATCCACACTAATTTGTTATTATGTATAGAAATAAACAGTTTAATGAAAAAGTGAGTAAACAATTGAATATTGCCATTTTGCACAATTTTGTAAGGCTGTGATCAATGATTTTGCAAGTTATGTTACTTTATTTGATTTTTTTTGTTCTTATTCTCCATACCCATTTATTTTTCTTATTATTGTTTAAATGTTTTAGATAGAAATAAAGCCTTTCATGCAAAGTTGATTCGGAAACTGAAACTAACGATTTTGCAAAATTTTAAAAGGTTATGTCATTATTTCCAAATTGGTAGATTTTGTCATTATTTCTTTTTTAACGTTTTTGATGCTATTCTCCACACCCGTTTATTATTTTTATGAATCTTTATTTATTTGGGATAGAAATAAACATCGTCATGGAAAGAATAAACAATTGCGAGTTTACAAAATTTTTAAAGGCTTTAATCCAAGATTTTGGAGGCTTTGATGGATAATTCATTTTTTTTTCCGCTTTTGCTCTGATTCACCATACCCGTTTAATTTTCTAATTAATCTGTATAGGTTTTGGATAGAAATAAAGACTTTCATGAAAAAAATGAGCCCAAAACTGGAATTAGCAATTTTGCAAAATTTTCAAAGGCTATATAATCTGAAAATTTGTAGTTTTTTTCGATTTTTATTTTTTTTATTTTACTTTTTCCTTTCACACTCCACACCAGTTAATTATTTTTACAATTGTTTATTTGTTTTGGATAGAATTAAACACTTTCATGGAAATAATGTGACAAAAATTGAATATAGCGAATTTACGAAATTGTAAAGGCTTTTTTAATCCACAATTTGGAAGTTTTTATGGATATTTCATTTTTTTCCCTTTTGCTCTAATTCTCCATACTCGTTTAATTTTCTAATTATTCTTTATATGTTTTGGATAGAAATAAAGACTTTGTGGGAAAAAAAAATAAGTCGAAAACTGAAATTAGCAATTTTGCAAAATTTTCAAAGGTAATTCACAAATTTGTTGTTTTTTGATAATTTTTTACGCTTTTGCTGCTATTCTCCACACCGGTTTATTATTTTTATGATTCTTTATTTGTTTTGGAAAACATGAGCCGGAAACTGAAATTAGCAATTATTATTTTGCAACAAAAATTCAAAAGCTATAATCCACAAATTTGTAGTTTTTTCGATATTTTTTTTAACTTTTTTTGCTACTCTCCACATTAGTTTATTGTTTTTACGATTATTGATTTGTTTTACATAGAAAAAAACACTTCATGGAAAGAATGAGACAAAAATTGAATATAAAGATTTTTTAAAATTTTATAAGGCTTTAATCCACGATTTTGGAAGTTTTGATGGATATATATTTTTTTTTTTGCTTTTGTCCTAATTATCCATACTCGTTTAATTTTCTAATTATTCATTATATGTTTTGGATATAAATAAAGACTTTTGGAAAGAAAAAAAAAGAGCCGGAAAATGAACTTAGCAATTTTGTAAAGTTTTCAAAAGCTATAATCCACAAATTTGTAGTTTTTTTGATATTTCATTTTTAACTATTTTGTTGCTATTCTCCACTCTTGTTAATTATTTTTATGATTATTTATTTTTTTTAGATAGAAATAAATACTTTCATGAAAACAATGAGACAAAAATTGGATATAGCGAATTTACAAAATTTTCAAATGCTATAACCCACAAATTTGTAGTTTTTTTGGTATTTCTTTTTTAAAATTTTTCTTGCTAAAACCTAAAACTCGAGACAAATTTTTATTGCAAAGATTTAAAAGGCTATAATCCACAAATTTGTAGATTTTTCAATATTTCCTTTTTAACGCTTTTGCGGGTATTCTCCACATCCATTTATTATTTTTATGTCTCTTTATTTGTTTTTTATAGAAATACACACTTTCATGGAAATAATGAGAAAAAATTTGAATATAGCGAATTAAGAAAATTTTCAAAGGCTTATAATCGATAAATATATATATTCTTGTTAAACCATAAAACCCTAAATCACTAAATCTCTAAACTCGAAAACCAAAACCCCAAATCCCAAATCCTGAACCCCGAACCAAACCCCTAAAACCCTAACCCCATAACCCCAAATTTTCAATGGGAATCTTTAAATTTGTAGTTTTTTCGATTATTCTTTTTTGACGTTTTTCCTGCTATTCTCCACACACATTTATTATTTTATTATTTTTATTAGAAATGAACACTTTAATGGAAAAGTGAGTAAACAATTGAATATTGCGATTTTTCAATTTTGTAAGTTATGTTGGATTATTCATTTTTTTTTTTTTTGCTCTTATTCTCCATGCCCTTTTATTTTTCTTATTATTGTTTATATATTTTAGATTGAAATAAAGACTTTCATGCAAAGATGAATAAAAAACTAAAACTAACAATTTTGCAAAATTTTAAAAGGCTATATATAATCTACAAATTGGTAGATGTTTTCATTTTTTTCAACGTTTTTGTTGCTATTCTCCACACCCGTTTATTATTTTTATGATTCTTTATTGTTTTGGATAGAAATAAACATCGTCATCGAAAGAATCGGACAAAAATTGAATATCGCGAATTTACAAATTTTTTAAAGGCTAATCCATGATTTTGAAGGTTTTGATGGATAATTCGTTTTCTCCTCTTTTTCTCTAATTCACCATACTCGTTTAATTTTATAATTATTCTTTATAGGTTTGGATAGAAATAAATACTTTCACAGAAAAAATGAGCCATAAACTAGAATTAGCAAAATTTTCAAAAGCTATAAACAACAAATTTGTAGTTTTTTTTTTTTTTTTTACTTTTTCCTGCTATACTCCACACCGGTTTATTATTTTTATAATTGTTTATTTGTTTTGGATAGAATTAAACACTTTCATGGAAAGAATGAGACAAAAATTGAATATAGCGAGTTTATAAAATTTTAAAGGCTTTTTAATCCACAATTTTGGAAGTTTTGATGGATATTTCATTTTTTTTTCTTTTACTCTAATTCTCCATACTCGCTATTTCTTTTTTAAAGTTTTTCGTGCTATTCTCCACACATGTTTATTATTTTTATTGGTTTTGGATAGAAATAAAAACTTTAATGGAAAAATGAGTAAACAATTGAATATTGCGATTTCGTACAATTTTGTAAGTTATGTTGGATTATTCTCCATACCCTTTTAATATTCTTCTTCTTATTGTTTATATGTTTTAGGTAGAAATAAAGACTTTCATACAAAGATGAGTCGAAAACTGAAACTAACGATTTTGCAAAATTTTAAAACCTATATAATCCATAAATTTGTAGATTTTTTTTCAATAAATTTTTTTAAACGTTTTTGCTGACATTCTCCACACCAGTTTATTATTTTAATGAATCTTTAATTTTTTTGGAAAGAAATAAACCCCTTCATGGAAAGAATGAGACAAAAATTGAATATAGCGAATTTACAAAATTTTAAAAGGCTAAAATCCACGATTTTGGAAGTTTTGATGGATAATTCATTTTTTTCCACTTTAACTCTAATTCTCCATACCCGTTTAATTTTATAATTATTATTCATATGTTTTGAGGTAAATAAAGACTTTCATGGAAAAAATGAATCAAAAACTTAAATTAGCAATTTTGTAAAATATTCAAAGGCTATAATCTACAAATTTATAGTTTTTTATATTTCTTTTTTTTAATGTTTTTCCTGCTAGTCTCCACACCCGTTTATTATTTTTATTGATTTTGGATAGAAATAAAAATTTTAATGGAAAAATGAGTAAACAATTGAATATAGCGATTTTGCACAATTTTGTAAGGATACAATCCTCGATTTTGTAAGTTATGTTGGATTATTCGGGTTTTTTTTTTTTTTTTTGCTCTTATTTTCCATACCCTTTTAATCTTCTTATTATTGTGTATATGTTTTGGATAGAAATAAAGACTTTCATGCAAATATGAGTCATAAACTAAAACTAACGATTTTGCAAAATTTTCGAAGGCTATAATCCAAACCCCAAACCTCAATCCCCAACTCGCAAACCCCTAAAACCCTCACCGCCAAGCCCCAAATTTCAATCGTAATCCACAAATTTGTAGTTTTTTTGGATATTTTTTTTAACGTTTTTCCTGATAATTTCCACACACAGTTATTATTATTATTATTATTATTATTATTATTATTATTATTATTGATTTGGATAGAAATAAACACTTTAATGGAAAAATGGGTGAATTTTTTAATATTGCGATTTTACGCAAATTTGCAAGGTTACAATCCACGATTTTGTAAGTTATGTTTCATTATCCTTTTTTTTTTGCTCTTATTTTTCATACCCTTTTAATCTTTTTATAATTGTTTATATGTTTTAGATAGAAATAAAGACACTTTCATGCAAAGATGAGTCTGAAACTAAAATTAACGATTTTGCAAAATTTTTGAAGGCTATAATCCACAAATTTGTAAAAACAATTTAACGTTTTTACTGCTATTTTCCACACACGTTTATTATTTTTATGACTCTTTATTTGTTTTAGATAGAAATAAACACCGTTATGGAAATAATGGGACAAAAATTGAATATTGCGAATTTACAAAAGTTTTAAAGGGTTTTAATCCTCGATTTTTGAGTTTTTTTTTTTTGCTATAATTCACAATACTCATTTAATTTTCCATTTATTCTTTATAGATTTTGTATAGAAATAAAGACTTTCATGGAAGAATTGAGCCGGAAAGTGGAATTAGCAATTTTGCAAGATTTTCAAGAGCTATAAACCACAAATTTGTAGTTTTTCGATTTTTTTTTTTTACTTTTTTCCTGCTACATCCACACCAGTTTATTATTTTTACAATTGTTTATTTTTTTTGATAGAATTAAACACTTTCATGGAAATAATGAGACAAAAATTTAATATCGCGAATGTATAAATTTTTAAAGGCTTAATCCACGATTTTGGAAGTATTGATGGATACTTTTTTTTTTTTTTTTGCTCTTATTCTTCATATCCTTTTAATCTTCTTAATTTTGTTTATATGTTTTCGATAGAAATAAAGACTTTCATGCAATGATGAGTCGGAAACTAAAATAACGATTTTGCAAAATTTTAAAAGGCTATAATCCACAAATTTGTAGCCTTTTCTATATTTCTTTTTAAAAAATATTCCAACTAAACCCTATACCCCTAAAACTCTTAAGCCAATAAAACCCAAAACCTGAAACCCGAACTCGAACCCCAAATCCGGAATCCCAAACCTCGAACCCCAAACCTCATTCCCCAAATCGCAAACCCCAAACCCCTAAAACCCTAAACGCCAAGCCTCAAATTTTCAATCGCAATCAACAAATTTGTAGTTTTTTTGCTATTTCTTTTTTAACGTTTTTCCTGCTAATTTCCACACCCATTTATTATTTTTATTGATTTTGTATAGAAATAAATACTTTAATCTAAAATGAGTAAAACATTGAATATTGCGATTTTGCGCAAATTTGCAAGGCTGTAATCCACAATTTTGTAAGTTATGTTTGATTATCCGTTTTGTTTTTTTTTTTTGCTTTTGCTCTTATTTTCCATACCCTTTTAATCTTCTTATTATTGTTTATATGTTTTAGATAGAAATAAAGACTTTCATGCAAAGATGAGTCAGAAACTGAAACTAACGATTTTGCAAATTTTCAAAGGCTATATAATCCACAAATTTGTAAATTTTTTTCAATATTTCTTTTTTTTAGCGTTTTTGCTGCTATTCTTCACACCTGTTTATTATTTTTATGATTCTTTTTTTTTTGGATAGAAATAAACCCCATCATGGAAAGAATGTGAGGAAAATGAATATAACAAATTTACAAAATTTAAAAGGCTTTTGCCCTAATTCTCCGCTTTTGCCGTAATTCTCCATACCATTTAATTTTCTAATTATTCTTTATATGTTTTGGAGAGAAGTAAAGATTTTCTTTCAAAAAATGGGCGAAAGCTGAAATTAGCAATTTACAAAATTTTCAAAGGCAATTCACAAATTTGAAGTTTTTTATTTTTTATTTTTTCCTACTACTCTCCACACCCTTTTAATTTTTATAGTAATAAGCACTTTCATTAAAAGAATGAGTAAAATATTTAATATAGCGATTTTGCAAATTTTTGAAAGGCTATAATCCTCAAATTTGGAAGTTTGGTTGGATTATTCTTTTATTCGCTTTTACTCTTATTCTTCGTGCCCATTTATAATTCTTATTATTATTTTTTATATATTTTGGATAGAAAGAAAGGATTCAATGGAATGAATGAGTTGGAAACCGAAATTAGCGATTTTGCCAAATTTTCAAAGACATTCGGCAATTTATAGTTTTTTTCGATATTACTTTTATCATTTTTCTATTATTCTCCACACCCATTTATTATTTTATGACTCTTTATTTGTTTTTGATAGAAATAAACACTTTTATGAAAATAATGAGACAAAAATTGAATATAGCAAATTTACAAAATTTTCAAAGGCATATCCACAAATTTGTAGTTTTTTTTTTGTACTTTAAAAAAAAAATTCTTTCTAAACCATAAAACCCTAAACCCGAAAACTGAAAATCGAAACCTGAACCTCAAACCCCATACCCCAATTCTTAATCCCCGAACTCCAAGCCTTAACCCTCAAATCGCAAACCCAAACCCCTAAATATCTAACACCCAAACCACAAAACCCAAAATTTCAAAGGCAATCCTCAATTTGTAGTTTTTTCATTATTTTTTTTAACGTTTTTCCTGCCATTCTCCACACCCGTTTATTATTTTTATTAATTTTGGATATAAATAAACACTTTAAATGAAAAAATGAACAAACAACATAATATTGCGATTTTGCACAATTTTGTAAGGTTGTAATCCACGATTTTGTAAGTTATGTTGGATTAATCGTTTTTTGTTCCTTTTTTTTTGCTTTGGCTCTTATTCTTCAAATTCTTTTAATCTTCTTCTTATTATTTATATGTATTAGATAGAATAAAAACATTCATGCAAAGAAGAGTCGGAAATTGAAACTAACGATTTTGGAAAATTTATAAGGCTATAATCCACAAATTGGTTGATTTTTTCATTATTTCTTTTTTTTTAAACATTTTTGTTGCTATTCTCCACACCCGTTTATTATTTTTATGATTCTTTATTTGTTTTGGATTGAAATAAACACCTTCATGGAAAGAATGGGACAAATTTTGAACATTGCAAATTTAAGAAAATTTTAAAGGCCTTAATCCACGATTTTGGAGGTTTTGATGGATAATTCGATTTTTTTTTTCCGTTTTTCCTCTAATTCACCATACCCGTTTGACTTTTTTTTTTTTTTTTTTAAAAATAAACCTCCAGTGGGGAGGGGCAACTGTGGGATGCCAGACCTTTATTACTTATCAAAAAAAGATTTACAAACGATACGGGGGTACATGACGACTTTACCCGTTTTAAGACCAAGAATCTAAATAAAGAAGCCTCTAATTGCCATTAGCCTGAGACGAAAGACAAGTAAAAGACCGGAACCATAAACAAGCACAAGCAAAACAGATTGCGAGCATTCATCTTCCAACCCATGACTAAACACGCTGAAATATCCTGACTAAGAAATATGCAAGCTGAAAACTGTGTCGCAACAACACAAAAATCTGCAAGCCACACTGTGTCGCAGTAGAGTGCAGGGAGCTCACCACTGCAATCTAGAAAGCCGCATCATAGCAACGAACCCCTTCCAATGTCGCAACAACACACAAGCGCATTCCCTGCTGGACTAACTGTGGCGCAGCAGACGCACCCCTGCAATCCCAGCAGGCCGCACCATTGCAAAGGTCGGAGCAGCACTTCCAGCAAACGAGCAGCACCGAGAGGGAGCCCCCAACTGGGGCAGAGACGCCCTGTTTTACAGCAGAGAGCTCTGCCGAAACAGAGGGAAGCCACAGCATATCCGCGCAATACTGCTAGCAGCAGCAAGTCCGCAACGGAACGCCATATCGCCCGGACAGCCAACGCAACGAAACGCACCAATACCAGGGGGTTACGCATCCCCATGGCGAATGTACGCCGTATGAAGACGATCTAACACAGCCAATCCAGCAACTTTCCTAGGCAAATCTGTCCCATTGTAATGAACTGTCCGGTGATCCTTTAGAGCTCTATCCGCCAATGAGTCAGCCACCGCATTGGCCTCTCGATAGATATGATGACATTCTAAAGTCATATTCGCTGCCAAAGACTTTATATTTTTTAAAATATTCTCCAAATGCCAAGGTATTTTTAGTGAATCCTTAAACCAACCACAGACAAGTTCCGAATCCGTTTGGATAACCACCCTTGTAAAACCCCAATCTAGGCAAAGGCGAAGGCCCTCCAAAAGAGCCAAAATTTCTGCTTTATTGTTGGAACCTGCGCCAATGAAAATTTGTTTTCCCACCACACAAAAACCACTCGAGTCTCTAATAATCACACCACCGGATGCCATGTCCTTGCGATAGGCTCCATCCACATTGAGCGAAACAAAGTCTATGGGGGGAGGGTGCCAAAAAACAATTCTAGCCAACTTCCTGCTAACTGGCAGCACGTTCAACCCCAAAACCCGAAGGGGGGCCTTATTTCGGCTAACCTGCTTGGGTATTATGAAAGAATTTGCTAATCGCAACTGTCGCCTAATGTTCAAAATCGCAAATGCGATATTAGGGGGAACATTTTCATGAACACTTTTGCATCTTTGTTTCCAAATTTCCCATAAAATAAACATTGGAGTAAGGAATAAAAGCACACCTGATTGCGATTCGCGATTAGCTCTCTTGAACCAGATGACTAACACCGTGGAGATATCTGCTGGTCGCCGAATATGAACATCAAATACCCCATCAAAGTGTCGCCATACCTGCAAGGCCAAATCGCCGTCAAGAAAAAGATGCTTCAAGGATTCTTGTTTTGGCGACCTACAACAGTGACATCTGGAAGCCAGACTGAAACCACATCTATATAATTCCCCGTCCACTGGCACTCCTCGATGAAGTAGTTTCCACACAAAAACTGAAATTCTGGAGGGAAGGAGAACTTGCCAAAGCATGGGACTTATTATATTTACCCGCCCCTTTATACGTAACAGTTCATAGGCCGACTGAAGGGAGAAAAGACCATTCTTATTAGGAACCCACACACACGTATCCTTCTCCTGGGCCGCCCCACATAAACTATCTGCAAAAAGATCACAAACCAAGCTTCTAAGATCTGGGTGAACCATTTCGAAATTATTCGAAATCACCTCATTGACCGTTGGCCAAAAACCTTGGTTGGACAAAGCCGTCGATCTACTAAAAGAAGCCACCAAGTTCCAGTTTTCCTCAAAAAAACTGCTGTCCCCCAAGCCAATACGCCAAAGCGAGTTACTCAAAAGAAGAGGTCTTCCAAGCATAATTTCTTTAAGAAACGGAGAAGACCCGGCTTTGACAGGCTGACTATTCAAGGCAACTCCTTGTATCCAGTATTTGCTCCTCATAAAAGTAGCCCATAAAGAATCGGAAGTTCGCATTCGCCAAAGGGCCTTGATTCGAAAGGCTTTCATCACGACCAACAAGTCCCTAACACCCAAACCACCTTCCGCCTGAGGCATGCAAATTTTAGTCCAAGGCACCCATTTTTTCCTTAAGCGGCCTTCACAATCCCCCCAGAAGAAATCCGCCATCAAACTATTAATACGATCTAGAACTGCACGTGGTACACACATGACACTCAAAGTATAAATAGGAATCGAACTAAGGACATGCTTAATCAGAATCAGTCTACCTCCTGGAGATAACAATTTCGCCTTCCATCCCTGAATACGAGCTTGGATCTTAAGAATTAAATCTTCAAAATATGATATTTTCACTCTCCCTTGGAATAAAGGCCCGCCCAAATATTTCAATGGGGCAACACGAAAATGGAAATCTGTATAAATTTTTATTGCCACTATACGCTCCGCTTCTGCCCTGTCATCCAAAGTAAAAGAACTTTTTCCTTCATTGATTTTCTGCCCCGAGAGCCGACAATATCGCCGCAGAAACTCCATACATCCCACAACTGATGATTGACGGCCATTTAAAAAAATAAGCGTGTCATCTGCATACAGAAGATGTGAGATGGGGCTGCAATTCCTAGGAGTGTAATAATACCCAATTTTGCCCTTCGCAAAAGCCGATTTCAAACCCCTACTCAACACTTCAGAGGCAATAATGAAAAGGAACGGTGATAGAGGATCACCTTGCCGTAAACCCCGAGAGGATCTGAAGAAACCTTTGTAAACACCCTGAAGAAGGACCGAAAAACCACAAAAGGCCACACAGTTGGAGATGATATGGCAGAATCTACCATGAAACCCAAATTTTTTGAGAACCGCAAGCAAAAAGGGCCATTCCATTCTATCATATGCTTTCTCCATGTCAAGTTTCAGCACCACATTACCCCCAGTAACCTTCCTGTGAATATCTCTCATCAATTCCTGCGCCAGACCAATATTTTCACCAATGAATCTGCCTTTAACAAAAGCACCCTGCTCCGGAGAGATCAACCGTGGCAAGATGTCAACCAACCTATTGCAAAGGATTTTACTGAAGATCTTATATATCACATTAAACAGACTGATTGGGCGGAAATCAGCAAAAGAAACTGGGTTCGCAATTTTAGGTATCAAGGCCATGAAATTCGCCGAAAAAGACGACGGCATTGCCTCCCCTTCAAAAAATTGTATAGCTGCCTCCCAAATATCTCTGCTCAAAAATTCCCAGCAAAACTGAAAGAAATCAGCCGTAAAACCATACCCGTTTGACTTACTAATTATTCTTTATAGGTTTTGGATAGAAATAAAGGCTTTCATGGAAAGAATGAGCCGGAAAATTGAATTGGCAATTTTGCAAAATTTTCAAAGGCTATCCACAAATTTGTAGTTTTTTCGATATTTCATTTTTTAACTTTTTCCTGCTACACTCCACACTAGTTGTACTATTTTAATGATTGTTTATTTGTTTTTTTATAGAAGTAAACACTTTCATTGAAATAATGAGACTAAAATTAAATATAGCGAATTTACAAAATTTTAAAGGCTTTCATTGAAATATTTTTATCCACGATTTTGGAAGTTTTGATGGATAATTTTTTTTTTTTTGCTCTGATTCTCCATGCTCGTTTAATTTTATAATTATTATTTATATGTTTTGGATAGAAATAAAGACTTTCGTGGAAAAATGAGTTCAAAACAGAAATTAACAATTTTGCAAAATTTTCAAAGGCTATATAATCCACAAATTTGTAGTTTTTTTGGTATTTCTTATTTTAACATTTTTGCTTCTATTCTCCACGCCCATTTATTATTTTTATGATTCTTTATTTGTTTTGGATAGAAATAAACACTTTCATTGAAAGAATGAGACAAAAATTGGATATAGAGAATTTACAAAATTTTCAATTGCTATAATCCACAAATTTGTAGTTTTTTAGGTATTTCTTTTATAAAAAATTTCCCGTTAAACCATAAACCCCTAAAACTCTAAAACAAAAACCCCATACCCTAAACCCCAAACCCAAACCCAAAACCCGAAACATAATAACCAAACCCCGAACCCCACACCCCAAACCCCGAATCTCGAATCCCAAATCCCAAACCTCAACCCCCAAACAACAAACCCCAAATTTGGGAAGGCAATCCAAAAATTTGTAGTTTTTAACGTTTTTCCTGCTATTCTCCACACCTGTTTATTATTTTTGATAGAAATAAAAACTTTAATGGAAAAATGAGTAAACAATTGAATATTGCGATTTCATAAGGATGTAATCCATGATTTTGTAAGTTATGTTGGATTACTTTTTTTTTTTTTTTTTGTTCTTATTCTCCATACCCTTTTAATCTTCTTATTATTGTTTATATGTTTTAGATAGGACTTCCATGGAAAGATGAGTCGAAAACTGAAACTAACGATTTTACAAAATTTTTAAAGGCTACATAACCCATAAATTTGTAGACTTTTTTCAATATATATATATATATATAAACATTTTTACTACCATTTGTAGGCTATATATTAACATTTTTACTACCATTCACCACATCCATTTATTATTTTTATTAATCTTTATTTACCATAAACCCCTTTTATGGAAAGAATTGGACAAAAATTGAATATAGCGAACTTACAAAATTTTAAAAGGCATCCACGATTTCGGAAGTTTTAATGGATAATTCATTTTTTCCACTTTAACACTAATTCTCCATACCCGTTTAATTTTCTAATTATTATTCATATGTTTTGGAGGCAAATAAAGACTTTCATGGAAAAAATGAGTCGGAAACTTAAATTAGCAATTTTGCAAAATTTTCAAAGTCTTATCAAATTTATAGTTTTTTTTTTTTTTTTTTTTTTTACTTTTTTCCTGCTATTCTCCACACCCGTTTATTATTTTTGGATAGAAATAAAACTTTAATGGAAAAAATGAGAAAACAATTGAATATTGCGATTTTGCACAATTTTGTAAGGATGTAATTCACAATTTTGTAAGTTAAGTTGGATTATTCGGGTTTTTTTTTTGCTCTTATTCTTCATGCCCTTTTATTTTCTTATTATTGTTTTTGTTGCTATTCTCCCCACCTGTTTATTAATTTTAAGATTCTTTATTTGTTTTGGATATAAATAAACACCGTCATGGATATAATGGGACAAAAATTGAATATTGCGAATTTACAAAAGTTTTAAAGGCTTTGATCCACGATTTTGAAGGTTTTGATGGATAATTTGTTTTTCTCTTTTCTTTTTTCCTAGCCTTTGCTCTAATTCACAATACTTGTTTAATTTTCTAATTATTTTCTATAGGTTTTGTATAGAAATAAAGACTTTCATGGAAAAAATGAGCCAGAAACTGGAATTAGCAATTTTGCAAAATTTTCAAGAGCTATAAACCACAAATTTATATTTTTTTCGATTTTTTATTTACTTTTTTTTACTTGTTTTGAATAGAAATAAACACTTTCATGGAAAAATGAGAAAATTTTGAATATAACAATTTTATAAGTCTTTAATCCACGATTTTGAAAGTTTTGATGGATAGTTCGTTTTTTTTTTTTTTTGCTTTTGCTCGAATTACTCATTTTTTTTCTAATTATTCTTTGTTTGATTTGGATAAAAACAAAGACTTTTGGAAAAAATGAGCCGAAAACTAAAATTAGCAATTTTGCAAAATTTTCAAAGCCTAATCCACAAATTTGTTGTTTTTTGATATATCTTTTTTTTAACAATTTTGCTGCTATTCTCCACACCTGTTTCTTATTTTTATGATTCTTTATTTGTTTTGGATAGAAATAAAATTTTTCGTGGAAAGAATGAGTCGGAACTGAAACTAACGACGCTATAATCCACAAATTTGTAATTTTTTTTTAACGTTTTTGCTGCTATTCTTCTTATTATTCTTTATATATTTGGATAAAAAGAAAGACTTCAATGGAATGAATGCGTCGGAAACTGAAATTAGCGATTTTGCAAATTTTTTGATTTTGTAGTTTTTTTCGATATTCTTTTTTATCATTTTTCTATTATTCTCCACACCCATTTATTATTTTTATTATTCTATATTTGTTTTGGACATAAATAAACTCTTTTTTAAAGAATGAGCCAAAATTAAATAGAGAGATTTTGCAAAATTTTTAAAGGCATAATCCACGATTTTGTAAGTTAATTTGGATTAATATTATTTTTTCCTTTTTTTGCTTTTGCACTTATTCTCCTTACCCTTTTAATCTTCTTATTATTATTTACATGTTTTGAAAAGAAATAAATACTTTCTTGCAAAGATGAGCCGGAAACTGTAACTAACGATTTTGCAAAGATTTTAAAGGCTATATAATCCACAAATTTGTAGATTTTTTCAATATTTCGTTTTTAACGTTTTTGCTATTATTTTCCTTACCCGTTTATTAATTTGATGACTCTTTATTTGTTTTGGATAGAAATAAAACTTTCATGAAAATAATGAGACAAAAATATCCACAAATTTGTAGTTTTTTATTTATTTCTATTTTTAAAATTTTCCTGCAAAACCTTAAAACTGTAAACCACTAAATCTCTAAACCCCTAAAATCCTAATCCCCAAACTTGAAAACCGAAACCCAAACTCCAAACTCAGAACCCCAAATCCCAAACCCCCAGAACGCAAACCCCTAACCAAAACCACTAAAACCCTAAACCCCAAACTCCAAATTTCAATGGGAATCCACAAATTTGTAGTTTTTTTTGTTATTTCTTTTTTGAGGTTTTTCCTGATATTCTCCACACCTGTTTATTATTTTGTATAGAAATAAATAGTTTAATGGAAAAGTGAGTACACAATTTAATATTGCCATTTTGCACATTTGTGTAAGGTTGTAATCCACGATTTTGTAAGTTATGTTGGTTTATTCGTTTTTTTTTTTTGCTCGTATTCTCCATAGCCTTTTATTCTTCTTATTATTGTTTATATGTGTTAGATAGAAATAATTACTTTCATGCAAAAATGAGTAGGAAACTGAAACTAACGATTTTGCAAGATTTTAAAAGGTTGTAATCCACAAATTGGTAGATTTTGTCATTATTTCGTTTTAACGCTTTTGCTAGTATTCTCCACATCCATTTATTATTTTTATGACTCTTTATTTGTTTTGGATAGAAATAAGCACTTTCTTGGAAATAATGGGACAAAAATTGAATATAGTGAATTGACAAAGTTTTCAGAGGCATATAATTAACAAATTTGTAGTTTTTTTATATTTCTTTTTAAAAAAAATTCCTGCTAAACCATAAAACCCTAAACCACTAAATCTCTAAACCCTTAAAACCATAAACCATAAACCCCAAACTCGAAAACTGAAACTGGAACCCACGACCCCAAATCCCAAACCGAACTCCAAACCCTGAACCCCGAAATGCAAACCCCAAAAGCCCCAGACCCCAAACCCCTAAAACCATAACCCCACATTTTCAATGGGAATCTACACCCGTTTTTCCTGTTATTCTCCACACCCGTTTATTATTTTATTAATTTGATTAGAAATGAACACTTTAATGGAAAAGTGAGTAAACAATTGAATATTGCGATTTTCCACAATTTTGTAAGCTATGTTGGATTAATCGTTTTTTTTTTGTTCTTATTCTTATTTTCATGCCCTTTTATTCTTCTTATTATTGTTTATATATTTTAGAAAGAAATAAAGAATTTTAAGCAAAGATGAGTCGAAAACTGAAACTAACGATTTTGCAAAATTTTGAAAGGCTATATATAATTCACAAATTGGTAGATTTTTTCAACATTTTTGTTGCTATTCTCCACACCCATTTATTATTTTTATGATTCTTTATTTGTTTTGGATAGAAATAAACACCGTCATGGAAAGAATTGGACAAATATTGAATATTGCGAATTTACAAAAATTTTAAAGGCTAATCCACGATTTTGGAGGTTTTGATGGATTATTCGTTTTTTTTTTTTTTTTTTGCTTTTCCTCTAATTCACATACCCGTTTAATTTTCTAATTATTCTTTATACATTTTGGATAGAATAAAGAATTTCATTGAAAAAATGAGCCAGAAACTGGAATTAGCAATTTTGCAAAATTTTCAAAAGCTATAAACAACAAATTTGTAGTTTTTTCGATTTTTTTTTAAACTTTTTCCTACTACACTCCACACCAATTTATTATTTTTACAATTGTTTATTTGTTTTGAATAGAATTAAACAATTTCATGGAAAGAATGAGACAAAATTTGAATATAGCGAGTTTACAAAATTTTAAAGGCTTTAATCCACGATTTTGGAAGTTTTGATGGATATATATATATTTTTATTTTTATTTTTTGCTCTAATTCTCCATACTCACTTAATTTTTTAATTATTCTTTATATGTTTTGGATAGAAATAAAGACTTTTCATGGAAAAAAATGAGTCAACAACTGAAGTTAGCAATTTTGCAAAAATTTCAAAGGATATAATCCACAAATTTTTTGTTTTTTCGATATTCTTTTTTAACGTTTTTGCTGCTATTCTCCACACTCGTTTATTATTTTTATGATTCTTTTTTTGTTTTGGATATAAATAAACACCTTCAGGGAAAGAATGGGACAAAATTTGAATATAGTGACTTGTCAAATTTTTTAAAGGCTTTTGCTCTAATTATCCATACCCGTTTAATTTTCTAACTATTCTTCATATGTTTTGGAGACAAATAAAGACTTTAATGAAAAAATGAGTCAAAAACTGAAATTAGCAATTTTGCAAAACTTTCAAAAGTATAATCCACAAAATTGTAGTTTTTTCGATACTTTTTTTTATTTTTTAAACTTTTTTCCGCTACTCTCCACACCTGTTTATTGTTTTTACGATTATTTATTTGTGTTGGATAGAAATAAACACTTTCTTGGAAAAAATTGAATATAACAATTTTATAAGGCTTTTAATCCACGACTTTGGAGGTTGTGATGGATAATTCATTTTTTTTTTTTGCTTTTGCTCAAAGTACCCATACTCGTTTAATTTTCTAATTATTCTTTATATTTTTTGGATAGAAATAATGATTTTTGGAAAAAATGAGCCAAAAACTGAAATTAGCAATTTTGCAAAATTTTCAAAGGCTAATCCACAAATTTATAGTTTTTTAATTTATTTTTTATAACGATTTTGCTGCTATTCTCCACACCCGTTTATTATTTTTATGATTATTTATTTGTTTTGGATAGAAATAAACACTTTCATGAAAAAAATGAGACAAAAATTGGATATAGAGACTTTACAAAATTGTAAATGGCTTTAATACACGATTTTGGAAGTTTTGATGGATAATTCATTTTTTTCACTTTTTCTCCAAGTCTTCATACTCGTTTAATTTTCTAATTATTCTTCATATGTTTTGGAGAGAAATAAATGCTTTAATGGAAAAAATGAGCCGACAACTGAAATTAGCAATTTTGCAAAATTTTCAAAAGCTATAATCCACAAATTTGTAGTTTTTTTCGATATATATATATTTTTTAACTTTTTCCTGCTACTCTCCACACTAGTTTATGGATGAATTGGAAAATGAGTTGTCTGTCGAGATTGTTGACCATAATGAGGCATTGCGTTTTGTCATTGAGCAATCTGTCAGCCGTAGGATTGCTGAATGGTGGTGGGTGGAGCAGTTAGTAATTGCGCTCGATGAAGTTAAGTTGGATATCTCCGCCATGCTGACCACCACCGAAGGGCAGCTTATTTCAACTAAAAATGAGCTTGTTGCGACGAAAAACATGTTGAAGATTGCGGAGGCGGAAGACTGAAAGAGAATTGTTGACGGAAGGGTTGAGCTCTCGACTATATCGAGGGGTTTAGCATTGATTTGTTCAAGTGTCGTTATTTGGTCGATCAAGTCTTCGAGAATGAAGATGGTGAGGAAGGTACTCCGGATCCCCAAGTGATCCTTTAGACGAAGAACCGCCATTCCCTCACCTTTTCGATCTAGCTCCATCATCTACTCTCGTAGTTGAAGGGAGGGCCCCGTCTCCTCCTGTCACTGGCGTTGTTGCCTCTCTTCCATCAGATGCTCATGCTGCTTCTACTGCCCCTTCTCCAAATTTTATATCTTCTTCTCTGATGTTTTGTCTTCTTCTCCGGATGTAACAAAGTGATTTTATGAAAGAAAAACCTTTCCTTTTGACAATGTTGTATTGCCTTTTATATTATTTTTCGTTTTGCATTTTTTTTGAATCGTGATTCGTCTTGGATCATTTTTGTTTACTCATTGCATATGATAAGTGTACTCGCTTCATTTTCCATACTCTGGCAATTTAGGCTTATCCGTATTTCTGTTTTTGCGTTTGCTTGTTGACCATCCAAAGTTTTTTTTCTTTGGCCTTGTCAATTGAGGGATTTTTTCTCGTTAAGATCTTCCCGTATTCGTTTAGTGATCGGGTGTATGGGTTGCTCCAGTAGGTCTTGGCTTGTACGCCAATGTGTTTCATGCTCCAAAGTATTGGCTAGATTGGATGGTTTTGTGAGTGAATTAGCTCGTACCTTTTTATTTTTAGGTTTGTCGTGGTTGTCGAAGTAAGTCATCTTGCGTATCTCCAGTTTTGCTTATTGGTCTGATACTTTGATCGGCCAGAAGGCCTCTACAACTATATCTTGATTTATATTTTTGGACTTTCTGATCCAACATATAGGGTTGAATAAGTTGACTTGGTCGTCCCAACTTCGTTGGTCTAGCATATTTGTCGACCCAAAGTTTATCCGAGTAAGTTGACTCGTTTGACTCAACTTTTACTTCGTTGGTTGACCCAAAGTTTGAGTAAGTTGACTCATTCATCTCAACTTTTACTTCATTGGTTTGATGTGTTGTCAACCTAAAGTTTATTTAAGTAAAGTTGAGTTGTTCGTCCCAACTTTTACTTCGTTGATCTAACGCGTTGCTCGACCCGAAGTTTATTTGAGTAAGTTGACTTGTTTGTCCTAACTTTTACTTCGTTGATCCGACACATTGGTCGGCCCAAAGTTTATTTGAGTAAGTTGACTTGTTCGTCCCAACTTTTACTTCGTTAGTTAACTCGAAGTTTACTTGAGTAAGTTGACTTGTTCGTCCCATATTTTACTTCGTTGGTCTGACGAGTTGATCGACCTGAAGTTTATTTAAGTAAGTTGACTTGTCCGTCCCAACTTTTACTTCATGGTTGATCAGACCAGAAGTTTTGCTTCTGACTTATGCATCCTGACCCTTTGTTTGTGGCTAGATATGCCAATTGTTTTTCATTGTTTGGCTTTAATGCCTCAATTTTGGGCGTAAGATGGAGATTTTTGAACTCGGAGTTTTATTGATAACCCCATTTCGAGTGCTTAACAACCTATGGTAGTAGCAGTCATTTTTTTCCTTATAAAGTTGCGTTGTATTGTAGGATCCGCATTGCATTTTTCTTACTGCTGCTTGGTTTGTTTTGCCTTGAGTGGTCTTAACGTGTTCGTTGTAACTTATTATTTCATGATTCTCTGTAGTTTTTTTGTTCGTATAATGTTGACGTGAGATAGCTAATAAACTCGGAATGCTTCTTGATCGAATCATCGGGTGTGTACCATTGACAGGTTGGTTTGGATGAGCAAGAATAAAATGTAGCCCCAAAATTTCCAATCATGCTCACATCATTACTTGCTTCATTCGTCGAATCAAATTTATTTGCGTCAATTTCATTGTCGGTAAGAGGCTTTGTTGGCCTTGTCATGGATAATGTGGGTCAAGCTTGTATTTGTCAGTAAGTTCTTTTGACTATATCAATTGGTTGGTCCCCATTTAAAGTGCTAATTTCTTCGCGTTCCTCGTTGTGAGTTGTCGTATTGATTTATCTGGTCTCGTTTGATGGCATTGGCGCTCCTACTTCAATATAGATTAGCTCGAGGGGCGATGTTATTGGTTGTTTCTTCGGTTGGCTTGACTGTTTGCTTCTTCCAGTTGTGCAGTGTAAGGTGTATATTACTCCTCTGGGTTGTTCTTTTGAGCCCGCAGTGGTGTCCACTTTTTCTTTCCCTTTGGACTATTTTATCAGGCAACTCGATGAATTCGTCGAGTCGTCCTCTTTGAATCCAGTGCTCGATTTCATCTTTCAGGTTGTAGTAATCTTCGGTGTCATGCCCATGATCATTATGAAAATAGTAGTAGTTGCTCTTGTCTCGCCTTTTTGGGTCTCCTCTCATTTTGAGTGGCCAATTGACATCTTCCTATTTTGCCATGGGTATTAGTATGTTCGCTTGACTTGTCTTCAAGGTCGTGTATGGTTTTATGTCTTTTTCACCACGCTTGTTACTCGCTCATGCCTGGGCCTTGTCGATTCTAGCTTTCTGAATTCTTGTTGGTTGAATTTGAGCCTCCCATTGTTCCGGTGCCTATTTTTCTGAACGTTTTCCTCCTGAGGTTTGTCGTCTCTCCTTTCACGCCTCTTCGAGTGGGCCTCCCTCTCAGATTCGATCTTCTTTCTGAGGGCTATCATTTCCTCGAGAGTGATGTGCTTTTGAGCGGTCTTTAATAGAATTGCCATTTTTCAGGGGTTCTAGGTGAAGAACATAAAAATGGTCATCTTTTCAGTTCGGCGATGAAAGTAGCGATGGTCGTGTCGTCGCTGCATCCGTCGATCATTTTCAACTTGTTAGTAAAATGAGTGACGTACTCCCTTATTGTCTCTTCGGGCTTTTGTTTGAGATGAAACAAATAATGTGGCTCCTTCCTCAACTGTTGACTGTCGATGAACCTTGTGATGAAGGTGGTAGCTAGCGCCTGCAATGAGTCTATCAACTTTGGTGGTAGGTTGTTGAACAAATTCATTATTGTGGAGGTGAGACTGGTTGAGAACGTTCTGCATAAGATAGATTATGTGCTCTCCTTCAACACCATCATGTGATAAAAGTGTCGCAAATGGTTTGTCGAAACTGTAGTGCCATCATACGCTTCAAACTTTGGTGGGATGAACTTCTCTGGCATAGAAGTCACCATGACTGCGTTGAAAAATGGTGGTTTGGCTAATTTGTACAGTACATTAGGATCTATGACTTTAATCCTGAATGATATTTCAGCAGGGGTCCCGTCATTTTGGGGTCCCATCTTGAAGTGGTTCGCTGGTTTCACTTGCTATTCTCCACCACCGAGTGCTTCGTGGGAATCAGTGCATGAAGGGACTGTCAGAGCAGAGGCGTGATGGGCATTTTCTCAAAAGGAATGAAACTCTTTTTAGTATCACTATCTATTACAAAACACGTTTTGGCATATTTTTGTTTATCGAAAAGGAATGACTATTGCTTGAAAATCAATCTCATCATTGTGACGAGACCCCTTAGGTCTATCAAGCTCTCACATCTTTGTTGATTATTTGTTTTCTCCGCTACTGTTCCAGAGGAAGCTACTGAGACAGTGGTTTTCTAGATTCACCTGTTGAGGTTCTGTAGAAATTTTGTTGGCAGAGTTTTGTTGGGGTGGCGCTTGGACGGAGTCGGCACACTGGGCACACTCGTGGGTGAATTTTTCCACCATTTTGATCATACAATCCATCAAGGGTCTGTGGCAGCGTCGCCAGACGTCTGTGGCTCTATGTTGTCGGGCATGATTGGTCTGTGTTCATCGCTGGGTTCAAAGTGTGCACTACCGGCAGCACAGCTTCATCGGTGGGAGGATTGCTTTGATTGTTGTTGGGTTGAGGGTCTGTAGAGTGTTCTATCTATTTTGAGGGTTTCTCAATCGTCGATTAGAATTGAGGTATAGATTATCTTCTTGAAAGGAAAACTTGTCGATCCCTACGGACGACATCAAATTGATGCGTCCAAAATTTGTTCTCCTGTGAGTATGACTTGCAAAACAAATGTTAGATTGCCAAATACCACTTTTTTGGTGGTCGAAGACACTCTGATGCTTAAGTCAGTAACTCAGTTGGAAATGGGAGATAAATGTAGACAAAACTCAGTTAAAGTTGCATAGTCTTGGTAGGATAATTGAATTGAATTTTCTTCTCTTTATATATATTGGTCATTATTAATTCCTTGCATGACTTAAGCATGCGAGAAGAGACGTTCTTCGTAACAATCACCTTCCTTATGAAGATACGTCATCTGAGGCATAACTCCCTCCACGATTATTTTTCTATGTAACGTTCATCTTCTTTAAGGGAGAACTTTATTGGGCCTAGATTTGAGCATTTAACTATAATTTATTACGACGGGCCCTATTCAGGTTTTTATGACTGGATTCGCCATTTTTTAGCTTTATGAATTGACTTGATTTTGGAATACTTGATCATCGTGATGGATGATTCCTGCCACGTGTACGACTACAATATCAGTCTTATTTGATCTATTATCAATGTACATGATTGTTAGCACACACAATTTTAATACATGTGAAAAAAAGGGAAATGCAATAAATAATAATCGTTATCAAAGTTCCCTAAAACTAGAGTACGTCCCCGAGCTCATGGAAATCATTTAGTGTGAATATCAATTACAATATGGACAAGTACATCATCTTTTGGTTCGTTTGGTACAGAGTTGACAACACACTCTTTATTAAATATCCAACAATTCTAGGTAGCCAGGCCAGCCAACCATTTTTTTGGCTAGGATTAGACCCTTTTACAATTTTACACTTTCTATAAATGATGTTTGTGATTGTGTTTTAAAAAGAAGAGGTAAAATTGTAAAAAGTCTCAACCTTTGCAAAAAAATGGCTAACTGACTGGCCTAACTACCTAGCAAAACTTAGGGTGGGCAAAAACCGATTTAAATTCGGTTAACCGACCGAACCGATTATAAATGGTTCGAAATCGATTTACGATTTTGAACCGACCGATTTATAACCAAACCGACCGATTAATTAAATATATATAAATAACTAAATAACAGGTAGGTGTCAATACCTGATTAGTGCAACAAATGCACTGCAGTACACCCTGTTGGATTGAATCACCCCCTTCTTTCAAAATTTCAATTTTTGGCTAAAAATTGGATCTGTAAAAAAATTGGGCCTGTAAAAAAATGGACATGTTTTAATGAAAGTCTTTCAAATGCTTGAGCCTGAAATTTCGGCCCAACCGAACCAATCCAAAATTCGGTTCAACCGAATTCATCGGTTTACAAATACAAAATTCGATTTCAGTTTGGGTTTTGGACAAACCGAATGAAATCGATTTGGGGCTCAAAACCGAATCGAACCGACATTACCCACCCCCAAGCAAAACTGTTAAATATCAACAATGCTGGAATTCTCCCAAGAGAATAGCCCCAAACCCATCATCTGTAGGATTGCCAATATCCCAGAAATTTTCCTTCAGAACTTGCATGTAAGACGAGGAACAGCATGCCAAATTACTAGCATCCACACAGAAAAAGTTGCACAAAATAACTCTCGAGCAGGAAACATAAAAGAATAACAAAACAATAATAAAAATTGATACAGGAGAGCAAATGCCATTGGACCTCTCCTCTTAAATCGAAGCTAAGAAGAAAAATAAAGTTATTGTTAGGAACCCACCCAATAGGTTCCACAGCGACAATGTAGCAAACTAGCAGCTGCTCGTAAATTCATTATCCACCATTGCTGACCCTAGCATAGACATTGATATTGGTAATCATGCAGAGATACAAACTATCAAGTATCAAAAACAAAACCCCTTACAACAATTACGAGATAGAACAGCACACGAAGCACATTCCTTCCCAAAAAAAAGAAAAAAAAAAACAACAGGGAAATCACTTTCATACAAGCTCAACAGGGCATTGTGTCTTCACTTTATCCACGAGTTGGTAGCATCCAGTTGCTATTAGCAATCTTCAGATATCTACAGAACCATCGTAGCAAAAAAAAAAAAAAAAAACCCTACAGATCCAAATCAATTTCTTCATCCCAAAGATTGTACCGACTGAAGTGGTTCACCCTAAACTTCCACTCCCCCTTTACTGGATCATAAGAAACAAACTCTGCACCTTGGTCCCGAGCCTTCTTTATTAACATTTCTTTGTATTTTTCAACTCTTAAACCCTCAACATATTGTTGTCCCGTTTTCTTGTCAAAGCACTTGATGTTTAGAAGAGTCACCTCAGCAGGTTTGTTGAGACCTTGCCCAACAGGAGGTTTTTTGCTATCATCCATGTAAACTATCACCTCCCGGTTGTTGAACTGCACAAGTGACTCAAGATCAAGTCGCCGGACATCTGTTTCCCCTATGAACTTGATACTTCCATACCCATGACGCCCAACCACAAAATCTTTTACACGTTGACAAAATCCCGGCTCAGCTCTTTCCTTTGCTGCCAGCTCATGGATCCGAGGCTCTGTGTAGTAGTCAGCGTGCCTGAGCTTTGGCATGAGCGCCTCAATATCAGCCCCATGCTCGTACACAATAGCAGCTTCACCAGCTCTATGCCCAGTTAGGGTAATGTAGGAGTCACCCTTCTGAGAAGGATGATCCTCATGCAACCCATTCGGTTTCTGGTTGCCTTTGGCAAGACGGGCCTGCTCCTTGTCGGAGTCATTTTCAGCTGGATCCCCTACAACAAGGTTATTGTTCTCAGATATTAGAACACAAAGACATGTAACAATGTGGCATGGACAAATGAAAAATAAATGTTCACATGTTTTGCGTGATAAGCTCCAGGTTATTGGCCTCATAAAGATGAGCTAAAGGTACCTTGTGCAGATAAACACAAACTAAATCTGAAACAAAGGGAGAACTATTGATACAATTAAATATACCACAATATGCAAGTCATCCCTGATAACCCGTCTCATAGTCAAAAACCAAATGTAGACAGTCATTACCCCAATCAAGAATACAGTCAGATACATAACATAACGCTACACCAAATCACCAAAAGTATAACCTAACATGAGATGTACATCCAAGTATCAAAAGGCAACATAATAAGCAAAAGGGAGAACTCCACAACACGGCTCCACGACTCCAGTACCTGGAGCACCTCTGCCTGCTGCACTCCAATAAGAGTACAACCACATGTCGACATAAATTTTCAATCCAAGGGTCATGCCTTGCATCAAACTCATCCTCGTATGTTTAGCCAATTGCTTCCATACTTAATGCATGTAAAAACCTTGTCAGGCTGTATGTAGATTTATGATGATGTATGGGTAGGTACACTATACTTAATGCATGTAAAAACCTTGTCTGGCTGTATGTAGATTTATGATGATGTATGCGTAGGTACACTACACACCTACAAGACAAGGAGAAGCCTCTTCTGGCTCGTTGTACTGGTTTGGTTTCCCAGTGATGATGCTAAGACATTTCAATTCGCCTTGATGGCTCAGGGTGTGATGGGTTTCCGAGTGATGATTGTAAAATGTTCATAGTTTGCTCTGGATGACCCCAAGAAATTTGCTTCACTAGCAACGAAAAACTCCAAAGAGATGACGCGTGATTAGATAACTAACCTCAAAAGTTACACCAGCACCCCGGGACGATTAAAAAAACACAAACCAACAAAATCTGAAACAAAGGGAGAACTATTGATTCAACTAAACGTACCACAATATACAAGTCGTCCCCAATAACCCATCTCATAGTTAAAAACCAAGCGTAGACAGTTATCACACAAATCTAGAATACAGTCAGATGCATAAACATAACACTACACCAAATCACCAAAAGTAGAACCTAAATGTACATCCAAGTATCAAAAGACAAATAAACATAATAAGCAAAAGGGAGATCTCTACAACACGGCTCCACAACTCCACTACCAAGCACCTCCGCCTGCTGCATTCTAATAAGAGTACAACCAAATGCCGACATAAATTTTCAATTTCTTTTCTTGTAGTAACGATATTACTTAGATGGATATAGTTTATAAAATACAGATTGATTAACGATTTACTACATAATGAGATTTGTTGATTCGCACGGTTTTCTCCTTATTTCTTCTCTATTTTTAGTTTTTCAATCCAAGGGCCATGCCTTGCATCAAACTCATCCATACGTTTAGCCAATTCTTTCCACACTTAATGCATGTAGAAACCTTGTATGGCTGTATGTAGCTTTATGATGATGTATGCATAAGTACACTACACATCTACAAGACAAGGAGAAGCCTCTTATGGCTCGTACTGGTTTGATTTCCTAGTGATGAAGCTTGGGCATTTCAATTTTCCACGATGGCTCGGGGTGTGATGGGTTTCTGATTGATGATTGTAAAATGTTCATAATTTGCTCTGAATGGCCTTTTGTCTAAAAAGACAACGAAATTTTTTATCTCCATCAGCTCATTTCACACTATCAAAGTCAAACCCAAGCCCTCATCTTCGCAATCTACAATTTTCAACTCTATGTAAGGGGGGAGTTCATTCAAATCAATATTATTCAAAACAATGAGTTTTGCCCATCACCAATGCATCTTCAATTTTTCTTTGTGAGTTAAAGATGTTAATATGTTATCCTATGGCTGGGCATCCTTAAAAAATTCTAATATTCTAAAAAAATTCAGTCATGCCTCAACCTCTTTGCGTGTGTACCGTCGTTTATGTTTGTAATTGGTATTTTGATGCATTTTGATATTCAATGAGTGAAAAATGAGAATTGCTTTTTATATATGCTTGCACACACACGCATGGATATATTTGTATACTTTATGAATTTGATGGTGCAAATTTATGAAAGACTTTGTGTACGAGGTACATATTTTTAAATAATGTATACTCACATTCCTTAGCATTTGGTTCTTGAAAAAAAATCTTTTTTATTGAAACCTGTAAGAGTATTAAAAAAGGTTCAATAAGTTGTTCTGAGTTTGAATATCTCGTGTTTGACGATCACATACATCTTTTAAGTTCGAATGCTGGTTAGGCAGTATTCAAGCGCGTGTGCCAGGTTCAATTCCTACTGGAGGATTTTTTAAGAAATTTTCTATACGAGTGTCTTGCTATTTCCTCCCACTTTGTGTTGCTATTTCCACCCACTTTGTATTGATTGCTAAATTTCCCCAATTTTATGACACATCATATTGGTTTGAATTTTAGGGAAATTTGGAGAATTAATTGGTGCAAGTCTAGATCATTATATTTTTTTCTTGGCTAGGTTGTAGATTCACCCTTCGAATTTTTTTGTGCAAAATTGTTCTAACTTTTCTTTTCGACTACTCGAGATTCACTTGATGAAATTTTGCATTCTTATATTCTACGGATTTGTTGTTCTGGATACTTTGTGGTTCACCCCTTAATTTCATGTCATTCATTGGTTTATTAGATTATTTTTTGTGATGAAAAGGGGGAGAGTTGACAATGATACATGTTGGGTATTAATTGAGGGGGAGAAAATTTGTGCCTGAATGAACACCGTTTGTTTTGATATCTTGATTAATATTTTTATTGCCACGCATGCCATGATGTGTTTGATTGTTTAAGTGTGAGTGATGCAAAGAGGGAGATTGTTACTCAATACTTTGAATTGTCAATTTAGTGACGGATATATGTCAATAGAAAATCAAAATGTCCACAATCTGCTATTGACGACAGCTGCAAGAGGGATTATAGGCTTCGTTCGATATAGGTTGTGGGTAACGTCTTGATAACTTGTTAACTATTCTCATTAGTGAATTTTTGCTCTCGACTTTGGTTTTTCCTCTTAGAGGTTTCCACGTAAATCTGTGTCAATCTTTATTTTTCCGCACTATATGATCGATAACATAATTAATTGAATATTCATTAAAAAGTCAATCTCAGAAAAAAAATTTAGGAATAAATGGATGTCAACCTTAAATTTGGAGCATATGTAGGAAGTTTGATACCTCTTAGTGATGTTATCATTCTTACCTAAAAATAAGAAGGGCCAAGAAATTGAAGATCGTGTTGTAATGTTAATGCCAAAATATCAAGTCAGATTTGCATTTATGTTAATTATTATAGACCTACGACTTTCTCTATTTCTTTATTTATTGGTTCTATAAAATGGTACAAGGTTTTGTTTTTATTGTATAGATACCTCATTGGAACTTGATTTGAATGTTGATGAAATTTATCAAATCCAATATAAGCTAATGTAAGCGAAGCGAGGTGCAGGAGGAAAGGAAGAAACATAAGCTCATTCAAGTAAGTTCTTGCATTAGCCCACCACAAATAGTGTTTTATGTAGCTTTTATTTGTTTCTTTTTCGTATAATAATTAACACATTTCTTTGAATACTCTAAGCAAATAACACAGTGCAACAAACCCAGATTACCACTTAGTCTAAGATGAATGGAAATTTAAAACCTATTTGAACAAAACCAACCACTTACTATCTTTATTGCGATCGATAGAACCATTTGAAGTGGGAGCTGAACCCTCCCCGGAGAACTTACCTGATTAAAAAGTTACATTTGGTGAAAAGAACATCTAGCAACAAACTACTATAGAACAGCTTAAAATCAATAACAAAAGCACATAATATATAACATGGATTACCAGCAAACAGTTTCAAGGCCGGCATACAAAAGTTGCAACATCAGAATCCTGGAGTTCATATTATAAACATGAAAGACATTTTGTATTGCAATTTTATCATACCTAGACTTTTCCCTTTATCTTTGACTTCATAATTTGGTTATACTCCTATTGGTTTTTATTGGGTTGCAAAGCTTTTAGTGGTTCTTTCTATGACTACTTTCATTGGGTAAATTTTTTACCACTGCTCATTTGTGAAGCTGAAAAACAAAGAGCTTCCCTTGTACAATTCGTTTTACCTGATTCCAAGTTTCTTCTATTAGCTGAAAAAGAAAATCAAGAAAAACAAAATGTTGATAACAGGTGGCAACCAAACAGCATAAAATTTTCCACAATCATCTCTAGAACCAATTCTCCGAGCATTTGAACATTTACCTCAAAAAATAATACACGCACCTAACACAAGCCCTATAAGATGTAATGTTGATTATTTAAAATTTTCCTATACTGTTTTCCATCCCACCAATTCAAGTTCACAATTACTATCCCCATCATCACCACTAGCAAACCATGACCACATACACAACTTCAGTCCACAACAACCACCATTGACGTTGTCACTATCACCACAGATACCACCACTGTACCTCAATCACTACTGCCCCCACCTCCACCAACAGCACAGTATTCCTCTTACTCTATTACCGCCTAGATTGACACCACAACACCACCAATATCGCAGCCATCAATCACCTGACCCCTAACATCACTACAATAATCACCAACGCAATAACAAATAAATAAAATAAAATAAAATAAAAACACCATGTTTCTTTTAAAGTACATCCACTGTGTGGTAGATCTAAGCTGATTTCCACAGCACAACCAAACAAGAATAAAAATTGAAGAGAGATATTCCCTCATGAAAAACAAAAGTAAACAAATTCTTAACTAGAATGTAAAATTTTATTGAAATAAACATAACCTATGTCCTCTGTTTTCTACAATCTAAGAACATTACATAAAACAATAATTGGAATAATATGCATATGATATATAACATCTTTCATAGTTGTTGCTTCACAATCAAATTAGAGATCATTGATGAGCACACAAAACGACTTTTACGCCCCATTCAGCCCTTTATTAGCCTCTAGATATCCAGAGAGATTGGAGCTGGGCCAAACGTCAAACTCCAAAGTCAAATACGTGTGTACCCAGACCAAGCCATTTGGTTGTGAATTTGTTTAACCTTTCAGCTCTATACCCACTGGTTAATTAATCCCATTGTCCCAAATTCCATATGGCTATGCATATTTATTTAATGGCCAGGCAATACAACTCCCTTTTCTAGATTTTCATCAACCCAATCTTGTTCCCTCTCTTTAACAAAAGTTCAACTTCACTTTACTCCAACCAATTAGGTCAAGTCAAACTCATTCTTATGTCTAATAAAAAACACAACCTGTGCACTATTACTAATCAAAACAATCACATTAAACAACCCAAAACACCTCACACGCCAACAATTCACACTATTGTGCTTCCCTCTACCTATTTCAATTCAAAACCAGACTTCTACTAAACCCACAAACACTACAACGCCATTCACACCTCTTTGCTCCCAAACACCCTCCGCTTGATTGAATTCAAATGGAAACAGCCTGATCATAACAGAGTCCATTAAGTTCAAACTACTCCACAATTACCCAATTCAGAATTTACTAAACTAACACACAACCCATCATTCATGTCAAAACCAATTCACAACCTGTCCCAATCTACAAATTCCATCACACGAGACTCCTCTTTGGACAAAACACGCCACACACTCTTGAATGTTGCCTATAGTCTAACTCACTTGACCATACTTTGTCCTATCAATGGTGACTATAAAGATGAGAGAGTACAAAAAGGAGGCCACTAGTTGATGAAATTTTTTTATTTTTTATTAGTTTTATTTATTTCATTTAGAAGCATATGCAAAGATAAAGAGAAGCAGAGTCAGAGATGGAAACTGAGGCCATACGGAGATAGATTATAGCTGACAAGTATGAAGCTAGTCCCCTTGATTGGTTCACTAAAACTCTTGTGATCACTTATGGTTGCTCTATGTAGAATGGCATTATGAAGCTCAAATCCATCTTCAAGACTGCATCTCCTTTGAAGTACACAATGGTGAGAGCATCTCAACCCATGGGCAGAAAGCAAAAGGAACAATTGACGTTTTTCATCCTCAAATTTGCCTTTCCACCCACTCCCCTCACAGTGGTTAGGGGTGTAAATTTTGCTACTTTGTCATTTTCTGAAAAAAGTTTGGAGAGTTGTTGGACTTTTGCTTTTGAATGTGGAGAATATCTTGTCACCCTCCACTTTGAATGGGGAGGGTGAAGTCAAAGTGGAGGGAGATAAGGAGGGATATTGACTTGAAAGTGTGGATTTATCCACCCTTCGCACGTGTAGGAGCAAATTTTTTGCCTTTTTCCTCCCTGGATGGAGATGCCTTTTCGGGTGGAAAGCAATTTTTTTTGCTTTCTATCCCATGGTGGAGATGCTCTGAAAGGGTCAACTTTTAGGATCATAAATAGATTACGCATTGGGGATCTGCACTTAAAATCTCCTTTCCTACCAGCTTCAATGTTCTCAACAACAAGCATGGAAAGGTTAGGGATTTAAGGGTTAGTAGTTCTCATGGTTGGAACTCCTCATATGGCTAATATGATTTCTATGACTAAGCAACACAGATATACCTAACAAGCTCTCTTATTTATATATGTCTATAAGCAGAAAAAACCAAGGAATTAAGGAAGGGAAATAAGAATAACCATGCTTCACTTTTTCCTTGAATCTGCTGAATATCAAAAGTAATTTAGGATATAGCGTGTCATGTTGTCCCAAGTAAAAGTTAGATAGCATGCTTTTCTAGATGAAGATTAGGTCAAATGGTTTTGGAATGGGAAGGATTTTCCTTTCTCTGTCAAGCAATGGTACAAGTCTTTGCCTCCAAACTAGTGCTCCCCTTGATTGGATAATTAGCAAACTTCATGCACTAATTTGGATGATGATCACTTCTCCTCTGTGGACTGTGGCCACTTTTCCTTTCATTGTAGACTTTGGAGAGTCACGTTGTTGTCTCGTCCTTTAGTTAATCAGCTTCGGGTCTAAGCTCTTTCTAAATTCAACCTTTAAGCCTTATTCCCTCCTTTGTTTCTTGATTGGGTAGAGTATTTGCAGTCTCCAGCTTCCACCCCCTTTAATCTCAATGCAGTGGAAAGTGGGTATGAGAAAGAATCAGTCATGCTATGGTGTGGATTATTTGGAGATAAAGAAACAACAAATTCTTCAAGAACACACACAAATTCATAGAAAATCCAAGGATAGTTATTGAAATCATTGAGGCTGTGTTATTTTCTGGAAAGATGTGTGGTGTGCCCAACAACCTCTCAAGGATTTGTTTAACCCTTTCTACAAGATCTCTCTTTCAAAAGAGGCTAATGTCTTCATCATTTTACTAATAGTTCCCCGATTGGAACCATCAGCTGAGAAGAGCTATTAAAGATGAAGAGTTACCTCGCCTTTTAAAGCTTATGGAATTGGTGCAGCTTGTAAGTAATTCTGGTGAAGAGGATCAATGGGTTTGGGAAGACAAAACAGGTTGTTTCTCTGTTTGTGATTCTCACTTGAAGCTCCAGGCCATTACTTTTTCCTCCAGTCAATGTTTTTCCCTCCCATACCCCTTTGGTCACAAGATTTTTGGAAGAACGAGGTCCCACCTAAAGTTTATATATATATATATATATATTTTTTTTAAGCTCTTGGTCAAGGAAAAATCCCCACAATTGATAATTTAGCCGAGAGAGGGCTAATTATCCTCAACAGAAGCAGCCATTGTAACAATCTGGACCTACTGGCACTTGCTTTTTGCCTATCCTTTCTTTGCCAACTTTGGGCTTTTATTTTAGTGAAGTTAATACTTTTCTCCCCTCAGTAAACAATTTTTTGCTTGGATGTTTGAGGAGCAGGGGTGGTTTCTCAGTAACGGGGACCTGGCTTTAGGACAGAGTTATCTATGCCATAGTATGGGTGATATGGAAAGAGAGGAACCAAAGGATTTTCAAGAGTAAAATGAGTGATATTTTTTCTTAAGGTTAAAGTTGTTTGGCAGTGGGGATTCACCTGGTGGGTGGGGCTTACCTTATGATGTTCCTTTTCATGAGTGCATATTTAACTGGGCTAGTATTTTTCATTTGTAATAAGCTTTTTTGGGGGTTGTTCTATTGCTTTGTTATTTTAGTTTTTCTGCTCCAGTTTGGGGATCCTCTCATTCCCCATACAAATCAAATGTATCCGTTTCTTTTTTGCTATCTAACATATCCTACCCTAGTAACCTAGTTTTAATGATAAAAAAATCATTGTGGTTGTGAGCTTGTACTTGGGATACATTCAAAGAGTTTCTATTCTCTTCTATATATTTAACTGGGGCTGTATACGCTATCCGGAAACACCTGATGTATATTTTTTTTACGAACTTAATGAGAGATTGGTGATGTAGTTGTATATTTAACATAGGCAAATCCTGATGATGTGTTTATGTCGGAGAATTTCAATTATTAGATATAACTAAGCGGATCACGATAACAATCCAACAATTTTGGTGTTCCCTAATGGTCTTGAAGCTGAATGGTTCCTTTTGGAAATGGCCCAAATGCTTAGCATCTACCTTAAGAAGCCTTGCCACGTTGCCTCTCCTGCATGGCTCATGGCTTGGCAGACTCACCATGCTCATGGTTTAAGGTGGCATTCTAGGGCGCAACCCCTAGGCCGCTCATGCACATGTCTGAAGGGATATGTCAAGGGTCCTTATTGAAATAGGGAATGCTTAGAGGGTACTCTCGTAGTGGGAGGTGAGAGTAGGTTGTTGAATGTGGCCATGTGGGTAAAGTCGATTGATGGTATTGTGGTGGCACACTATTCGATTGGCATGTGTCAAGGCCTTGCTCATGCTAAGCGTATTCAACTATCTCATATCCTTATGGGTCAAATGTCTCTTAGTTTGGACTCTTGGCAAGCAATGGCCAAGTCCCTTGGATTGGATCCTCCCACCCGAGTAGCTTGAGGATTAGACTCTAGGCCTTGGGGAAGCCTTCAGTCTCATGACTCATTAGTGTTTGCTTGTCAAAGCATATCGTTGTATGACTCGAATTATTAGGCTTGTACTAGTGAGTTGCACACTAAATTGCTGCACTGACCCTTCCATTGTCGGATAATCATTGTGCTAAACAAGTAGGTTCATGACAAGGTCGACTCGTGGAGCTTCTGTAATTGTTGTGCATGATTGATAGCCTTAGCCCTGGAAGGAATCTCGATGAATGTCAAGCCAAGTTGGGCTTTCCGTGACCCCATAAAATACTGGTCACTTTGTGTTCTTCAATCTCGGCAAGTTGGAGACAGTTGCAAAGAGTCGTACTATATACTTAGTCATTAATGATTAACTCTCTTTAATTTGTGCAAGAGCAAAAGCATATCTTGAACGTAATTGTTTCATCTCATCTCAAGTTTTCACAAACTACTTGCTCTTGACATCCCTCTAAAACATAGATATCCCATCCATTATTTTGTTGTCAAAGATCATGTTGTTCCATCATTTCCACACTATCAAGTCAGGACGAATGGCAACACCTTCCTTTTTGTAGCCAAGTGAAAAGGGTCTACTAACACCTTAAGAAATCATCCATGGCTATATAACAAGGATACTTTAATTTTATAAAAATAAAGTTGCGACGAATACATGTGTTGACACACATATATACTCCCATTGGTCACTCCATGCTTAGATCATCAAATTTTTTACAAATCTTTGAAAAGTTTCAATTCTTCACAATGTTACAAGCATACTATGGCAAAATGTACAAGTATGTCACAGCGTGTCCCATATTGTGTTTATTTTACCATGTCCAAACCTCGGACACCGATACCTATGTCCATGTCATTGTTACATGGCCTAATATATGATAAAACTCTTCATCCGAAAATAATGGACCACACCATTTGGTATATGACATTATGAATATGCCCTTTCGTTTATCTTCCTTCCAAACCCATTTATCATCCTAATCTCCCACTTAAAATCCTTCCAAAATGTTTGTTTTAAGCTTCCCCCACAAAAAGTAAAACTCACATTTCATATCATCACCAACCAACAAGACTACCAAACTCCATCAATAATCCTTGTTTCCATTCACAATATCTTTAAGAACCACATCGTCCATCCAAAAATCATGCCAAAACTTGACTTTGCTCTTCTTACCAAACTACTGCTTCATCCCCTACATAAACTCATCCATATAATTTGAAAGGTTCCACCATGTGCTCGTTCCATATGAACACGTAGGGTGTTTTGTGAGCCAGCTTAAACCTACTAAGACATATTTGGTTCTAAATTATAATCATCTCCTTCCCAAAAGTCTCACCTTTTGTCCCACATACCTCCACAGCCACTTAAAAAAAAAGCTCTTTACATTAATAACAGAGGTCGGGTACAGAACCCACCTACTTAGGCATACACAACAAATCCCAATTTACATGGAAAACTTTCTCGTCCTTACCCCCACACCACAGAACACACTTAATCATCATCTCAATCCTTTTTGCCACACTAGCCAGCATCTTGCACAGGAAATGCATTATATACGCATTTTGGTCAATGCACTTTGGATGAGTATCAATTTCCCACCTTTGAAGAGAAACTTATATGTTGCAAGTTGTTTGCGCCATCATTTTCACCATTTAGTCCCACAAATGTTTGATCCTATTCTTGGCACCCAAAGGGACCCCCAAGTAGATGATTAGCAACTCCCACACCTGACATCACAACGTTACTGTTCCCCTTCTACCATCAGCTCCTTTTCCAAACCATATACCACATTCTTTGATAAATTGATTGGAACAACAATAAGACATACTTGATATTTTCTACTTGAGAGATATCATCATCCAAAAGATAGGTGAATTTACTGTGAAATAAATGAGTTCCTCTGGCATCCTGGGAGTGACCTGAAAACCAGACAATACTTAAATCTCAAATCCATAAAATAATAAAGAAATCTGCAGTTCAAACACCACCTTCATAGAGTCTCCATCTATAAATTCCTAACATTCCTTGAAGAAACCCAAAGGAAAACCATCCAGACTGCAATCACCATCCTCTGAAATATTATCAAACATCAATCCTCCAACTACACTCCACTCCCCTGTTCCTGAGACAATTGTTAAAAAAAATAAAAATAAAAAATAAAAAAAAACCTACAATGTGGTTCTTACAGATGTCATGATCATCAACTAACCACCCATCAATCTTCAGTCTGGATAGATCATTCAACTTTCATCTTAAAGACGCAAAAGCATGGAAGAACTTGAAAGTTTTGTCACCCTCTAACTTTTCTAAATTTCCTCCTACAACATCGGGTTTTGGAGACCCACGTTCTACCAAACTTAACTAAGGCACTTTTCATATGAAGAAAAAGGATCTCCCCAAATAGATCTTGTATGATTGTGTACACTTCCCTCCAACTTTTTCAACTTCCACTCTCCTAGTTGCCCGTGACTGATTGAATTTCCTCCACAGATAAAGTTATCCCTTCTAGCTGTTTTGTCAAACAAAGCTATGTCCTCAAATTAGAGAACCCAATCTGCCCTCCCTTTTATTTGTTCATGCCAATCTCTCTTCTTCTTTTTTTCTCATTTTTCCTTTAATATGTCTGAGCTTAAACCATAATTTGTGACTGGCTGAGGCGATGAAAGAACACTAAACCTACCATTGTTTAATGAAAGGCAAAGCCTCCTGATCTTCAACCACCCAACATCAAAGGAAATGGAAACTTCTCATATTGACATACACCTGCCTCTAATAAAATTGGAGTTGATCAGACCCCACCCTCACCCTTGGAAGATCATCCACTATCACATTTCCCAATGATCCACATACTCATTTCGGTCAAGAACTATCCAATCACTGTCTGATTATCAGACCAAGTAAAGTCTGTGTTCTAGATAAGTAAATCAATTAACTCAAATTATTAAACCAAGCAATATCTGCACTGCAGAGAGGTAAATAAATTAAACCACTCAACAAACTCAGAGAAGCCTCACATGCTTCTACTAATAACCGAACTATTATTCATCTCTTTCAATGAATCTAACCACATCAAAATCCCCTCCAACCACCCATGGAAACTGTCACACATTGCTTAAAACTTCCACTCCTATCATTAGGTCCATAACCCAGTAACCTACCATTTTTTTCATTTTCTACGAGAATGCACCATCCAAGTTCCTTCATTATCCAACAAATATGGAATACAATCCGATCTCCTCAAGGACAATAGGAACTTCCAGTCAACATCCCTTTTAGAAAACAAACTCCTAATTCTACCCGCTTCCAACTTCTGAAGTTTACCTTCACAAAGAAAAATGAATGCTGGTTTCTATCATCTCAACATCATTCCCAACATTGCCCTTCTCTCTCTGCACCCTAATCCTTGTCCATTCCACAACAAAATTATCAAATGATAATTCATGCAAACAACTCTACCCTGCAAACATAGTTTCCAGATCCAAGTCAGCCTCCTTTTCTCCTTCATTAGCCCCGAAGATGGTCACCATAAATTTTATTTTGGCCAAAGCATGAGGAGAAGGGGGTAAATGGGGCAAACCAGGGTGGGAGACCTGAATTAACCGTGCAGACTCACTTAGGACCAACAGCAGTGCTGGTGGCGACAGCCAGTAAAGCTGTAAGGGATAATGGTGGAGCTAACCGACCGGGTTGATGGGGCTTGGGACGCTTTTGGAGGGGTTGGCGGAGATGGTTTGTGGTGAGGTAGTATGCGCTTTGGCCTTTGTTTGCTCATTGAATGCTTGGTGTGTGGCTTGTATTGTTGTGAAGCCCCTAGATGTAGTTGTGGGTTTGCCTATTGATGGTTTGTGTAATGATATCCAAATTTTCATCGAGAGCAAAATTTGTGAATAGTGACAAAGTCCTCAACATGGTTGGAAGGGGTGGTGGCGTGGAGTGACTGAATTTTTTTTGATTGAGTAGTCTTCTTTGCATACTTCGGATATAAGATATCACTACAAAATTCAAAGACGCTCTGGGTAGATATCATCTACAAGATTCAAAACGCGCTCTGATACCTAGTATTGATTGCAGAAGCAATAAAATCACCAGATTGGAAGTAATCAAATAAGAATTGGGGATAAAAACCCCAAATATAAACTCAGGGCAGTAGATTAATATCAACTGGAAAAAAACAACCAGGAAATAAAAGAGTAAGAAAACCAGGAGTGTGGGAAGATCATTGGAAATCTGGAGAAACAGAAAAGGGCCTCTAGAATACATTAATGAGAGAACAAGCTAGCCCAATCACTAAAACAGTATGAAAAAGAATTCCTTCTAAACCCCCCAAGTGTCGCCTCAATGCCAAACCAAAGCCTTGATGTCATTAAGAATGCAGTCTAGTCCTCTGAGAATGCCCTTGAAAATCTTGTTGTTCCTTTATTTCCAAACCACCCACAGAATTGCCAACAACACTCTATTCAACAACTACATACCCCTGCTAGATAGATTAGGTCTCTGCCAAGAAGCAACCCCTTGGAGTAGGGAGAGTAACTCTGGGGACTGCACCTGAGCTTGATCACAAAAATTGTCACAACTGCACCTTCAATTGTAGCTGATTGGTAAGGGGAGACCATCAATTTCATGATCCCTTTAATCCTCATAGCTAATTCCTTGGATATGATTTTGGTCACAGAGTAGACTGAGACCTGAATTGAGAAATAGAAATTGCACCCTTGAGCTTGGGAATGAGGGAAATGAGAGTCGAATCGAGCCTGCAATCAATGAAGCCATTGGAATTAAATTCTGCCACCACTGCTAAGAAATCGGTTTTGATTGTACTCCAAAATCTCTTGCAAATATTACTAGCAAAACATCAATTCTGACAGCTACTTCCACTTCTGGATCATTTAAAGCCAGCAAAGCCTCTTCTTCAGAACTATATATCTTTATCAGGGAGTCAGCTTGGAACATGTCAAGTGCATTGGAAACCAAACCACTCAGCCTGTTCTCCACTGTTCTTGCTACATAAACATCTCCTTCATGTAAGTCCTTATGTGAGCAGCAGTCTAGGACTCCTCAATTTCATTTATTGATGAGCAAGGCATTAATGGAGTTATTTAACCATCTCCTATTAGCCCAGATGTGGAAGAATTGGAGCAAAAATCACCATTCCTACCCTATTGAATGTCTGGTTTCCTCTTCCAGTAAATGAGAGTCTCTTTTAAGAATTTTGTCTAACTTCGGCTTGCATTTGACTCCCTCCGATTCAGAATCAGTTAGAGAGTTTCTCTATCAATTAGGGTATCAAGTTTCCCAAAATGATTGGTGTTCCACTCTTTCAGTACTTTAAAGGACTTTGCACTTACACCACAAGTTGAAACAAGGCTTTCGGTGACTTTGCAGCTGCTTCCAACTGTCGTCAACTATTTGAACAAAAGAAATGTCCCAGAACCACATGAATTTAAGTGTCATGAACAAATTGCACAAAAGATATGTCCTAGAACCACATGAATTCAAGCCTGAAAGGCTTGGGCCTGCTATTAAGCTTTGGGAGTTCTGACAAAATACCATGGTGATTAGAACTTGCAGCTTCAAGGAGAATTCTGAAATTCACCAAAGTGCTCAGACCACTTACTAGCAGCAAGGAGTTTGTCAAACCTGCAAAGTATGGGAGGAATTTGTGACTTGACCAAGTGAATCTTCCCCTTTTGAGAGCAATATCCATTAAGCCAAATTCATTGATAAAGTCAATGAATATTCTTATGTGAGAGTTCCTTCACCAGTCCCACTATCATCCACCATGTCTTTGATTACATGAACCCTCTCTAAGAGCCAAGAATCACGCCAATGACCCTGAATACATTTAACTTCTAACCAGAATTGATATCAAAATGATGGGTTCAGCGGAGTTAAAGCACACAAATAACTGAAATTTGATTGAGAAAGTTTCCAATCTCCAATAATAATTCTTCAATCTTCAAAACTGAGTTTTTGTTTTTCGAAAGGCAAGCGTGCCGCCTGGGGGTATAGAACCCAAGACATGAGGGATAAACCACCATAACCTTAACCATCCAACCAAGCTACCATTGGCTTCGAAACTGAGTATTACATTGGTCAAAGGTCCTATTTATAAAATAAATAAATAAACAAAATAGCAATTTAATTCCTAATTCGAAAATGAAACCCTGGAAATAGAAGTCTAAAACTAATTGAAATCAAAACCCTAACTTTACTTGGGCTCCAAGCCCACCAGAAGCTCCAAACACAGGAATGAAATCACAAGCAAAGTCGTATTCCTCAGATCAGCTTGATTAAGGCATCATTCACTCCGGATAACTTTGTTTCCTAGTTTCCTGCAGGATCACTCTAGCAATAAACTTCCTTGCACTGATAGCTATATAAACAGAGTTGAGACCCCTAGCATTCCAAGACAAGACTTTAATCATTGCGCACCTCAATTGCCCCATCTGTTGCCATCTCTACTTTAGATTTATCTGCTATTCTTTCCTCAGCTCCCTTAAGGAGGTTCCCTTAAGGATGCCCACCACTTTGTTCATCTTCAACTCCCATTCCAACCATGAAACCACTTGAAGGTACACCAATTTGCATGCCTCTCCTGAAACCAGAGGAACCAAATTGGATCTTTTTTCTAAACTGGTGTCGCAGAGAATGAGAGAGGAGCTCTTGGCTGTAGAGTATTCTCTTCTAGACTGGAGATCAGTTCCAGAGAGAGTAACATGGCGGAGGCATAAATTGAAATCACAGGCTCAGAAAATCTAAGATGTGAGAGTCAAAATATTGCTGAAATTCAGAAAATAAATAGAAATTGATTGATAATTAATTCATTGAAAAATTCATACTAGGAGCTCTTTATATAGATAACCCCACTAAAACATACTAGAAACGTACTAAAACATGGAAAATAACTTTCCTAAGCGACCTAAACTATAATAGGGACTTCCTAAGACTGTTTGAACTCTACTTAAACACTTCTAAAGGCTTTTAAATATGCCATAAAATACAAAAATGGAAATCAATCTAAAAATAAAAATAACTTGAAAACTCACACTTCCTAATACTATTTGACTTAGACCTAAGAAGGAAAATTGCTTGGAACTAAATTTAGACCACTATTTAACCATCAACTTTAAAGGACTGACTTGGTCAAACTAGGTTGACATGGTTAAACTCACAAATAAATATTGTCCAAGATGTTCTACATCACTCTCACTTCTTTGAAATAGCTTTTCCTCGAGTTATGCATCGGAACAACAAGCGCATCATTGTGGCAAGATGTGACTAACAAAATACTTCTTTCCAAGGACGCTTGCAATAGGGATGGTAACGGGGCAGATTTGGGCAAATCCGTCATCGCCCTGTCAGAGTTCGCGGATCCCCGAATCCCCTCGAATATCCGTTTATTTAAATTTTTTAAAACCATCCCCGCTCCGGACGGATGGGCGGATATCCTCTCTGCCCCAATTAACCATTAAAAAACTAAAAAAGAAATTTTGGGTGATATGTCTAATCACCATGGAATCCCATTTGGGTATCACCGCCAAAAACCCCATACCAGAAATATTACCCACCAGCGTGTTGGCTACCCACATCCACCGTACCAACAACTTCCTTTTCCCATTACAATGTTTGCCAACAGTTTATAGCAACACAAGTAACACCTCTAATATTGGGTCACTCCCTTGGATAGAAGCACATCTTTAGCTTGTTGCTCTCATCTTGTACACTTCACTTGAGCGAAGGAAAATCTTTCACACACCCATCAACCCAAACGGGTGACCATTGCAATATCAAAAAATAAATAGATACTGACGATGTTACCCTTGATTGATCTGGAGACCTTTAGTGTGTCATTCAAGCTACACCACAGCAACTTTGGTGGCACAAATTCAACTAGAACAACAAAGCATGCTAATGATCTATTGTAGAAAATAGACGAAAATAACAAACCCCTCAGTAATGAAGAGGCAATAAAAATTGAGAAGTGTAATTCAAGTTAAATAAAAGAACTGCACAAGAAGCATGGCACAACTTATTTGATGGTTGGCAGACAATCCCAACCCCATGGGTGGTGGCTACCTCCAGATCAGGTCATTCCAATCAATTCATCACATTCATCCCCTCTAATGATTACTCAAACATCATCATACAATAACTCCACAAGTCACAGATTCATAACCAAATTAAATTGAAGTCATCAAATTTCTTCACTCTATCTGTCAACAAACCATACAAATTCAGTGAACCCTCTCAACCATCTAATCAAAATCAAAACCCAGAAAAGGGGGCACCGACACCATATCAACCAACACCTCTTGCCTATGGCTCAACACCTGTGCAACCCGGTGAGTGACTGTGAAGAAGAAGGAGAAGTTCCAGGCCAAGTTGCCCCTGCACGCACCAAATCGAGACAGATTCAACGTAGAGCGGAGAGAGCGAAGAAAAAAAGGAAGAGACAAAGTACTGGAGAGTGGAGAGGAGAGGGGCAATGGAGATTGAAAAATTAGGTTTAGAGTTTTTTTAAGACTTTTGTATTAATGAAATATGGACATTTTTTTGTAATAAAACAGAGATAAACGGATATCTGCAGGGCGGATCTAGCCAAATAGGTATCCGCCCCGAAACAGTAACGGATCCAATTTTGATCCCAAAACCGCCCCAAAATCCATTTTAAAAAACCCAATCCGCCCCAAACAATCTGGGGCAGAGCAGATATCGGCGAAAAACTGCCCCACTTCCATCCTAGCTTGCAACTTTTTCTGTCTTCTTATTTAATGTCCTTTGAAAAATATCAAGAACTTGTGAAAGCTTTTCTTTAAAATTTGTGAACTGAATCAATAAGTAAATAAACACATTCTGAGCAACAAACTTTTCACAATATCTCGCATAGTAGCTTGTTGTCGTTGATCATGACAATAATAATTTCCAACAGCCAAACTAGTCATGCCTTGAAACAAGTGGTGGAACCTTTGACCCAATTGGACATTGGTTACCAAGGTTACTCCCATGTTGGTGGTAGGCTCTCAACTAGGCTCTGATATCACTTAACATAGCTGAAGCGTAAATTAAAATCAGTCTCAAAAAATCTGAAATCTGAGAGCTAAAATATTGTTGAAAGTTAGAAAATAAATTGAAATTGATTGATTTGATTTATAATTGATTCATTGATTTCTCTAAAATTAATACTAGGAGCTCTTTATATAGAGTCTAAAACAAACTAAAAACCTATTAAAATATGGAAAATAACTTTCCTAAGGTACCTAAATTACAATAGGTTCTTCCTGAAATCGTTTGGACTCTATTTAGACACTTCTAAAGGCTTTTAAATAAGCCATAAAATACAAAAACAAAAATTAATCTGAAAATAGAAGTAACTTGAAAATTCATACTTCCTAATACTATTTGATTGAAGACCTAAGAAGGAAAATTGCTTGGAACTAAATTTAGACCACGATTTGACCATTGACTTTAAAGGACTTACTTTGTCAAACTAGGTTGACTGATCAAACTCATGAATAAATATTCTCCAAGACTTGAGGTTTGGGGTGGGATGAGAAGGTAAAGTTAAGCCTTTGTTAGCCCTAACTTGTGGCAAATTTGAAGCTAAAACCGATTGAGTCGTACGATTGTAATGCACTTTTTCTTATCATTTCGTGAATGTTTTACCTTTTTCTCATCTCGAGAAGATTTCACCTCTTGCAGGTTTTTAGGTTGGGAGATCAGCGGACCTTTTCCAGCATTTGAACCCAATTGGACCACAAAGCAGACTTGCACTTTTTTCTCAGAAGCTTGGGCTTTCAATTTTGCAGCTCTTCATTTCTTTTAAAGGCATGGCTTGTAATCTTTATTGTCCATCCCAAATTCGGAATTGGGACACGCTAACCCATTCTTGTTGATGATATGCTCCTCTTAAGTGTATTTTTTTAAACTGATTTTGAATATAACAAATGAATCACATCCTAAATTTTCTCTTCGATTTAAAATCTGCAACTCTAGATCTAACGATTGTTAATGGATTTTCGTAATCCACATGTTCAACCCTAATTAGATGGGTGCATGATACACAACGATTCAAAGTAGTATAAATAATAAAAAGAATAAAGAATCAAATTGTTCTAGCCTATGTTATCTTATTAACTAACAAATATCACAATAATCTTGATGGTCTACCTTGGTATAGTGTCTATTTAATAAATGCATTATTATTAAAATTGTTACATTTTACTTTAAATTTAGTGCTTGATAGGCATTTAGCTAAGGTAGGAAGTTACTAGTAGACTCGTGGTATGATAGGTTACATATTTGATATATTCTTGAATTGGATATCATTTTATGCAGGGAGATAGACCGTCTAACCAAGTTGTGTTATATGATAACATTGAGTACGATAAATTACCTTGTTAGCTTTCGCATAGACTTTGGGATTGGAGTTAAGTATAAGTCCCTAATCCTACCATGTGTAGATGTAGTCAAAGTGCTACACAGCTAATGTAGTGTTTCCATTGCGAATATTATGTTATGAAGAAAGGATGGAACTTACTATAATGATCTAGAGTGTCATGTTTTATTGGTGGAAAAGCTTAGAATTGTTAGATATTTTTCATGCGCATCATGTATCTCATGCAGCATATTCATATAACTTTATCTTTGTTGTATATTTATATATTGATGTAATATGGATATTTTTATTTATTATATTATCTAATTAATAATTGGGTCAGTCCATGTTAAGGCTCAACTAGGAGTACAAGCCCAATAGGAATTAGAATACAATTGACCGTTGTCTTGGCTTGTCAAGAACCTGAAGTTATCCACGAAAAGTTGCGTCATAAGGCTGGAGAACGAGATGGGATCATTTTAGATTCGTTTCAAGCATAGAAGGTAAATCCTTACTATCGTTGATTGGGAGAAATCACCCGTGTTTAATGTGTACAAAGTGTATCCGATTATCCGCAAGTCATTGCGTTGTGCCGCCAAAACACATCATGAAAATTTTGTCGATTTTCACATTAAAGAAAATTCGAACATCGAAGAAGTTCGTAAAAATGGGTGGCTATGGAGAACAGCCCTAATTTCCCCAATTTGTTCAAAGTCCCTAACTCTTGCCTTTATAGAGAAAATTATGTTTGTTTGATTCATAGTACTAGCAACTACCAAGAGAAAGTTCGTGGTGCATTTTTCGAAGATTTCATTCTCAAAGCTCGAGGACGAGCTTTTCGAAGTAGGGGAGGATGATGTAATATGAATATTTTTATTTATTTTATTATCTAATTAATAGTTGAGTTTGTCCATGTTAAGGCCCAATGAGGAGTACAAGTCCAATAGGAATTAGAATTAGGTTATTTGCTTTTGCAATTAGAATTAAGAATTCAATCCAAGTAGGAGTTAGGGTTTCTATTTTGTTTAGGAAACTAGTTCTTTGCTTAGCAAGTTTAGGTCAATTATAAATTAAGGCTATTCACTAATGTAATAGACAATTTTTGTTGAATTTTGAGAATTAACTGAATTTGTGAAACTTTGTCAATATCAAATTTCGATTATGTTTGGTTTGAAAGCTTCGTTGAACTCATTATATATATAGTATCGACATGGGATCTCAAAGTTGTGTATTTATGGTTTGCTCACACTAGCTTTTGCTGACCCACATTGTGGCATGTGAGCATACTCATATTGGAGTGCAGGTCGTGAAGGTTGATTTAGCAGGTGGAGTTGAGATGTAGTAATTCATCTTTGAATTTTCTATTAATATTATTTTGTTTTAACATGCATAGTTATTCATATAGTAGTTTGGAGATGATTGTAATGGGGTGTTGGGATAAACTTTTGGATCATGGTTTTTGGCTTGCTATGATTATGTAGATATGTTGGGGTTTTGAGGATGACAGACATTGAGTGATTTAATTATGTTTTGAAATTTACTAATTAAGTTTCTAATTGGTTTGACATTTTGAGTATTTATTTTAACGTTGTGAACTTTCTAGTAATTTTGGGCGTTTGGTGGCGTCACACTTCAGCTCTCCAGGGTCATGTCATTTTTGATGGAACTATGTAGGGTCGGGGCATGACAGCGCTTTGGTCCACGTTGGGTAGTGTGACGTTTGTTATTCCTTCGATTATGGTTGAGGGGCATGTCGATGTGTTGTTAACGTTCTTCATGTTAGTAGTTGAGGTGTTGTAGCACTTGTTCAGCTAAAATTTTAAGCTGGTAAAATCTCATTTTGATGGTATGTTATGTTGTTTCTAAGATCCACATGTTAGTATGTAGCTGATACTTAATGCATTATAATGCTTGTTTATTAGTATTTGTTCTTTATTTTAGTCATTGTTGAGAGATTGTGATAGAACTAAAGAATCAATGAACAATAATTGAAATAACAGAAAATAACTAAGAAATCAAATACTCTTACAATCATCAATTGAATAACAATGAAATTATAATTGTCCTAACTTCTTTGATGAGCTAACAAACCTAACCCGAATCAACTAATAATGCCCTAACTACTATTTTTGGTACTTACTAAACAGGCCCAAGTACTCCTAATATTAATATTACTAAATTAACCCATAATACTGCTAATAATGCTTACATCAGATTGTGCTTTTGCCTTAATTTTTGAGAGATTCATAGTTATTTATGTCAATATTTAATGAGTAAATTTATTCATTTTTTATTTCTCTTTTCTCTTGAGCTTATTCCTTAGAATCAGTTTCATTGTACGGAGTTTTTAGAAAAAAAAATTGTGATCTTAGGATCGATATGGTTATCTAGTGTCTGTATGTCTTAAGTCTTTGCCCACTGAGCGGTATTTTTGTGTTCCTTGGTGTAACTCATTGTGTTTTAGATTGTGGATTCATGCTCGATTAGTCGAATTCTCAGGCTTTGTGGAGAATTTTGATGATGTAGTGTTGTTGTGGTGTTTTAAGTCTTTTGTCGTTACTTTGAGTGTCCCAATCATTTTCATTGTTGTGTCATTTAGTTCTATGTTGGACTATTTGCTTGAGATTTTAGAAATTGCCATTTATTTTTGGTGTTATATCATTTATCCTTTTGAGGTGTGTATGTCTCGTTATATTATCTAGTTGAGTAGTTTGAGGAAGTTGTCATTTGAGTTTTGTTGCCTTGTGTGGACTTTAGTCGAGACAATTAGGTTTCTTTCTAGCTCCGCTAAAATGTGATGGGTTCATAGTTTTTCTCATCAATGTGTGGTGGTTATTTCAATATTCGCCTTGTTAGTAGGACGCATAATTTTCGTTTTGTGTATGACATTTCTGAACGCATTTGATCGAGATCCATTTGAGGTGTGTATGATGTGAAATCTCGTTAGTTTCGAGATGAGTAACTAAGGTATCTTGGTGTTCAAGCAGATTTTAAGCTTGCACAAATAGTAGGGCCTGCATCCAGCCCTTCATTTTCGTGGACCCCATGTGTGTGGGAACACATTTTTTTAGGCATAAAAAGACCCTATGAAGTGTTGAACTTGTGATGGAACCATTTTTGGTATCATTTTCGCATTTAATGACATGATACCGCGCGGTGGCCTATAGTCATCATATTTTTTTTATATAGGGCCTTACTTCTCTTTTTTCCTGATTCTTCTTCATTGTCATCTTCATCTTGGAGAGTGAGCGGAAAGGAGAAACCAGAGTAACAATTGTGTGAGGGTTTGAGTGAAGACAAGGGGAATTGGATGAAGGGTTTTCGAAGTTTTTCAAGGGTTTGTGGGGTAAATTGAGTGGGGGTTCTTGATTTATGTTGTTTCACGTCATTTCTTTCATCCATTTGAGATTATTGAGAGAAAGAAGTCTGAACAACTGTTGTTCCTGCCATTGCATGTCGACTTCGTAGTGAAATAAAGGCTAATCAAGGAAAATTTTGAAGTTTTTCGAGGGGAATTCTCTGATCAAGGTTGGTTTGAAGCTCCGCGAGGTTAGGAACAAGAATTCTGCAATTTTCAAGAGAGTATGATCTTAAATACATTATGATAAGTGGGCTAGAATCACCAGCTTTAATGAAATTGAAAGTTTATATTTCATTTACAATTTGGTTTAACATGATGAAGTGGGTATATTTAGGCCATGACATCTCCTATGCCCGTCTGATTTTCTGTCTGATTCTTATACAATTAGAAAGCTCGTAGCTTGAGTTTTCCAACGGCATATGGATTGTGGGAATTGGTATAAAATTGTAGATTTTACGATGTGATGAAGTTGGCAAGTTGAATTCAAAACCAAAGAAGTCATGGTCAGTATCACAGAATCATTTAGAAAACACTGACAAGTTTACCATTCTCATGCACAGGAATATAGGTATCCTTCGACAGAGCTAGCTTATCTGTATTGGCCCTTGAGGGCCACTTTTCTGTTGGATGGATTACGAGTGATCTTGGATTCTCCCTTGGAATATAAAGAGCGTCTGCCTTTGGGGTGTTGGCTACTTCTTCATCATCAGTATAAAATGGTACCTGTACACAAGCATTTAATGGGCACGAAAGAAATAGGTATTGGAATAAGCTTAGTAAATTGGAAATCCAGTTATAAGCATGAAAGCCTTGTGAACTAGATGATGTGTATCATACTCATTATTGGTTAAAACTCTATTCGAGAAACAAACCAGCCTCACCTTGGAACCATCATTTTTCGGATGGTATTTCCTTGCTGGTAACCTGATCCTTCTTTGAGACAAGTGTCTAGAAGTCAATAAAGAGGAAACTCTAACAGGTGCGGGCTTGTCAGTGACCTGTTAAACAAGGAATACTAAACATAAATAACAAATTTTCAATCGCATTTAAGGGCCTAGTATTCGTCTAATTTCAATAGCATGTAACATTCATATGAACTGGGTCAAGTTCTCAGTGATTTAGAGTGATAATATTTAATGCAAAAATAAAATAAAATAAAATAAAATTAATACTCACAGGCATTGTAGAGATCCCATATTGAACTGATGGTGTGGATCCAGGGCGACCAATCGACATCTGTGGCAATGCAGGGAGAGTTCCAAAAGGATTTGGAACCAGTGTTGGCTGCGGGACAGCGAGACCCTGGCTGGCAGGCCTGATATGGGACAAAACATATATCATGATCCACAGCAAATACATGCACCACAGTTCACTTGCAGACTGAAAAAGTAGCACTCTCGAGTTAAAAAACCTTTTATTGGATTTTTTGCATTTTGCACCCTGAAATGTTTGCAATATAAGAGCATCTCCATTAGACATTAGTAGAATGGAAATCCAAATGTAACATAATTTCTCAGATCCTTTTTCCCCCATTTTCTCCCATTGCTCCAATAATGATATCTTCTATTTTTAAATATTTTTTTCCCAGAAAAGGACAAACGTAAAAAAGGAAAGGTTATACTTGCACCACAAAGCATTTTGAATTTAAAAGTTCTAATTTTGGGTGCACCAAACACGTATGTGATGAAAAAACAAATAAATAAATACATTTCCATCTCGAAATTGTGGAGATGGAAATGTAACGTTTTTTGCAATCCCACAATTGGAGACCCTCTAAGTCCCCCCTCCTCTCTTCCCAAACTAATTCCCCCACCCCCCACCCCCCCCCCCCCCCCCCCCCCCACCTTCACACTTTCAGTAGGTCATTAGCAATTAGTTGAAATGCCAAAAATGATCTCCATTAAGCGTGGGATGCTCATCACAGAAAAACCAAATTGCTTTGATGTAAGCCTTCTTTTTTTCTTTTTCTTTTTTTTTTAAAGTCAAACAACCACCAAGGAAATTTTTAATCTCGCAATACAAGGAAGGGAACAAAATAACACCAGTCATACAACAGGAAGTTGTCCCAATTAAACATAAAGACTGCAAAAAGAATATTCTAAATCGCATTGTGAGAGATCACACACTCTTCATAAGAGGAAGCTTTCCCTTAAAAAATTATCCTATTTCTTTCTTTACACAAAGTCCAAATAACAGTGGATCCCTCTCAGCAGAGTCCTAGTGACAAAGAGATCACACACTCTTCATAGTCATTGAACCTTGCACATTAACTTTCTTTAATTACTACCAAATAGCTGTAATTCTGTAAAGTAATACATTGCATATGAAAACTAATACAAATGCATTAGTTTGGATAATGCATTGTATTACGGTGTATCAAGCGGAGCCGAAGTCAACTAGAGGTGGACATGGATGATTTAAAATTTTAAAAATTTTAAATAAACAAACAAACTTATTTGGATGAATTATCAAAAAAATTTCAATTACTCCCAGAGTAATCAGTTGACTCGCTAGTCGGTCATCGACCAAGTTGTTACCAAGTATCGTGTAAACTACCCCCAAGTTTAAGGTTAGCCAACAGAGCAGGTCCATCCCCAAATAGAAATATTATGACACCATCCTCTTATGTGACGCTAAGGAAGATCAGCTCAGAGTTCTTGAGAGAATCCTTCTATAGTTTGGAGCTACCTCAAGTCTCCAAATTTACTTTCACAAATCTTCCTTTGGCATTAAGGAACCTCCAAACATTGCTTACCTCACTCAAATTCTTGGGTGTGATTCCAAAACTCCCCCAAGAAAATAGCTTGGTATTCCTTTTTGAGCTCACCACAAGGAAACATCTCCTTGGGATGAGACCATCGAAAGAATGGAGAATAGATTACCAACCTATCAAATGATGAAAGGGTCGTGCTCATTAAACTCTTGTCGGTATTCCCATTTAGCTATTCTCCCTTTGTACCATACCAGCCTCCGTTGCCAGCAGAATGAAGAAAACTATGTGAGATTTCTTATGGTACTCCTCATCTGACAAGAAGTCTTATCATCTAATCTCACGGGATTAGGTTGGTATCCCAAAGAGAAAAGAGAAAGGATGCCTAGGTATAAGGAGGCTAAGGCTTTTCAATGAAGTTTTACAAAGAAAGTGGACTTGGACGTTTTTCAGAGAAAAAAATCTTATATGGAGGATCTAATTCCAGATTCCTGAGAAACATGGAGGCGGAAAACAAAATACCAATTTCATGGTTGTGGCCTAAGGAAAAGGATTCAAAGTTTAAATAGTAATCTTCCGAACAACATCACTCATAAGCGGGGGAGAAAGAATATTGTCAGGTTTCAACTGATAAATGGTGTGATAGGATCAACCAAAACATCTTAAATATCTCGTCTCATTATGTGGCCCCACGTCTTGAAATTTCCAACACTTTGAATTACAGTGTGTTATCACTTTATGCATGTATAACTTTTGTTACAATGATAATGTATGTTTAACTTATTAAAATGTTGTACCCACACTTTGAGCTGTACCGCCCGTGAATACTTTTTTTGGATATGCATTTGTTATTTTGTTCATTTGAATAATTTGATTTATCATCACTGAATGTTTTTTTGGATGATAAGAAAATTGAAATGAAAAAAAAAAAAAACACATTAAGGCAGGAACCAAATCTATATATATTGTCCACGTCACCAGCTTCAATAAACTAAACAAAATAAACAGAAATGTGTGATAGAAAAATTTAACAATGAAGATGGAACATACGATTGTCCAAAGGTACCCTGACCGAAAACACTTGATCCACCACCAAAACCACTGGAAGCTGCTTAAAGGCACAAATACATCTTTCAGCAAAATGAACTACAAGTCTCATTAGTTCCAAATGAAGAGGGAGGTGTGAATTGTTTGCATCTTTTAATACCTGCTTGTGCCTGACCAAAGTTACCAAAGGAAAAAGCAGCCGATGCCTGAGGAGTCTGTGTTGGTTGGAAGGGGGTTGAAAGAGAAGGCTGCACATAGAGAAGCAAAATAAATTGAACTTCCACATATGCCAAATCTACATCACACTCACAAATCCAAATTAACAAACAACAAAATAAATAAACAGTAGCAATAGTAATAATACTGGAAACCTGATAGATATTATACCCTAAAGACATAACCAATGAAGACTGCATAAATAGGTTTCCTCATATAACTTCATATAGCAGTCTAATAAAGCCATAAGTATATCATCAGATGTAGTAACTTACAGTTGTTTGACCAAAACCCACTTGGCTATTAGTAGAAAGCAGGGATGAGGTTGAATTGCTTGAGAATAAGCTTCCACCGAAGCCTGTTGATGGTGCACCAAACAGGTTTGACTGACCAAAGGAAGGAGCAGTACTCTGTCCAAAGGTTGAACCAGTCTGTCCAAAAGCAGAATTTGTCTGCCCAAGTGAAGGTGTTGTTGACTGGAACAACCCAGCTGATTGGGTATTACCAAAATTCAGGGCAGAACCAAATGCTGAAGTCGTTCCTGGAGCTGAAGCAGAACCAAAGATGGAAGGTGAAGAACCAAATGCAGGTGAGCTAGATGCGCCAAAAAGGGATGGGGAAGAACTAGCGCCAAACGCAGGGGCTGGGCTTGTACCAAACAAAGACGGCGTGGATGATGAAGTTGTACCAAACAGGTTTGTGGCAGACGACGAACCAAATGGTGATGATCCAAAAGCAGGAGTGGATGAGGCACCAAAGCCTGATGAACCGAAGGTGGGGCTTTTTGAAGCAAATGGGTTGGAAGATGTGGTGGAGGAGAAGGGGTTCACAGATGACTGGCCAAATGTTGGGGAAGCCCCAAAAGGATTTGACTGTGCAGTAGGCGCACCAAAGCTAACCCCAGCAGCAGGCTGACCAGCAGGATTAGGTCCACCTAAACTTATAAATATACAACCAAAAATTGAAAAACTGATAAGTATCGCTTATTGAACCCCCACCCCCAACAACACAATAACCAACAGGTGAATGAAAGAGAATGAGAGAGAGTACTAAACTATAACACGTACCTTTATCTCCCAACTGGTAATCCTCCCACCTCAATTCTTCATGGCTTTTATCTTTGTAAACAGTCATGGCTGATATTGATTCAAGCTTTCCAGGTTGTGTACTGCTGCCGGTATCAACCTCAGCTGTTGGTGTATAAGCCACTACTCGGCTTCCCCCGCGTTGGCCCTGGCCCCCAAAAGATGATTGTCCAAAACCAGAGCTACCAAATATGGGTGTGGAAGCCTGGCTCCCTGCAGAACAGTCAACAAAGACAACTTACACATGGATGCATAAAATCAAGAACACTGAAGGTGAATGGATAAAATTCTTAATACCTGAAAACAAAAGTTTTTCCCTGAAATTTAAATGGAAAGAGGACTCACCAAAAGGAGAACTCTGGGCTCCAAAGGGAGATGTTGTTGTTCCAAATTGGCTGCTGCCATATGAAGAACTTGATTGACCAAAGGTAGGACTGGATCCAAAACTAAAGGATGGTGCACTTGCAGCTCCAAAAGCAGGAGTACTTGAAGCGCCAAAAACTGGGGTAGAAGAAGATCCAAATGCAGGACTACTTGAACCACCAAAAGTTGAGGTGGTTGAAGATCCAAAAACTGGGGTACTTGATGCTCCAAATGCTCCTCCAGATGCAAAAGTAGGTGTACTGGATACACCAAATGCTGAGCCGGTGCTACCAAAGGCTGGAGTTGTTGCTGAACCAAAAGCCGGGGGGGTGCTGGTAGAACCAAACGTTGGAGTACTTGTAGCTCCAAATGCAGGAGTACTTGCAGCACCAAATGCAGGTTGACTTGGTGCTCCAAAGGGTGTGGAGGAACCAAACAGATTGCTTCCAAAAGCCGATTGAGTTTGTTGAAAAGTGCTTCCAAAGGGGCTTGTTTGACTAGGAGTTGACCCAAAGCCTCCAAAAGCTGGCTTCTGAGCAAAAACAGATGATCCTTACGACAAAAACATGCACACACACACAGAGAACAGAGGTTTCAGTTGAAAAGTAATCAGGAACAATTAAATCCTGAAGTGCACATGGATGCAATCCAAAACAAGATGCACAGAAACTCCCTGAAATACTTGAGTACACATAAGTAAAACTAGCCTGTGAAAATCTGTACTTACCACCAAATGAGGACGAACTGCTACCAAAGGACGGAGTTGAGGAAGCACCAAAAGCAGGAATTGAACTTCCAAAAGCAGGAGTTGAGGAAGCACCAAATGTTGGAGTGGAAACCAATGGAGAAGACTGTGTCGCACCAAATACACCTGTTGATGTGCCACCAAATATGGAACCCCCAGTCTGTGATCCAAAGGGGGATGTACTGCCAAAGGGTTTGGGAGTAAAAGGATTGTTGCTAGCATTGCTGGTTTGCCCAAAAACTGACTGCGATCCAAAAGGACTAGTAGAAGACTGCCCAAAAGCTGGCAAATGAAAAAGAAAGAATAACAATGGTTTATTATACCGGGTAATAACAATGGTTTATCAATACACAATAAAGTCGTGGAAAAGGGTAATATGATATCTGCCGAATCAGAAATTTAGAGGAGGTACTTTTTATCTCTAACTACATTCCAGTCATTCAGAGATCTGAGCTTTTAGATGTGAGCCTCTCAATGGCGTCTATTTTTGGCATCTAACTAGAGTAAGTGGTGCGTGAGAAGCTGAATTTGTCACTACCTCTGCTAAGAAGTGAATTCAAAGAAGTCCTAAGCTTACCAAATATTACTATCCATCCATATATAGACAAGTAAGGTCAAAACAGCCGAAGTAATCAATAGTGTTTAACTCACAGAAATTATTGAAATTGAGACCAGAAATTCATCTTTTAAAATTTATAGTACACTTAAATCAATAACAATCCAAACTAATCAATGAGTGAAACAATTACTTTATTGAAAAACAAAATACTTGAACAATTAGTGCATCATTGCTCCAAACGGTTGAAAAATAGAAATTTATATACTAGAGTTGCCTGAAATAGCTCAATGAGTTGAACAGATCAAGGGAAGAGCATAAAAAGATAAACACGTGCAAAACAAACAAATAGGAAAATCACTTGTAAGTTTCTTCAGTGTTTCTACTATTGTGTATTTGTTTGATTAAGTTTCTCTTTTTATGCACCTCAGTCAAGTCGACTGAATGAATTTCATTTGAAACTCAGCTAAGTTGGATAAATTATAATCTTTTTGTGATGAAGTCAGCTGTTTCTTCTATAACTAGAATCGGCTCAATTCTCCATGACATTCACAAGTCATCAGCCAAGATTTGAAAAATCTGCGTAGAGCAATGAAGAATTAACGAACCATAACCGTGAATGATCATTCTTGTTTCTATTTCAAGCATCATTAGAAGATTGGAATAAGAGTGTGAAGAAACACAAGTCATTGCTCGAGAATGTAATGTAGACAGTAACTATCGAGAGTAATCATCAGAGATTGTATAACTTATTAATCCAAAGAGGGGAAAAAATCACCTCATAACTAACAATGAAAGAAAAAAGAAGAAGAAAATTTAGGGTAAAGACTTACGATTAGTTGAACCAAACATTTTTTGGTATCAATCGGCCTTGTTAGTTCAATCAATGAATTCGGAATTGATTTGATTTCCAGGCCTGCCAGGCTCTGCTCCACTGTAGATTCCCTAAAGAAATCCGATCCATCAATTCCATATAAATTTATAGACAGAACAGAGAGATAGAGATAAAAGACAGGAAGAAATAAAGAGATAGACAGATAGATAGAGAGGATTTCGAATCCCCAATTTTTGAGTTGACGCTTGTCCGCGCGCTTGGGCTTGCGCTTCAATCAAACGCAATCGCAAACCAAAAGATAGAGAGTAATTTAATTGTAATTGTAATATAATGTTAAAAGGAAGGAGGAGAGGGATCAACGGACAGACGAAACGAAGGGCGAACCCTGCTTACCCGCTCTGCTCTGCTCGTCTCGTGACCGTGACCGTAACCGAAACCGAAACCCACTCAGGTGAGGTCGGAATTTGGAGGATGAATGTGTTGTTTGTCGAAGGTCCTGACGATCAAGACAAGACACAGAAATTGTAAGTGAGTGAGTTGAGTGAGAAAAATCTATAACTTATCGAACCAACTCGTAACCCGGACGAGTCAACTCGAACCATACAATTTTCCACTCGGCTACATCTATTTTACGATTCAGATAGACGTTTTACTATTCACTGTTAATTTGGACAAAATCAAATTATAAGCATTGGAGATAAAAAATGATTAGGATCGAAAGTTGGGAAATGTATTGAATTTGAGAGTTGAGATTCATTTTGTATATTGGTAAATGTAAAACATGTAAAATGGCAAAAATAATGAAAAAATTTTGAAAAAAGTTAGTGGAATGTACATGTGGCAGAGAGAAAGGTGGAATGTACATGTGGCAGAGAAAAAATATTGTATATTCCTTTTAGCAAAATAAAAATTTATCATAACTATCTATATCGTTGTCTGATTTTGAAAAACTTAATATCGTTGAAATGCATTTTTGAAGATCTTTTCAACAAAATCAATAATCAATACAAATGCTAAAAATTTTAAATATATATATTTTATAATTAGAAAACTTATAATATATTTTACGTCATTAATATTTTTCAAAGCAATGAGACAAACCGATCGTACCAAAAAAATGAGTCGGACATCTTAATGCACATTTAAAAAAAAACCCTAAACTTCATGTTTTAACGAATTCAAATATTGGGGGAGAATTCATTATCGGCGTTTAATTTTTTTCTCCCAAGTATTAAAATTTAAATGATTTTAACCTTAAAATTTTATAATATATATTTTTACCTTAGAATAAGTTTACACTTCAATACTAATTGAGAGCGAAAATGGGGATAGTGACGGAGGTGTTAAGTATAAAATATTTGGCAAAAATAAAATTATGTGGAGTGCCAACAAGCATGAGCCATACTCTAGTCATCAAACAATTCAATAAATTTCTATCCAGTTGAATCAGGACTCAGTTGGCTGTGTTTATACTTTATAGCATCTACTTTTGTTTGCTAAAAAAACTAAAAACAAACAGAGAGATATTGATAAAATAAAGGCTTTTTTTAATAACTTTTAAGGCTTATTTTTTTATAAAATAGACAATTTAGATACCGTAATTTATGTAATGGCTAATTTGTTCTTATTTTTATACTTTTATAACCAACAATGACTATTTTATTAATCCAGGTTGACTCATAAATTTATAAGAAAATTTTATCTTTCCTAAACAAATAGAAAACTCATTTTTATACTTTTATTAATTATTCTAACTTAAGTATCAATTTGTTTTTATTATTTATTTATTTATTTATTATTATTATTATTATTGTGTGGGGGAAATGATGATTTCATTTCTAAGTAGATAATGTTTGTGCCTCTTAACTCGCTCATTGATAGCCTCAAATTTAAATAATCATTTTTTTTAAATATAGTGTCTTAGTGTGTTATTCAACATCGTATACCACATGACTTCAATAATCGTTTAATCTGTTTGAGTTAGGTTATATAAGTTGATGATTTTCATCAATTTACACATTTCAAACACGTATAATGGAGTCAGAAATACCATTACCTTGTTTTTTTTTTTTTCGTGGCATAACTTCGGCTATATAAAATATTGCAGTGTTTACCTCTTAGCTCGAATCGTTAATAGCCCCAAAACTTGAATTGTAAATAAAATCAAGAAACTTAGTCTAGATGAAAAACACTTAAGTTAATTAATTTCTTACAAATATTAATATTTGCAAAATAGATAAGGGATTGAGCAATCTGTCATTGGGGATACATTAAAGTTGTCATCAACAAGTGACAGTTGAGGTGGCTATTAAGGCAACAAAAATTTATAACTGATTATTGCAGTAAGCTATAGTGGACAATAATAATAATAATAATAATAATAATAATGAAGATGGTGATGATAATAAATTAATTAATTAATAAAAATAATGTGATACTTTTGGCTCTATTAGATATGTTTTGGAGAGTGATTGTGAAAATAATAAGCTATAAATCATCAAACAACAATTGATTGGTCATAATTAGAATAACTAATTAAAGAATATTTGTTAGTATAAAATAAGTTTTCAATTTGTCTAGGAAGGATAAGTATGTCTTATAACTTTATGGACTAAGTTTTCACAGTATATTTTGTGAAAAAAAATGCCTTAAAAGTCATTTTCCGTTTTTAGTTTGACACTCGTTAGTATATACCTATTAGAATTTGGCCCACGCGGCTGATGGGTACAGATCTCAAAACATGGGATATAAACCACCACAACCTTGACCATCTAATCAGGCTACCATTGGTCCTCGCTTTAGAAAATGATTGAATATAACACTCGTTTTCTAACAAAATCGTTAAACCATAATTAAGCCATAGCTAATTGAGTATAACCCTCGTTCTCAAACCCTAAACTTTCTATAAACTCTCAGCTGCTGCGAAAAAAATGTGTATGTCATCGAGGGAGAAACTCTTTTTCTTTAAACCCTAAACTTTCTATAAACCCTAAACTCTTTTTATTTTTATCTTTTTTTTGTAGCTTTGAAGTCTCGTCAAGGGAGAAGCTCTGAGGGAGAGGGAAGACAGATCTGATATTCTAGATATATTTTTCTCCTATTGCTATTTGCAACTCATATCTGGTGGAAATTCATATATGCTCTCTCTCGGCTCCAGATCTGCATCTCCTTCATATCTACTATATCTCGGCTCCAGATCTTTGAGACTGCACCTTCTTCAGATCTGCTCCCATCGACTTCAGATCTTCCCTCGTTGTCAGGCCTACCCTTTTGAGTTGAATGAATATTCGTAGATGATTGATCAATGATGGCGTCTACAACCACGCCGGATGGTCCTTTACCTCCTCATGGTGAAGCACAAACCAACAAGAGGGGACTTGAAACCAACCCAAATACACATCAAGATGAGTTCGATGGTGTGATGAATAGATCTGCGGTGAGTGCTACGCAAGCCGTTACTACTGCTCCGACATTACCCAAGATGGACTGGGCATCAAAGCTACAGTATCACAAGTCTGCGGGCACAACCAAGCTTCAATACGTACCCCCTGCGATTGAAAATGGCCAGAAAATAATGCATGTTAGCACTTCTGATTTTACAGCCAGAGTTGAAGAGTGTGAACGACTGATTATTGGCAGGTTAGTAGGGAGGAGGTTCGCATATGGGTATGTCAAATAATACCTCAGTCAAGTTTGGGGAATTCATAAATTTGAGATGAATATTCATGGAAATAAGAATTTTGTGTTCAAGTTTAGAGAGGAAACTGACAGGGACAAAGTTCTGGAAATGGGACATTTACACATTGTCAGTAGACTCTTCATTCTTCGAGCTTGGAACCCATTGATGGACAAGGAAGAAGAAGCACTTACTACCATTCCCATATGGGTTACATTGAAGAAGATACCATTGTTCCTTTTGGAACCCGAAAGGCATCCAAAAAATCACAAGTGCAATAGAAGTCCCAATCATGCTTGACAAAGCAATAGAGGAGGGAACACTAATGTCATATGCAAAAGTCTGTGTGGAAATCAATGTTAGCAGCCAACTCCCCAAAGCAATACCAATAGTTATCAATGACGAGAAAAGGAGATTAGTGGAAGTGGAGCATGCTTGGGTTCCAGCCGAATGCATCTCGTGTGCGGGGTTTGGGCACAACAAAATGGGTTGTCCAAAGAGTAAGCCAATTACACAAATGACTCCAAAAGTTTGGAGAGAAACAGAGAATAAAGCATATGAGAATCAGAATGAGGAAGATAAAGATGGTTGGACTGTTGTTTCAGGAAAACATGCATTCAGGCCTAATAAGGCAATGCAACAAGCAAATGTCAGAAGGCAGACCAACATTAATGCAAGTGAGAGTACAAGCAACGTGAATGAGGTAGATATCATAGATCAATATGATGATGAGATGGATACTGAGAACCAGTCAAACAAATAAGTTATCCCTACACTTCGAGTTGAGGAACAAGAAGTAAGCCAACAAGAAGTTGATGCTCTTGTGCAAATTCAATGTGAAATATAAGTTGCTCCAAATCAGGAAAGATGCAGTGAAGAAGTTGATGCAACCTCAAAATTAGCTTCTACATTTCCTGAAGTAGGACGAAAGATGACTGATGGAAGACAAGGGGAAAATCGCACGAACTCTCCAACGGCGCCCATGGATTGGCTAACATCCCAAGCCATCAATGCTTTGAATACAAAAATTGCAAGAATAGGCAAAGATGCATTAATCACCGAAATTAAAGGCTTATTTGAAGCGGAAGCAGCAAAGGTGGGGCAAAACACTATTGAAGAAGAACATGAGGTTACCACAATACAGCCTCCAACGGAATATGTACCTCGAAGGTCTTCTCGAAGCATGAAGACAAATCCTAAATTCAGGCAACTGATGATGATAATACAGGTAGAATGCAAATGTTTATTAGAACCTTGTAGGGATGCTAGATTAGTGTTAGCATTCAATGATTTCTATATCATGATTCATTGTGTTTCGATTCTTTACAACAACTTCTCATACATCCTGGGACCCACATTAGGTATAAATCAGGTCATGAGAGTGATTAAAGGATTGATTGGTAATTATGAGGAAGAAAAGTTATGACAGATTTATCATGCAACCACTTTAGTAGCAGAACACTTTGCAAGGTTACTCTCTAACCTGGAGACGGTGAATCTAAAACTAATTAAGTTTTTCGTTGAAGCTTTGAAGCAAGTTTATTGTTCTGTAAATGATGTAACGAGTGATTGTAAACTTTATCATCATTTTTTTTTATTAATATAAGGTTCGGGATCCTAAAAACCCCAGCTCACTTTCAAAAAAAAAATGATGAAATTTGTCGGTCTTTTGAAAATAAACCCTAAGTTTGAATGTATTTCGAAGGATTCACTCTCATTTTCTAAACCTCCCCCAAATCTCTCTGCATTTTTATCTTTTTTACACTTTTCCAAGTTCTATAAAATGGCTTTTTCAAGAGCTCTGGTTTCTTCTCTTATGCTCTTCTTCATTTTCTCAAGCTTCTTTGAAGCCAAAGACATATTGCTTGGAGGCAAAACTGATTCATGGAAGATCTCATTGTCTCAATCGAACTCACTCAACCAATAGGTAGAGAAAACCCGGTTCACAATTGGCGACTCACTTGTTTGAAAATTCTACGCAGAGAAGGATTTAATGTTGCAAATAGTAGAGTAGATTACAAGAACTGCAATCTTTTGAACCCCATTAAAGTGTATTAGAGTGGGAATGAGAAATCGAGTTGAATCGATTAGGGCCTTAGTTATTCGTTAGTGGGGGGCTAAGGGGCATTGTGAGCAATTGCAAAAGATGGTTGTGGTTGTGTTATCTGAAAGAACAGATTCATTGGGGTTTCTCTTGCTCCTCCACCAATGGAATTTACTGTCCTTACTGTTGCTCAAACTAGTGGTGCTCATGGTTTGGGTTATGGGGTTTTGGGAGTTTTGTTTGTGGTGATGGCGACGGTTTTGTGGTGAAGATGGAACTGAGAAATTATTTTTTTGGTTGGGATACCTATTGTTTGATGGGTTTAAATTTTGGCTCTTGCTAAACAATACCACCATTTCTGCTGAAGACATCAGTAATTTCTCTACTTTCTAAAGAACATCACCAATATAAAAAAAAATTAAATTAAATTAAATTAAATTTCTTCTCATCTTTCCCTTTCTTCTCCATCAACTCCACCACATCATCATTCTCCTCCCCCTCTTCACCACCATCACCCCCACCACCGCCACCTCTCGTCCTCATCCTTTATTTTTTTTCTCCATCAATCACCACTACCACCCTGCCACCTCTCCTTCTCCTCTTCCTCCTATTTTCTTCATTTTCTTATTATTCTCCTTCTCATCCCCCTCACATTTTTTTTCTTCTTCTCCATCAATCACCACCGCCACCTCCCCTCTTTCTCCCATCTTCATCTTCTTCTTATTCTCATCTTCCTCCCATTCACCTATTCTTCTTATCTCTTTTCCCAACCACCACCACCACCACTGTCGGACGACGTTGGCAGGGCGTGGCGGAGCAAAGTGGTGGTTGGGCTGGCCAGAGTGTTGTTCCGATGAAGAGAAGAAAATATGAGAGTGTGTGGTGGTGTCCTTCAACAGATCCAAAAAAAGGTAAGTAGTGGTGTACATTCGCCCCCCCCCCCCCCTCGGGCTACAACCTCGCTCCCTTTCCCAGGCCAGCTAGAATTGGAATCTAAGAAATAGTGCAAGGATATTTAAACTTTAGATAGTTTAGTTATTTTCACTGAAAGATAGTTATTCTCTTCAACTTTTTTCTCTCATTCAAATTTGAATTTTCAGAAATAATCTTGTACTTATAGTAATTAATATTCATTTCAGGGTGAGATATTGTCTATTTACCCCGTATAGAATCACAGCAGTGTAAAAGAAAATGAATGAGTGAGATATTCTCTTTTTTTAGACTTTAAGGATGCACAAATTGTATGACGTGCATCACGCACATACAGAAAAAAGAAAGATGAACTTTCATGTTTGGCTCTCCATTGTTCACACTTCACACAATCTTCTCCCTGTCGTTTTTGTTCTTCCTACAATAATTTCTGTTGCGTACAAAGCGTATAATTCTAATCCATCAAAAAGCTCTCATTTTCCTTCTTGTAGTTTGAAAATATATGGATGATAAAACAAACCAGCATTGAAGAATATGTTGAAGGGGTAACCAGGCAGGTCACATTGTATCGTAATATTAGGCTATGTTTGCATTCTGCAGAGAACTGCATACCACCACTCCAGCAGACGTCCGCATGGGATGCACCCCAAGGGCAGCAACACAAGAATCATCAGTCTTGAGATGAGGCTGCACCAATTCCCAGAGTTTTTTCTTCTGAACCTGCATGTATTGGACATGTATGTCATAGCATCCAGACCAAAGCAAGCCAAAAGGAAAATTATGGACGCAGCAGAACCCCCCTGCATCTCAATATTCTAATAACACCAACAAGAAAAGCGATGTAGTGCGGCTAAAGTCTTTGTAGTTACACACAGGATAACAAATTGATGGTTATTGCGTTTTCGCTTTTGAATTTTACTTCAATTTACAATCAACACCCCAAATGCGAGAAGCCACATGTACTCCTATTGAACAATGACCCAGGGAGCTAAAACACGAAAAGCCCAAGGAGCAAAACATTCCACATAGGTCGGAGGCTGAGGCAAATCAAACTTCTTCCAGAGACCATTATAAGCAGATTATTACCATACTTGATGACCTTCTATTTGATTTCATAATAAAGAACCGACTCCTTTTGATCATTAACAGGCAAGCCATTATGCAATGCACATGAAGAATTTAATATTTGGATTACTCAAATTTCTTGTTAGTCCAAAAATTCTCAATATTCCTTTATATGTTCCCCCACCTCTTTCAATATTTTCTATATGATACATTCGTCGATACATGCCCAAAAGTTTTCTTGAGTTTTTTTTCCCTTGTAACTGGCGTTACATTCTCTGTTGAGAGTTCTTCCTCTCTTATAAATTTCCCCCACTCAGTATAGAGTCTACAGACTGATCATGGAACTTTTTATGGTGGTATGGTAAAATCCAGTAATTGTGAATGATAAACTTCACGGATAGTTTATTGAATACACATACATGGCACGCAATCCAATTTCTCAAACTAAAACCTAAATAGCAACATATGCTTGTTATAACATATAGTTTGTGCCACTATCTGGAAAACAAACATAAAAAGTTATAAAAAAAAAAAACTAGGGTCGTTTTTGTTTGTAGAAAATTAAACCTTCATGAAAAAATATCAAAAAAAAGAGTAGGGAAGGAGGGGAACAGGTTAATGTTTAAAAGGATTATATTTTGATTTCCATGCTGAAATATGTTTTGCCTATAAAATTTATCTTTTTTATAAGGTCTCCTTACATCCAGCCATGATTTGGGAGATGGAAAGGGGGTTAATCTAGCGGAACTGCCATTCTCATAAACATTACATCAGAGTCAGACCAAACAAAAGGTCTCCGAACAAACTTAGTGGGGATATTAACAACCTGAAAAACCAAGTTTTCAGCATTGGCTTGTAGATTCACATAAAACCCCCCCTCAGGAGTATTTTATCTGAATAAAATAACAAAAAATGAATGACAAAGAATGACTTTGTTAGAATTGTTCTATGCAAGGACCTGGATGAATTGATGAATAAAGCCAATGGTTAAGTCAAAAGTTTCCCTGCCAGAAACTTACCCAGTAGAAGTGTAAAACTGCCTTTTTCCACATTTGCTAGCCGCCTAGCAGGCTGGTAAAACAAGTAACCTGCTAGTAGCATTGCCAAGGGCTTACTTTGCAGTCTTAGAGAACACAACAGTTTTCCCTGCCATTGTGATTTAATTTTGACCCATCTGTTTTGATCTTTATTTAAATCAATCTACCCATTTTATTATTCACAACAGCTTTCCCCCCAAATTTTCTCTCTGTCTTTACTACTTGAACTCTTATGTCTGATGAGCTCGGATAATGGACAAATATTAAAAATTTGGTGGTTATATACTGACGAATAAGCAAAAAAGTGAATCAAATACCTGGTTAGCAGAAGCAGCAGCACATTGATTTTCCTTTTCCTCCTCCAAACCAAACCATATTCTTTCACCTGGGATGGAGCCCTTGGGAGCCAAAAGAAGCTCAACATTCTCATGTGATGCATCAGAAGCAGCAAGAAGCATTCCATTTGATTTCACGCCACGCATATTCCTTGGTTTAAGATTAGCAAGAACAACTACTTGAGTACCCTGCATACATCCAGTATGACATTAGGCTTTATCTCAAGTACCCTGTACACATATACAAGTGGAGCCCGAGGGAAGACACTGGCACTTGTAGATAAAGCCTCTGAGAGTGAGTCTAAGACAGACCGTGAAGTTGAGGATGTACTACATTGTGATCAAGGGCTCAATTCTAGGGAAGATGAGGATCTATGAACAATTGAACTTTATGTTTATTGCAGTTGATTTTTTTGCCTTTTAAGCTGCTTTTTCAATGATGTTTGAACTCTATTTTATGGTTGTTGTTTTTTTACTTGTTTTTTCTCATACAGTCATACTTACTTGATTATGGATAGAGTGATTCAGTTTTACATCTCTGGTGTTGAAATTATATTTAGATTGATGAAGTATATGATTTCTAAATTTTTTAGAAAGACTGCTGCCTGGAATGCCAAGGCGCCTGGCCCGCCAAACTAGATAGCATATAGATGGAATTTAAAACAACCAATTAAACCCATCCCAGGATAGTAATAAAACTTCATCAGTCATATAACCAATATCATTTATCTAGCTCCAAGGGCCTTAGGCAAGGGGATCCTCTTCCCCCCATTGCTCTTTTCCGCCATCGTCTCTGAAGGTCTTTTTCATGATCCAAAAGGCAGATGAAAAGGGTATTTTTAATGGGTCTTTCTCTTCTGTGATGCTTGTGGTGACCAACTCAAGTCTCTTAAGAGATTCCTTCTCTGGTTTCTGGGCTTCAAATTAACTTTCACAAATCCTCTATCTTTGGTATTGGGGTGGGGATATCCCCAACATAGTTTAATTCACACAAATTTTTCGATGTGACTCCAAGCCTCTTCCCACCAAATACTTAGGTATACCATTGGGGGTCACTTATAAAGCCAAATCTGTTTGGGATGAAGTCATTGAGAGAATGGGTAAAAGATTGGCCACTTGACAAAATAAATATCTATCTAAGTGGGTAAGTGGTCCTTATCCAATCCACTCTAGCTAGTATCTTACCTACTCTGTGTGCACCATTCCCCATAACAAGGTGGAAAAATAATGAGATTTTTTATGGGCCTATAAGAATCCTCTATCAACAAAAAAGCTCCTCATCTCATGGAAGAATGTTTGCATCCCCAAAGAATGATGAGGCTTGGGGATCAGACCCATTGCCACTTTCAATGCAGCTCTCTTCAACAAGTGGTTGTGGAGTTCTGAAGCTGAAAAACAAGTAACTAAGTATTGTCCCTTTTGGAAGTGGTGTTTGGAAAAGGATCATTCCCCTTGCTGATAAATTCTAACGTCTGAACTCTTCAGCTCTTGGAAGTGGCAAAACCATCAGATTCTGGAATGATCCTTGGAGTGATATGAGTAGATTAAAAGAAACTTTCTATTCCATCTTCCAACTCTGCAATAAAAAGAATGGAAAGGTGCCAGATTTTGGGACAATTGTAATATATTAATACCCAAGATGGTTGGGAGTTTAATACCCAAGGTGGTTGGGTGTTTAACTTTAGAAGACACCTCAATGAGTGGGAGATTGAGGACATGAGCGAATTCCTTGACTTTCTAAACTCCAAGACAAAGAAGAGGATGTAATTCTATGGAAGGGAAGAAAGAGGGCTTCTCAGTGGGAAGAATGTTTGAAATCCTAAATGAGGAAATTACAAAATTGTTTAGCAATAAGTTCATGTTTGATAACATTAGCAGAATTTGGATCAAGCACTGTCCTCCTAAATTAAACTTCTTTATTTGGACAATATTACAAGGAAGGCTCCCACTGTGGACAAATTTCAAGAGATGGGGTATGACAATCCCAAACCAAAGAGTAAAGAATAGACCATTGCCCCTCATGAATGTCTCTTTGCACAACATGTGCAGAAAACTTTCCTCAATGAATTCAATATTGCTAGAACAGTTCAAGGACCTTTTCATGATTGGTTGGCCGACTGAAGCTGAATAATCTTTACGATGAGAAGGTGGATTTGGACCAAAGGTGTTCGCTTTGTTGCTTGGGATATCTAGAAAGAAAGGAATAGAAGGATCTTTGAAGACATTGCCCAAACCCCAGATGAATGCATTCTGTCCATCAGAGAACACTTGTGGCAACGGGGGTCAACCCATAAGGCCAACAACAATACTTCTATGGATAACTTCATGTTCAGCTGGGAAAATCTCTGACTTGTAATCTCTCTTTGTACTAGCTTAGTTCTAGCTCCTTGTGTCACATTGTTTACTATTGTGAGCCTCTCCCTCACCTTTGTACCTTTTTCCATCCAATCAAATGTTGGTGTGTTTGATCTCAAAAAAATAAAAAAATTCATTGTCTTATGGAGAAGATTCTATAACTGTGCTCTTTCCAAACAGTCCAAGGAAAACCTTACACATCAGAGAAACAAATCAGGCTGCTAATCGTTTAGCTAAGTTAGCTCCAAGCTCAGAGACAACTCCCTAGGCCCTAGCCCATTTGCGGAGGATTTGAAAAAAAATTAGTTTTGATGATGTGCGGGGGAAGATACAAGTGTGATTGTAATTTTTCTTAATTCTTTTATTTATATAATGGTCCAGGGTCCTTTAAACCCTGTTTGCTCTTCAAATAATAAATAAATAAACCCTTCCACATCACCTTCTCTATGGTTGTGAGATTATTCAGACTCTTCCGACACCTTAATGAGATTCCTCGATAGAAATCGGTATACCCAACACACCCGAAATAAACCAAAGCGCATCCACACCAAAGAAGAACATGGGAAGTATTCTCTAGCATTAAATCACAAAAAATCATAAAATAGTATGATGCCCATATCTACATCCACATCCATGTACATAGTTATTAAAAAAACACTTATTATTAAATTAATGTCATAAAATAAAGAGGGAAAAAAACCCTCCATTGGCGTCTCAGTTAACAACAAAGGCACCTAGCTGACTCAGTAACACCCCAGACTAGTCCAATGCCACACAAGGGCCAACTAATCCATAAAAAGCTTTGATGCTTAACTAACAATCCCTTAAAAAAATTCCTCAGTCACGTGCCTTCCAAAGGGTCCAACATGTGGCGTAAGGAATGAATTTCCAAATGAGTCGTCCGACGCTATTGAGGTTGGGGCAAGCCTCCAAGACCATCAACTTCCATAATGGTTCTCCACATCACCCAAAGAAGACTAAAATCGAAGAGAAAGAAATTTCACAGCCTCGATGCCTCCAGACAATGTAAAGGTAATTGTGAAGCAAATTCCTCCATGGTCCACACACCACACAAACATCATGGCAAACCCTCTCCTTATAAGCACATCTCAAATAGGGAGATGTTCCACACATGCCAAGCAAATACTAGGGATGGCCTTATTCTAAACCAAGGAGGAATGGGAATCAAGATAGGCATCACTAGAGATCCTCCTTTCAATTGCATGACCAAAATCTACTCCAAGCATCTTCCTCTTCCCTTAAGGGCACCCCCTCAAGCATATACCAAACAAATGAAAAGCTTTCACCTCTTCCCATCCAAACAAATTTCTCCTTGGGTTGCTCCACACCCACTCCCTATCAATCTTATTTCCGTATTCCAAGACAACTCCAGATTTCATTGAGGACACAAAGAAAATCATAGCAAATATCTCCTTAAGAGGTCATAACCGCAACCGCACATTCACATAATGCCAAAACTAAATGTGATCCCCCTCCCAAGCTTGAGGCCCACCCTCGCATGAAATTGTTGGATGTTGAGGCAATTCTACGGTGTACCCCACATACTCAAATAGAAGGGATTACTTAGACGCTTGGGAAGCCACCAATCTCGATTTATTTTTAGCCACCATAATTTTTTCTCAACAAAGCATCATCATCCATCCAAAGCGTCAGAACCCTTTGTCAAGGAGGGTATGGTTCATAGTATTGAATAAACTACTACCTAGACCACCTTTGTTTTCTAGGGCACACACCAAATCCCATTTAAGGGCATGAAACCCATGAGTCTTCAAACACAGGTTTCTCACTAGTGCCTCCCTTTTTTAGCAACAACATATGAGAATAAACAAGGACATGTAGTAAATATGCATTTGAAGATTGAGACGTATTCTTTCTTCTAGTCTTTTGAGCACTTTTGCGACTCCAAATGTACTAAAATCAAGCCTTGTTTTATTATCACTCTTTTCAAGTATATAAGATGGCATAATCTACATGGACACGAGATAGATGAACAATAGAATTCAATCAAGCTCCGTGCCTTGAATAACCCAAAAACACCACCAAGACTCCTTGACTCACAAAAATGTGTTAATTTAGTATGCTTAGTGTTCAAAATTTCTTAGCCTTGAGGTGTGAGAGGCAACGATGAAGTGCCTTGCTTCACTCTGCCAATCTGTCCCTCAAACTACATTGATGCTTAAGCCTCCACTACATCAAGCACCACCAGAATCATTTATTTATTTCAAAAATGCCCTCACAACTCCTAATTACAAACCTGACCTATTAAACATCTTTTGGAGACTAAAACGCATTTGGTTTGCAAATTAAAGAGATTCAGATATTCTTGATGTTGTAGACATGCCTCATCATGCATGTGGACTTTATGAATCGTTTGTTAGCCAAGAGCATCCAATTGTTGCCCAATGTGTGAATCGCAGCTGGAATCCATTGACCACCTATTTTTTGGGTGTCCATATTCTCTAGAGATCTGGAAATCATTAACTGCATTTTCACCCTCACTAGAAATTGGCTATAGGACAGATTACAACTAGCTACTATGGCAATTTGGAGGGAGGGAAACCAAATAGTAGTAGAGGGAAAGAAGCTCAAAGTGCATCAGGTTGTGGTGGGGGATTAAGGAACCTTTTTTGTGTTGGGATATCACTTGGGACTCAAGGGGATGCGCCCTTTTTCTAACATTGTTTCCAATTTCTTTAAATTGATTCATTAGCTTGTTATTTTGTTTCCTTTTTTATGTGGTTGTGAGTCTCTCATTCGTTTTCTAATATTTGTAAGTGGAATGGTAACATATACGAGCGGCAGAACCAGGGCAAAAGATGTTGAGCAATCACATGTAGTTAAAATCCAAGAAGCAATGAAGAATCAAGGGGTTTCATTCTTCACTCATGAAACCCTGTGATAATTGTTTCCTCATTGATATCAATGCAAGATGTATATTTAAGTAAAGAAATACACATACAAAATAGTAATTACATATACTCAAACTTGAAACTTGCAAGTAAGAGCATCTCCAATAGGCCAGCTCAAAATTCAAATATGACAATTGTTTGAGCTCTTGAGAGTAAATTTTCATGCTCTAGTGTAAGGCCCGAAGCTCAAATTCAGCCCAAACATTGCCAAAAAAGTGATGGGTACGGCGGATTTCGGAGGGGCAAGACAATCAAAAGAGTTTTGTGTGTCTAACTACTTTGACCTTATTTTCAACGTATTTGCTCAAAAATTTTACTTTTGATCCACTTTTTTGAGATTTTGTTGAATGATTCATTGGAGTACACCCACCTCAAATTGGTCCAATTTTTTTTAGCTTGAGGTTGAGGTCTCCATTGGAGATGCTCTCGACGTGACCTAGTTTTAACTTTTTAAGTCAAACAGTGAATTAAATTTAATGAAATGCTTTCCCCAATTTCTTATCTTGTGTTCAAAATGATGAAAGAAAATAGTGATGGAATTCCATTTTGACATCGAGATGATAAACATTTGGTACCTGAAGGTGGTATGTTTGGCATCACGCACATACAGAAAAAAGAAAGATGAACTTTCATGTTTGGCTCTCCATTGTTCACACTTCACACAATCTTCTCCCTGTCGTTTTTGTTCTTCCTACAATAATTTCTGTTGCGTACAAAGTGTATAATTCTAATCCATCAAAAAGCTCTCATTTTCCTTCTTGTAGTTTGAAAATATATGGATGATAAAACAAACCAGCATTGAAGAATATGTTGAAGGGGTAACCAGGCAGGTCACATTGTATCGTAATATTAGGCTATGTTTGCATTCTGCAGAGAACTGCATACCACCACTCCAGCAGACGTCCGCATGGGATGCACCCCAAGGGCAGCAACACAAGAATCATCAGTCTTGAGATGAGGCTGCACCAATTCCCAGAGTTTTTTCTTCTGAACCTGCATGTATTGGACATGTATGTCATAGCATCCAGACCAAAGCAAGCCAAAAGGAAAATTATGGACGCAGCAGAACCCCCCTGCATCTCAATATTCTAATAACACCAACAAGAAAAGCGATGTAGTGCGGCTAAAGTCTTTGTAGTTACACACAGGATAACAAATTGATGGTTATTGCGTTTTCGCTTTTGAATTTTACTTCAATTTACAATCAACACCCCAAATGCGAGAAGCCACATGTACTCCTATTGAACAATGACCCAGGGAGCTAAAACACGAAAAGCCCAAGGAGCAAAACATTCCACATAGGTCGGAGGCTGAGGCAAATCAAACTTCTTCCAGAGACCATTATAAGCAGATTATTACCATACTTGATGACCTTCTATTTGATTTCATAATAAAGAACCGACTCCTTTTGATCATTAACAGGCAAGCCATTATGCAATGCACATGAAGAATTTAATATTTGGATTACTCAAATTTCTTGTTAGTCCAAAAATTCTCAATATTCCTTTATATGTTCCCCCACCTCTTTCAATATTTTCTATATGATACATTCGTCGATACATGCCCAAAAGTTTTCTTGAGTTTTTTTTCCCTTGTAACTGGCGTTACATTCTCTGTTGAGAGTTCTTCCTCTCTTATAAATTTCCCCCACTCAGTATAGAGTCTACAGACTGATCATGGAACTTTTTATGGTGGTATGGTAAAATCCAGTAATTGTGAATGATAAACTTCACGGATAGTTTATTGAATACACATACATGGCACGCAATCCAATTTCTCAAACTAAAACCTAAATAGCAACATATGCTTGTTATAACATATAGTTTGTGCCACTATCTGGAAAACAAACATAAAAAGTTATAAAAAAAAAAAAACTAGGGTCGTTTTTGTTTGTAGAAAATTAAACCTTCATGAAAAAATATCAAAAAAAAAGAGTAGGGAAGGAGGGGAACAGGTTAATGTTTAAAAGGATTATATTTTGATTTCCATGCTGAAATATGTTTTGCCTATAAAATTTATCTTTTTTATAAGGTCTCCTTACATCCAGCCATGATTTGGGAGATGGAAAGGGGGTTAATCTAGCGGAACTGCCATTCTCATAAACATTACATCAGAGTCAGACCAAACAAAAGGTCTCCGAACAAACTTAGTGGGGATATTAACAACCTGAAAAACCAAGTTTTCAGCATTGGCTTGTAGATTCACATAAAACCCCCCCTCAGGAGTATTTTATCTGAATAAAATAACAAAAAATGAATGACAAAGAATGACTTTGTTAGAATTGTTCTATGCAAGGACCTGGATGAATTGATGAATAAAGCCAATGGTTAAGTCAAAAGTTTCCCTGCCAGAAACTTACCCAGTAGAAGTGTAAAACTGCCTTTTTCCACATTTGCTAGCCGCCTAGCAGGCTGGTAAAACAAGTAACCTGCTAGTAGCATTGCCAAGGGCTTACTTTGCAGTCTTAGAGAACACAACAGTTTTCCCTGCCATTGTGATTTAATTTTGACCCATCTGTTTTGATCTTTATTTAAATCAATCTACCCATTTTATTATTCACAACAGCTTTCCCCCAAATTTTCTCTCTGTCTTTACTACTTGAACTCTTATGTCTGATGAGCTCGGATAATGGACAAATATTAAAAATTTGGTGGTTATATACTGACGAATAAGCAAAAAAGTGAATCAAATACCTGGTTAGCAGAAGCAGCAGCACATTGATTTTCCTTTTCCTCCTCCAAACCAAACCATATTCTTTCACCTGGGATGGAGCCCTTGGGAGCCAAAAGAAGCTCAACATTCTCATGTGATGCATCAGAAGCAGCAAGAAGCATTCCATTTGATTTCACGCCACGCATATTCCTTGGTTTAAGATTAGCAAGAACAACTACTTGAGTACCCTGCATACATCCAGTATGACATTAGGCTTTATCTCAAGTACCCTGTACACATATACAAGTGGAGCCCGAGGGAAGACACTGGCACTTGTAGATAAAGCCTCTGAGAGTGAGTCTAAGACAGACCGTGAAGTTGAGGATGTACTACATTGTGATCAAGGGCTCAATTCTAGGGAAGATGAGGATCTATGAACAATTGAACTTTATGTTTATTGCAGTTGATTTTTTTGCCTTTTAAGCTGCTTTTTCAATGATGTTTGAACTCTATTTTATGGTTGTTGTTTTTTTACTTGTTTTTTCTCATACAGTCATACTTACTTGATTATGGATAGAGTGATTCAGTTTTACATCTCTGGTGTTGAAATTATATTTAGATTGATGAAGTATATGATTTCTAAATTTTTTAGAAAGACTGCTGCCTGGAATGCCAAGGCGCCTGGCCCGCCAAACTAGATAGCATATAGATGGAATTTAAAACAACCAATTAAACCCATCCCAGGATAGTAATAAAACTTCATCAGTCATATAACCAATATCATTTATCTAGCTCCAAGGGCCTTAGGCAAGGGATCCTCTTCCCCCCATTGCTCTTTTCCGCCATCGTCTCTGAAGGTCTTTTTCATGATCCAAAAGGCAGATGAAAAGGGTATTTTTAATGGGTCTTTCTCTTCTGTGATGCTTGTGGTGACCAACTCAAGTCTCTTAAGAGATTCCTTCTCTGGTTTCTGGGCTTCAAATTAACTTTCACAAATCCTCTATCTTTGGTATTGGGGTGGGGATATCCCCAACATAGTTTAATTCACACAAATTTTTCGATGTGACTCCAAGCCTCTTCCCACCAAATACTTAGGTATACCATTGGGGGTCACTTATAAAGCCAAATCTGTTTGGGATGAAGTCATTGAGAGAATGGGTAAAAGATTGGCCACTTGACAAAATAAATATCTATCTAAGTGGGTAAGTGGTCCTTATCCAATCCACTCTAGCTAGTATCTTACCTACTCTGTGTGCACCATTCCCCATAACAAGGTGGAAAAATAATGAGATTTTTTATGGGCCTATAAGAATCCTCTATCAACAAAAAGCTCCTCATCTCATGGAAGAATGTTTGCATCCCCAAAGAATGATGAGGCTTGGGGATCAGACCCATTGCCACTTTCAATGCAGCTCTCTTCAACAAGTGGTTGTGGAGTTCTGAAGCTGAAAAACAAGTAACTAAGTATTGTCCCTTTTGGAAGTGGTGTTTGGAAAAGGATCATTCCCCTTGCTGATAAATTCTAACGTCTGAACTCTTCAGCTCTTGGAAGTGGCAAAACCATCAGATTCTGGAATGATCCTTGGAGTGATATGAGTAGATTAAAAGAAACTTTCTATTCCATCTTCCAACTCTGCAATAAAAAGAATGGAAAGGTGCCAGATTTTGGGACAATTGTAATATATTAATACCCAAGATGGTTGGGAGTTTAATACCCAAGGTGGTTGGGTGTTTAACTTTAGAAGACACCTCAATGAGTGGGAGATTGAGGACATGAGCGAATTCCTTGACTTTCTAAACTCCAAGACAAAGAAGAGGATGTAATTCTATGGAAGGGAAGAAAGAGGGCTTCTCAGTGGGAAGAATGTTTGAAATCCTAAATGAGGAAATTACAAAATTGTTTAGCAATAAGTTCATGTTTGATAACATTAGCAGAATTTGGATCAAGCACTGTCCTCCTAAATTAAACTTCTTTATTTGGACAATATTACAAGGAAGGCTCCCACTGTGGACAAATTTCAAGAGATGGGGTATGACAATCCCAAACCAAAGAGTAAAGAATAGACCATTGCCCCTCATGAATGTCTCTTTGCACAACATGTGCAGAAAACTTTCCTCAATGAATTCAATATTGCTAGAACAGTTCAAGGACCTTTTCATGATTGGTTGGCCGACTGAAGCTGAATAATCTTTACGATGAGAAGGTGGATTTGGACCAAAGGTGTTCGCTTTGTTGCTTGGGATATCTAGAAAGAAAGGAATAGAAGGATCTTTGAAGACATTGCCCAAACCCCAGATGAATGCATTCTGTCCATCAGAGAACACTTGTGGCAACGGGGGTCAACCCATAAGGCCAACAACAATACTTCTATGGATAACTTCATGTTCAGCTGGGAAAATCTCTGACTTGTAATCTCTCTTTGTACTAGCTTAGTTCTAGCTCCTTGTGTCACATTGTTTACTATTGTGAGCCTCTCCCTCACCTTTGTACCTTTTTCCATCCAATCAAATGTTGGTGTGTTTGATCTCAAAAAAATAAAAAAAATTCATTGTCTTATGGAGAAGATTCTATAACTGTGCTCTTTCCAAACAGTCCAAGGAAAACCTTACACATCAGAGAAACAAATCAGGCTGCTAATCGTTTAGCTAAGTTAGCTCCAAGCTCAGAGACAACTCCCTAGGCCCTAGCCCATTTGCGGAGGATTTGAAAAAAAATTAGTTTTGATGATGTGCGGGGGAAGATACAAGTGTGATTGTAATTTTTTCTTAATTCTTTTATTTATATAATGGTCCAGGGTCCTTTAAACCCTGTTTGCTCTTCAAATAATAAATAAATAAACCCTTCCACATCACCTTCTCTATGGTTGTGAGATTATTCAGACTCTTCCGACACCTTAATGAGATTCCTCGATAGAAATCGGTATACCCAACACACCCGAAATAAACCAAAGCGCATCCACACCAAAGAAGAACATGGGAAGTATTCTCTAGCATTAAATCACAAAAAATCATAAAATAGTATGATGCCCATATCTACATCCACATCCATGTACATAGTTATTAAAAAAACACTTATTATTAAATTAATGTCATAAAATAAAGAGGGAAAAAAACCCTCCATTGGCGTCTCAGTTAACAACAAAGGCACCTAGCTGACTCAGTAACACCCCAGACTAGTCCAATGCCACACAAGGGCCAACTAATCCATAAAAAGCTTTGATGCTTAACTAACAATCCCTTAAAAAAATTCCTCAGTCACGTGCCTTCCAAAGGGTCCAACATGTGGCGTAAGGAATGAATTTCCAAATGAGTCGTCCGACGCTATTGAGGTTGGGGCAAGCCTCCAAGACCATCAACTTCCATAATGGTTCTCCACATCACCCAAAGAAGACTAAAATCGAAGAGAAAGAAATTTCACAGCCTCGATGCCTCCAGACAATGTAAAGGTAATTGTGAAGCAAATTCCTCCATGGTCCACACACCACACAAACATCATGGCAAACCCTCTCCTTATAAGCACATCTCAAATAGGGAGATGTTCCACACATGCCAAGCAATACTAGGGATGGCCTTATTCTAAACCAAGGAGGAATGGGAATCAAGATAGGCATCACTAGAGATCCTCCTTTCAATTGCATGACCAAAATCTACTCCAAGCATCTTCCTCTTCCCTTAAGGGCACCCCCTCAAGCATATACCAAACAAATGAAAAGCTTTCACCTCTTCCCATCCAAACAAATTTCTCCTTGGGTTGCTCCACACCCACTCCCTATCAATCTTATTTCCGTTATTCCAAGACAACTCCAGATTTCATTGGAGGACACAAAGAAAATCATAGCAAATATCTCCTTAAGAGGTCATAACCGCAACCGCACATTCACATAATGCCAAAACTAAATGTGATCCCCCTCCCAAGCTTGAGGCCCACCCTCGCATGAAATTGTTGGATGTTGAGGCAATTCTACGGTGTACCCCACATACTCAAATAGAAGGGATTACTTAGACGCTTGGGAAGCCACCAATCTCGATTTATTTTTAGCCACCATAATTTTTTCTCAACAAAGCATCATCATCCATCCAAAGCGTCAGAACCCTTTGTCAAGGAGGGTATGGTTCATAGTATTGAATAAACTACTACCTAGACCCACCTTTGTTTTCTAGGGCACACACCAAATCCCATTTAAGGGCATGAAACCCATGAGTCTTCAAACACAGGTTTCTCACTAGTGCCTCCCTTTTTAGCAACAACATATGAGAATAAACAGGACATGTAGTAAATATGCATTTGAAGATTGAGACGTATTCTTTCTTCTAGTCTTTTGAGCACTTTTGCGACTCCAAATGTACTAAAATCAAGCCTTGTTTTATTATCACTCTTTTCAAGTATATAAGATGGCATAATCTACATGGACACGAGATAGATGAACAATAGAATTCAATCAAGCTCCGTGCCTTGAATAACCCAAAAAACACCACCAAGACTCCTTGACTCACAAAAATGTGTTAATTTAGTATGCTTAGTGTTCAAAATTTCTTAGCCTTGAGTGTGAGAGGCAACGATGAAGTGCCTTGCTTCACTCTGCCAATCTGTCCCTCAAACTACATTGATGCTTAAGCCTCCACTACATCAAGCACCACCAGAATCATTTATTTATTTCAAAAATGCCCTCACAACTCCTAATTACAAACCTGACCTATTAAACATCTTTTGGAGACTAAAACGCATTTGGTTTGCAAATTAAAGAGATTCAGATATTCTTGATGTTGTAGACATGCCTCATCATGCATGTGGACTTTATGAATCGTTTGTTAGCCAAGAGCATCCAATTGTTGCCCAATGTGTGAATCGCAGCTGGAATCCATTGACCACCTATTTTTTGGGTGTCCATATTCTCTAGAGATCTGGAAATCATTAACTGCATTTTCACCCTCACTAGAAATTGGCTATAGGACAGATTACAACTAGCTACTATGGCAATTTGGAGGGAGGGAAACCAAATAGTAGTAGAGGGAAAGAAGCTCAAAGTGCATCAGGTTGTGGTGGGGGATTAAGGAACCTTTTTTGTGTTGGGATATCACTTGGGACTCAAGGGGATGCGCCCTTTTTCTAACATTGTTTCCAATTTCTTTAAATTGATTCATTAGCTTGTTATTTTGTTTCCTTTTTTATGTGGTTGTGAGTCTCTCATTCGTTTTCTAATATTTGTAAGTGGAATGGTAACATATACGAGCGGCAGAACCAGGGCAAAAGATGTTGAGCAATCACATGTAGTTAAAATCCAAGAAGCAATGAAGAATCAAGGGGTTTCATTCTTCACTCATGAAACCCTGTGATAATTGTTTCCTCATTGATATCAATGCAAGATGTATATTTAAGTAAAGAAATACACATACAAAATAGTAATTACATATACTCAAACTTGAAACTTGCAAGTAAGAGCATCTCCAATAGGCCAGCTCAAAATTCAAATATGACAATTGTTTGAGCTCTTGAGAGTAAATTTTCATGCTCTAGTGTAAGGCCCGAAGCTCAAATTCAGCCCAAACATTGCCAAAAAAGTGATGGGTACGGCGGATTTCGGAGGGGCAAGACAATCAAAAGAGTTTTGTGTGTCTAACTACTTTGACCTTATTTTCAACGTATTTGCTCAAAAATTTTACTTTTGATCCACTTTTTTGAGATTTTGTTGAATGATTCATTGGAGTACACCCACCTCAAATTGGTCCAATTTTTTTTTAGCTTGAGGTTGAGGTCTCCATTGGAGATGCTCTCGACGTGACCTAGTTTTTAACTTTTTAAGTCAAACAGTGAATTAAATTTAATGAAATGCTTTCCCCAATTTCTTATCTTGTGTTCAAAATGATGAAAGAAAATAGTGATGGAATTCCATTTTGACATCGAGATGATAAACATTTGGTACCTGAAGGTGGTATGTTTGGCATCACGCACATACAGAAAAAAGAAAGATGAACTTTCATGTTTGGCTCTCCATTGTTCACACTTCACACAATCTTCTCCCTGTCGTTTTGTTCTTCCTACAATAATTTCTGTTGCGTACAAAGTGTATAATTCTAATCCATCAAAAGCTCTCATTTTCCTTCTTGTAGTTTGAAAATATATGGATGATAAAACAAACCAGCATTGAAGAATATGTTGAAGGGGTAACCAGGCAGGTCACATTGTATCGTAATATTAGGCTATGTTTGCATTCTGCAGAGAACTGCATACCACCACTCCAGCAGACGTCCGCATGGGATGCACCCCAAGGGCAGCAACACAAGAATCATCAGTCTTGAGATGAGGCTGCACCAATTCCCAGAGTTTTTTCTTCTGAACCTGCATGTATTGGACATGTATGTCATAGCATCCAGACCAAAGCAAGCCAAAAGGAAAATTATGGACGCAGCAGAACCCCCCTGCATCTCAATATTCTAATAACACCAACAAGAAAAGCGATGTAGTGCGGCTAAAGTCTTTGTAGTTACACACAGGATAACAAATTGATGGTTATTGCGTTTTCGCTTTTGAATTTTACTTCAATTTACAATCAACACCCCAAATGCGAGAAGCCACATGTACTCCTATTGAACAATGACCCAGGGAGCTAAAACACGAAAAGCCCAAGGAGCAAAACATTCCACATAGGTCGGAGGCTGAGGCAAATCAAACTTCTTCCAGAGACCATTATAAGCAGATTATTACCATACTTGATGACCTTCTATTTGATTTCATAATAAAGAACCGACTCCTTTTGATCATTAACAGGCAAGCCATTATGCAATGCACATGAAGAATTTAATATTTGGATTACTCAAATTTCTTGTTAGTCCAAAAATTCTCAATATTCCTTTATATGTTCCCCCACCTCTTTCAATATTTTCTATATGATACATTCGTCGATACATGCCCAAAAGTTTTCTTGAGTTTTTTTTCCCTTGTAACTGGCGTTACATTCTCTGTTGAGAGTTCTTCCTCTCTTATAAATTTCCCCCACTCAGTATAGAGTCTACAGACTGATCATGGAACTTTTTATGGTGGTATGGTAAAATCCAGTAATTGTGAATGATAAACTTCACGGATAGTTTATTGAATACACATACATGGCACGCAATCCAATTTCTCAAACTAAAACCTAAATAGCAACATATGCTTGTTATAACATATAGTTTGTGCCACTATCTGGAAAACAAACATAAAAAGTTATAAAAAAAAAAAAACTAGGGTCGTTTTTGTTTGTAGAAAATTAAACCTTCATGAAAAATATCAAAAAAAAAGAGTAGGGAAGGAGGGGAACAGGTTAATGTTTAAAAGGATTATATTTTGATTTCCATGCTGAAATATGTTTTGCCTATAAAATTTATCTTTTTATAAGGTCTCCTTACATCCAGCCATGATTTGGGAGATGGAAAGGGGGTTAATCTAGCGGAACTGCCATTCTCATAAACATTACATCAGAGTCAGACCAAACAAAAGGTCTCCGAACAAACTTAGTGGGGATATTAACAACCTGAAAAACCAAGTTTTCAGCATTGGCTTGTAGATTCACATAAAACCCCCCTCAGGAGTATTTTATCTGAATAAAATAACAAAAAATGAATGACAAAGAATGACTTTGTTAGAATTGTTCTATGCAAGGACCTGGATGAATTGATGAATAAAGCCAATGGTTAAGTCAAAAGTTTCCCTGCCAGAAACTTACCCAGTAGAAGTGTAAAACTGCCTTTTTCCACATTTGCTAGCCGCCTAGCAGGCTGGTAAAACAAGTAACCTGCTAGTAGCATTGCCAAGGGCTTACTTTGCAGTCTTAGAGAACACAACAGTTTTCCCCTGCCATTGTGATTTAATTTTGACCCATCTGTTTTGATCTTTATTTAAATCAATCTACCCATTTTATTATTCACAACAGCTTTCCCCCCAAATTTTCTCTCTGTCTTTACTACTTGAACTCTTATGTCTGATGAGCTCGGATAATGGACAAATATTAAAAATTTGGTGGTTATATACTGACGAATAAGCAAAAAAGTGAATCAAATACCTGGTTAGCAGAAGCAGCAGCACATTGATTTTCCTTTTCCTCCTCCAAACCAAACCATATTCTTTCACCTGGGATGGAGCCCTTGGGAGCCAAAAGAAGCTCAACATTCTCATGTGATGCATCAGAAGCAGCAAGAAGCATTCCATTTGATTTCACGCCACGCATATTCCTTGGTTTAAGATTAGCAAGAACAACTACTTGAGTACCCTGCATACATCCAGTATGACATTAGGCTTTATCTCAAGTACCCTGTACACATATACAAGTGGAGCCCGAGGGAAGACACTGGCACTTGTAGATAAAGCCTCTGAGAGTGAGTCTAAGACAGACCGTGAAGTTGAGGATGTACTACATTGTGATCAAGGGCTCAATTCTAGGGAAGATGAGGATCTATGAACAATTGAACTTTATGTTTATTGCAGTTGATTTTTTTGCCTTTTAAGCTGCTTTTTCAATGATGTTTGAACTCTATTTTATGGTTGTTGTTTTTTTACTTGTTTTTTCTCATACAGTCATACTTACTTGATTATGGATAGAGTGATTCAGTTTTACATCTCTGGTGTTGAAATTATATTTAGATTGATGAAGTATATGATTTCTAAATTTTTTAGAAAGACTGCTGCCTGGAATGCCAAGGCGCCTGGCCCGCCAAACTAGATAGCATATAGATGGAATTTAAAACAACCAATTAAACCCATCCCAGGATAGTAATAAAACTTCATCAGTCATATAACCAATATCATTTATCTAGCTCCAAGGGCCTTAGGCAAGGGGATCCTCTTCCCCCCATTGCTCTTTTCCGCCATCGTCTCTGAAGGTCTTTTTCATGATCCAAAAGGCAGATGAAAAGGGTATTTTTAATGGGTCTTTCTCTTCTGTGATGCTTGTGGTGACCAACTCAAGTCTCTTAAGAGATTCCTTCTCTGGTTTCTGGGCTTCAAATTAACTTTCACAAATCCTCTATCTTTGGTATTGGGGTGGGGATATCCCCAACATAGTTTAATTCACACAAATTTTTCGATGTGACTCCAAGCCTCTTCCCACCAAATACTTAGGTATAACCATTGGGGGTCACTTATAAAGCCAAATCTGTTTGGGATGAAGTCATTGAGAGAATGGGTAAAAGATTGGCCACTTGACAAAATAAATATCTATCTAAGTGGGTAAGTGGTCCTTATCCAATCCACTCTAGCTAGTATCTTACCTACTCTGTGTGCACCATTCCCCATAACAAGGTGGAAAAATAATGAGATTTTTTATGGGCCTATAAGAATCCTCTATCAACAAAAAAGCTCCTCATCTCATGGAAGAATGTTTGCATCCCCAAAGAATGATGAGGCTTGGGGATCAGACCCATTGCCACTTTCAATGCAGCTCTCTTCAACAAGTGGTTGTGGAGTTCTGAAGCTGAAAAACAAGTAACTAAGTATTGTCCCTTTTGGAAGTGGTGTTTGGAAAAGGATCATTCCCCTTGCTGATAAATTCTAACGTCTGAACTCTTCAGCTCTTGGAAGTGGCAAAACCATCAGATTCTGGAATGATCCTTGGAGTGATATGAGTAGATTAAAAGAAACTTTCTATTCCATCTTCCAACTCTGCAATAAAAAGAATGGAAAGGTGCCAGATTTTGGGACAATTGTAATATATTAATACCCAAGATGGTTGGGAGTTTAATACCCAAGGTGGTTGGGTGTTTAACTTTAGAAGACACCTCAATGAGTGGGAGATTGAGGACATGAGCGAATTCCTTGACTTTCTAAACTCCAAGACAAAGAAGAGGATGTAATTCTATGGAAGGGAAGAAAGAGGGCTTCTCAGTGGGAAGAATGTTTGAAATCCTAAATGAGGAAATTACAAAATTGTTTAGCAATAAGTTCATGTTTGATAACATTAGCAGAATTTGGATCAAGCACTGTCCTCCTAAATTAAACTTCTTTATTTGGACAATATTACAAGGAAGGCTCCCACTGTGGACAAATTTCAAGAGATGGGGTATGACAATCCCAAACCAAAGAGTAAAGAATAGACCATTGCCCCTCATGAATGTCTCTTTGCACAACATGTGCAGAAAACTTTCCTCAATGAATTCAATATTGCTAGAACAGTTCAAGGACCTTTTCATGATTGGTTGGCCGACTGAAGCTGAATAATCTTTACGATGAGAAGGTGGATTTGGACCAAAGGTGTTCGCTTTGTTGCTTGGGATATCTAGAAAGAAAGGAATAGAAGGATCTTTGAAGACATTGCCCAAACCCCAGATGAATGCATTCTGTCCATCAGAGAACACTTGTGGCAACGGGGGTCAACCCATAAGGCCAACAACAATACTTCTATGGATAACTTCATGTTCAGCTGGGAAAATCTCTGACTTGTAATCTCTCTTTGTACTAGCTTAGTTCTAGCTCCTTGTGTCACATTGTTTACTATTGTGAGCCTCTCCCTCACCTTTGTACCTTTTTCCATCCAATCAAATGTTGGTGTGTTTGATCTCAAAAAAATAAAAAAATTCATTGTCTTATGGAGAAGATTCTATAACTGTGCTCTTTCCAAACAGTCCAAGGAAAACCTTACACATCAGAGAAACAAATCAGGCTGCTAATCGTTTAGCTAAGTTAGCTCCAAGCTCAGAGACAACTCCCTAGGCCCTAGCCCATTTGCGGAGGATTTGAAAAAAAATTAGTTTTGATGATGTGCGGGGGAAGATACAAGTGTGATTGTAATTTTTCTTAATTCTTTTATTTATATAATGGTCCAGGGTCCTTTAAACCCTGTTTGCTCTTCAAATAATAAATAAATAAACCCTTCCACATCACCTTCTCTATGGTTGTGAGATTATTCAGACTCTTCCGACACCTTAATGAGATTCCTCGATAGAAATCGGTATACCAACACACCCGAAATAAACCAAAGCGCATCCACACCAAAGAAGAACATGGGAAGTATTCTCTAGCATTAAATCACAAAAAATCATAAAATAGTATGATGCCCATATCTACATCCACATCCATGTACATAGTTATTAAAAAAACACTTATTATTAAATTAATGTCATAAAATAAAGAGGGAAAAAAACCCTCCATTGGCGTCTCAGTTAACAACAAAGGCACCTAGCTGACTCAGTAACACCCCAGACTAGTCCAATGCCACACAAGGGCCAACTAATCCATAAAAAGCTTTGATGCTTAACTAACAATCCCTTAAAAAAATTCCTCAGTCACGTGCCTTCCAAAGGGTCCAACATGTGGCGTAAGGAATGAATTTCCAAATGAGTCGTCCGACGCTATTGAGGTTGGGGCAAGCCTCCAAGACCATCAACTTCCATAATGGTTCTCCACATCACCCAAAGAAGACTAAAATCGAAGAGAAAGAAATTTCACAGCCTCGATGCCTCCAGACAATGTAAAGGTAATTGTGAAGCAAATTCCTCCATGGTCCACACACCACACAAACATCATGGCAAACCCTCTCCTTATAAGCACATCTCAAATAGGGAGATGTTCCACACATGCCAAGCAAATACTAGGGATGGCCTTATTCTAAACCAAGGAGGAATGGGAATCAAGATAGGCATCACTAGAGATCCTCCTTTCAATTGCATGACCAAAATCTACTCCAAGCATCTTCCTCTTCCCTTAAGGGCACCCCCTCAAGCATATACCAAACAAATGAAAAGCTTTCACCTCTTCCCATCCAAACAAATTTCTCCTTGGGTTGCTCCACACCCACTCCCTATCAATCTTATTTCCGTATTCCAAGACAACTCCAGATTTCATTGAGGACACAAAGAAAATCATAGCAAATATCTCCTTAAGAGGTCATAACCGCAACCGCACATTCACATAATGCCAAAACTAAATGTGATCCCCCTCCCAAGCTTGAGGCCCACCCTCGCATGAAATTGTTGGATGTTGAGGCAATTCTACGGTGTACCCCACATACTCAAATAGAAGGGATTACTTAGACGCTTGGGAAGCCACCAATCTCGATTTATTTTTAGCCACCATAATTTTTTCTCAACAAAGCATCATCATCCATCCAAAGCGTCAGAACCCTTTGTCAAGGAGGGTATGGTTCATAGTATTGAATAAACTACTACCTAGACCACCTTTGTTTTCTAGGGCACACACCAAATCCCATTTAAGGGCATGAAACCCATGAGTCTTCAAACACAGGTTTCTCACTAGTGCCTCCCTTTTTTAGCAACAACATATGAGAATAAACAAGGACATGTAGTAAATATGCATTTGAAGATTGAGACGTATTCTTTCTTCTAGTCTTTTGAGCACTTTTGCGACTCCAAATGTACTAAAATCAAGCCTTGTTTTATTATCACTCTTTTCAAGTATATAAGATGGCATAATCTACATGGACACGAGATAGATGAACAATAGAATTCAATCAAGCTCCGTGCCTTGAATAACCCAAAACACCACCAAGACTCCTTGACTCACAAAAATGTGTTAATTTAGTATGCTTAGTGTTCAAAATTTCTTAGCCTTGAGGTGTGAGAGGCAACGATGAAGTGCCTTGCTTCACTCTGCCAATCTGTCCTCAAACTACATTGATGCTTAAGCCTCCACTACATCAAGCACCACCAGAATCATTTATTTATTTCAAAATGCCCTCACAACTCCTAATTACAAACCTGACCTATTAAACATCTTTTGGAGACTAAAACGCATTTGGTTTGCAAATTAAAGAGATTCAGATATTCTTGATGTTGTAGACATGCCTCATCATGCATGTGGACTTTATGAATCGTTTGTTAGCCAAGAGCATCCAATTGTTGCCCAATGTGTGAATCGCAGCTGGAATCCATTGACCACCTATTTTTTGGGTGTCCATATTCTCTAGAGATCTGGAAATCATTAACTGCATTTTCACCCTCACTAGAAATTGGCTATAGGACAGATTACAACTAGCTACTATGGCAATTTGGAGGGAGGGAAACCAAATAGTAGTAGAGGGAAAGAAGCTCAAAGTGCATCAGGTTGTGGTGGGGGATTAAGGAACCTTTTTTGTGTTGGGATATCACTTGGGACTCAAGGGGATGCGCCCTTTTTCTAACATTGTTTCCAATTTCTTTAAATTGATTCATTAGCTTGTTATTTTGTTTCCTTTTTATGTGGTTGTGAGTCTCTCATTCGTTTTCTAATATTTGTAAGTGGAATGGTAACATATACGAGCGGCAGAACCAGGGCAAAAGATGTTGAGCAATCACATGTAGTTAAAATCCAAGAAGCAATGAAGAATCAAGGGGTTTCATTCTTCACTCATGAAACCCTGTGATAATTGTTTCCTCATTGATATCAATGCAAGATGTATATTTAAGTAAAGAAATACACATACAAAATAGTAATTACATATACTCAAACTTGAAACTTGCAAGTAAGAGCATCTCCAATAGGCCAGCTCAAAATTCAAATATGACAATTGTTTGAGCTCTTGAGAGTAAATTTTCATGCTCTAGTGTAAGGCCCGAAGCTCAAATTCAGCCCAAACATTGCCAAAAAAGTGATGGGTACGGCGGATTTCGGAGGGGCAAGACAATCAAAAGAGTTTTGTGTGTCTAACTACTTTGACCTTATTTTCAACGTATTTGCTCAAAAATTTTACTTTTGATCCACTTTTTTGAGATTTTGTTGAATGATTCATTGGAGTACACCCACCTCAAATTGGTCCAATTTTTTTTAGCTTGAGGTTGAGGTCTCCATTGGAGATGCTCTCGACGTGACCTAGTTTTAACTTTTTAAGTCAAACAGTGAATTAAATTTAATGAAATGCTTTCCCCAATTTCTTATCTTGTGTTCAAAATGATGAAAGAAAATAGTGATGGAATTCCATTTTGACATCGAGATGATAAACATTTGGTACCTGAAGGTGGTATGTTTGGCATCACGCACATACAGAAAAAAGAAAGATGAACTTTCATGTTTGGCTCTCCATTGTTCACACTTCACACAATCTTCTCCCTGTCGTTTTTGTTCTTCCTACAATAATTTCTGTTGCGTACAAAGTGTATAATTCTAATCCATCAAAAAGCTCTCATTTTCCTTCTTGTAGTTTGAAAATATATGGATGATAAAACAAACCAGCATTGAAGAATATGTTGAAGGGGTAACCAGGCAGGTCACATTGTATCGTAATATTAGGCTATGTTTGCATTCTGCAGAGAACTGCATACCACCACTCCAGCAGACGTCCGCATGGGATGCACCCCAGGGCAGCAACACAAGAATCATCAGTCTTGAGATGAGGCTGCACCAATTCCCAGAGTTTTTTCTTCTGAACCTGCATGTATTGGACATGTATGTCATAGCATCCAGACCAAAGCAAGCCAAAAGGAAAATTATGGACGCAGCAGAACCCCCCTGCATCTCAATATTCTAATAACACCAACAAGAAAAGCGATGTAGTGCGGCTAAAGTCTTTGTAGTTACACACAGGATAACAAATTGATGGTTATTGCGTTTTCGCTTTTGAATTTTACTTCAATTTACAATCAACACCCCAAATGCGAGAAGCCACATGTACTCCTATTGAACAATGACCCAGGGAGCTAAAACACGAAAAGCCCAAGGAGCAAAACATTCCACATAGGTCGGAGGCTGAGGCAAATCAAACTTCTTCCAGAGACCATTATAAGCAGATTATTACCATACTTGATGACCTTCTATTTGATTTCATAATAAAGAACCGACTCCTTTTGATCATTAACAGGCAAGCCATTATGCAATGCACATGAAGAATTTAATATTTGGATTACTCAAATTTCTTGTTAGTCCAAAAATTCTCAATATTCCTTTATATGTTCCCCCACCTCTTTCAATATTTTCTATATGATACATTCGTCGATACATGCCCAAAAGTTTTCTTGAGTTTTTTTTCCCTTGTAACTGGCGTTACATTCTCTGTTGAGAGTTCTTCCTCTCTTATAAATTTCCCCCACTCAGTATAGAGTCTACAGACTGATCATGGAACTTTTTATGGTGGTATGGTAAAATCCAGTAATTGTGAATGATAAACTTCACGGATAGTTTATTGAATACACATACATGGCACGCAATCCAATTTCTCAAACTAAAACCTAAATAGCAACATATGCTTGTTATAACATATAGTTTGTGCCACTATCTGGAAAACAAACATAAAAAGTTATAAAAAAAAAAAACTAGGGTCGTTTTTGTTTGTAGAAAATTAAACCTTCATGAAAAAATATCAAAAAAAAAGAGTAGGGAAGGAGGGGAACAGGTTAATGTTTAAAAGGATTATATTTTGATTTCCATGCTGAAATATGTTTTGCCTATAAAATTTATCTTTTTTATAAGGTCTCCTTACATCCAGCCATGATTTGGGAGATGGAAAGGGGGTTAATCTAGCGGAACTGCCATTCTCATAAACATTACATCAGAGTCAGACCAAACAAAAGGTCTCCGAACAAACTTAGTGGGGATATTAACAACCTGAAAAACCAAGTTTTCAGCATTGGCTTGTAGATTCACATAAAACCCCCCCTCAGGAGTATTTTATCTGAATAAAATAACAAAAATGAATGACAAAGAATGACTTTGTTAGAATTGTTCTATGCAAGGACCTGGATGAATTGATGAATAAAGCCAATGGTTAAGTCAAAAGTTTCCCTGCCAGAAACTTACCCAGTAGAAGTGTAAAACTGCCTTTTTCCACATTTGCTAGCCGCCTAGCAGGCTGGTAAAACAAGTAACCTGCTAGTAGCATTGCCAAGGGCTTACTTTGCAGTCTTAGAGAACACAACAGTTTTCCCTGCCATTGTGATTTAATTTTGACCCATCTGTTTTGATCTTTATTTAAATCAATCTACCCATTTTATTATTCACAACAGCTTTCCCCCCAAATTTTCTCTCTGTCTTTACTACTTGAACTCTTATGTCTGATGAGCTCGGATAATGGACAAATATTAAAAATTTGGTGGTTATATACTGACGAATAAGCAAAAAGTGAATCAAATACCTGGTTAGCAGAAGCAGCAGCACATTGATTTTCCTTTTCCTCCTCCAAACCAAACCATATTCTTTCACCTGGGATGGAGCCCTTGGGAGCCAAAAGAAGCTCAACATTCTCATGTGATGCATCAGAAGCAGCAAGAAGCATTCCATTTGATTTCACGCCACGCATATTCCTTGGTTTAAGATTAGCAAGAACAACTACTTGAGTACCCTGCATACATCCAGTATGACATTAGGCTTTATCTCAAGTACCCTGTACACATATACAAGTGGAGCCCGAGGGAAGACACTGGCACTTGTAGATAAAGCCTCTGAGAGTGAGTCTAAGACAGACCGTGAAGTTGAGGATGTACTACATTGTGATCAAGGGCTCAATTCTAGGGAAGATGAGGATCTATGAACAATTGAACTTTATGTTTATTGCAGTTGATTTTTTTGCCTTTTAAGCTGCTTTTTCAATGATGTTTGAACTCTATTTTATGGTTGTTGTTTTTTTACTTGTTTTTTCTCATACAGTCATACTTACTTGATTATGGATAGAGTGATTCAGTTTTACATCTCTGGTGTTGAAATTATATTTAGATTGATGAAGTATATGATTTCTAAATTTTTTAGAAAGACTGCTGCCTGGAATGCCAAGGCGCCTGGCCCGCCAAACTAGATAGCATATAGATGGAATTTAAAACAACCAATTAAACCATCCCAGGATAGTAATAAAACTTCATCAGTCATATAACCAATATCATTTATCTAGCTCCAAGGGCCTTAGGCAAGGGGATCCTCTTCCCCCCATTGCTCTTTTCCGCCATCGTCTCTGAAGGTCTTTTTCATGATCCAAAAGGCAGATGAAAAGGGTATTTTTAATGGGTCTTTCTCTTCTGTGATGCTTGTGGTGACCAACTCAAGTCTCTTAAGAGATTCCTTCTCTGGTTTCTGGGCTTCAAATTAACTTTCACAAATCCTCTATCTTTGGTATTGGGGTGGGGATATCCCCAACATAGTTTAATTCACACAAATTTTTCGATGTGACTCCAAGCCTCTTCCCACCAAATACTTAGGTATACCATTGGGGGTCACTTATAAAGCCAAATCTGTTTGGGATGAAGTCATTGAGAGAATGGGTAAAAGATTGGCCACTTGACAAAATAAATATCTATCTAAGTGGGTAAGTGGTCCTTATCCAATCCACTCTAGCTAGTATCTTACCTACTCTGTGTGCACCATTCCCCATAACAAGGTGGAAAAATAATGAGATTTTTTATGGGCCTATAAGAATCCTCTATCAACAAAAAAGCTCCTCATCTCATGGAAGAATGTTTGCATCCCCAAAGAATGATGAGGCTTGGGGATCAGACCCATTGCCACTTTCAATGCAGCTCTCTTCAACAAGTGGTTGTGGAGTTCTGAAGCTGAAAAACAAGTAACTAAGTATTGTCCCTTTTGGAAGTGGTGTTTGGAAAAGGATCATTCCCCTTGCTGATAAATTCTAACGTCTGAACTCTTCAGCTCTTGGAAGTGGCAAAACCATCAGATTCTGGAATGATCCTTGGAGTGATATGAGTAGATTAAAAGAAACTTTCTATTCCATCTTCCAACTCTGCAATAAAAAGAATGGAAAGGTGCCAGATTTTGGGACAATTGTAATATATTAATACCCAAGATGGTTGGGAGTTTAATACCCAAGGTGGTTGGGTGTTTAACTTTAGAAGACACCTCAATGAGTGGGAGATTGAGGACATGAGCGAATTCCTTGACTTTCTAAACTCCAAGACAAAGAAGAGGATGTAATTCTATGGAAGGGAAGAAAGAGGGCTTCTCAGTGGGAAGAATGTTTGAAATCCTAAATGAGGAAATTACAAAATTGTTTAGCAATAAGTTCATGTTTGATAACATTAGCAGAATTTGGATCAAGCACTGTCCTCCTAAATTAAACTTCTTTATTTGGACAATATTACAAGGAAGGCTCCCACTGTGGACAAATTTCAAGAGATGGGGTATGACAATCCCAAACCAAAGAGTAAAGAATAGACCATTGCCCCTCATGAATGTCTCTTTGCACAACATGTGCAGAAAACTTTCCTCAATGAATTCAATATTGCTAGAACAGTTCAAGGACCTTTTCATGATTGGTTGGCCGACTGAAGCTGAATAATCTTTACGATGAGAAGGTGGATTTGGACCAAAGGTGTTCGCTTTGTTGCTTGGGATATCTAGAAAGAAAGGAATAGAAGGATCTTTGAAGACATTGCCCAAACCCCAGATGAATGCATTCTGTCCATCAGAGAACACTTGTGGCAACGGGGGTCAACCCATAAGGCCAACAACAATACTTCTATGGATAACTTCATGTTCAGCTGGGAAAATCTCTGACTTGTAATCTCTCTTTGTACTAGCTTAGTTCTAGCTCCTTGTGTCACATTGTTTACTATTGTGAGCCTCTCCCTCACCTTTGTACCTTTTTCCATCCAATCAAATGTTGGTGTGTTTGATCTCAAAAAAATAAAAAAATTCATTGTCTTATGGAGAAGATTCTATAACTGTGCTCTTTCCAAACAGTCCAAGGAAAACCTTACACATCAGAGAAACAAATCAGGCTGCTAATCGTTTAGCTAAGTTAGCTCCAAGCTCAGAGACAACTCCCTAGGCCCTAGCCCATTTGCGGAGGATTTGAAAAAAAATTAGTTTTGATGATGTGCGGGGGAAGATACAAGTGTGATTGTAATTTTTCTTAATTCTTTTATTTATATAATGGTCCAGGGTCCTTTAAACCCTGTTTGCTCTTCAAATAATAAATAAATAAACCCTTCCACATCACCTTCTCTATGGTTGTGAGATTATTCAGACTCTTCCGACACCTTAATGAGATTCCTCGATAGAAATCGGTATACCCAACACACCCGAAATAAACCAAAGCGCATCCACACCAAAGAAGAACATGGGAAGTATTCTCTAGCATTAAATCACAAAAAATCATAAAATAGTATGATGCCCATATCTACATCCACATCCATGTACATAGTTATTAAAAAAACACTTATTATTAAATTAATGTCATAAAATAAAGAGGGAAAAAAACCCTCCATTGGCGTCTCAGTTAACAACAAAGGCACCTAGCTGACTCAGTAACACCCCAGACTAGTCCAATGCCACACAAGGGCCAACTAATCCATAAAAAGCTTTGATGCTTAACTAACAATCCCTTAAAAAAATTCCTCAGTCACGTGCCTTCCAAAGGGTCCAACATGTGGCGTAAGGAATGAATTTCCAAATGAGTCGTCCGACGCTATTGAGGTTGGGGCAAGCCTCCAAGACCATCAACTTCCATAATGGTTCTCCACATCACCCAAAGAAGACTAAAATCGAAGAGAAAGAAATTTCACAGCCTCGATGCCTCCAGACAATGTAAAGGTAATTGTGAAGCAAATTCCTCCATGGTCCACACACCACACAAACATCATGGCAAACCCTCTCCTTATAAGCACATCTCAAATAGGGAGATGTTCCACACATGCCAAGCAAATACTAGGGATGGCCTTATTCTAAACCAAGGAGGAATGGGAATCAAGATAGGCATCACTAGAGATCCTCCTTTCAATTGCATGACCAAAATCTACTCCAAGCATCTTCCTCTTCCCTTAAGGGCACCCCCTCAAGCATATACCAAACAAATGAAAAGCTTTCACCTCTTCCCATCCAAACAAATTTCTCCTTGGGTTGCTCCACACCCACTCCCTATCAATCTTATTTCCGTATTCCAAGACAACTCCAGATTTCATTGAGGACACAAAGAAAATCATAGCAAATATCTCCTTAAGAGGTCATAACCGCAACCGCACATTCACATAATGCCAAAACTAAATGTGATCCCCCTCCCAAGCTTGAGGCCCACCCTCGCATGAAATTGTTGGATGTTGAGGCAATTCTACGGTGTACCCCACATACTCAAATAGAAGGGATTACTTAGACGCTTGGGAAGCCACCAATCTCGATTTATTTTTAGCCACCATAATTTTTTCTCAACAAAGCATCATCATCCATCCAAAGCGTCAGAACCCTTTGTCAAGGAGGGTATGGTTCATAGTATTGAATAAACTACTACCTAGACCACCTTTGTTTTCTAGGGCACACACCAAATCCCATTTAAGGGCATGAAACCCATGAGTCTTCAAACACAGGTTTCTCACTAGTGCCTCCCTTTTTTAGCAACAACATATGAGAATAAACAAGGACATGTAGTAAATATGCATTTGAAGATTGAGACGTATTCTTTCTTCTAGTCTTTTGAGCACTTTTGCGACTCCAAATGTACTAAAATCAAGCCTTGTTTTATTATCACTCTTTTCAAGTATATAAGATGGCATAATCTACATGGACACGAGATAGATGAACAATAGAATTCAATCAAGCTCCGTGCCTTGAATAACCCAAAAACACCACCAAGACTCCTTGACTCACAAAAATGTGTTAATTTAGTATGCTTAGTGTTCAAAATTTCTTAGCCTTGAGGTGTGAGAGGCAACGATGAAGTGCCTTGCTTCACTCTGCCAATCTGTCCCTCAAACTACATTGATGCTTAAGCCTCCACTACATCAAGCACCACCAGAATCATTTATTTATTTCAAAAATGCCCTCACAACTCCTAATTACAAACCTGACCTATTAAACATCTTTTGGAGACTAAAACGCATTTGGTTTGCAAATTAAAGAGATTCAGATATTCTTGATGTTGTAGACATGCCTCATCATGCATGTGGACTTTATGAATCGTTTGTTAGCCAAGAGCATCCAATTGTTGCCCAATGTGTGAATCGCAGCTGGAATCCATTGACCACCTATTTTTTGGGTGTCCATATTCTCTAGAGATCTGGAAATCATTAACTGCATTTTCACCCTCACTAGAAATTGGCTATAGGACAGATTACAACTAGCTACTATGGCAATTTGGAGGGAGGGAAACCAAATAGTAGTAGAGGGAAAGAAGCTCAAAGTGCATCAGGTTGTGGTGGGGGATTAAGGAACCTTTTTTGTGTTGGGATATCACTTGGGACTCAAGGGGATGCGCCCTTTTTCTAACATTGTTTCCAATTTCTTTAAATTGATTCATTAGCTTGTTATTTTGTTTCCTTTTTATGTGGTTGTGAGTCTCTCATTCGTTTTCTAATATTTGTAAGTGGAATGGTAACATATACGAGCGGCAGAACCAGGGCAAAAGATGTTGAGCAATCACATGTAGTTAAAATCCAAGAAGCAATGAAGAATCAAGGGGTTTCATTCTTCACTCATGAAACCCTGTGATAATTGTTTCCTCATTGATATCAATGCAAGATGTATATTTAAGTAAAGAAATACACATACAAAATAGTAATTACATATACTCAAACTTGAAACTTGCAAGTAAGAGCATCTCCAATAGGCCAGCTCAAAATTCAAATATGACAATTGTTTGAGCTCTTGAGAGTAAATTTTCATGCTCTAGTGTAAGGCCCGAAGCTCAAATTCAGCCCAAACATTGCCAAAAAAGTGATGGGTACGGCGGATTTCGGAGGGGCAAGACAATCAAAGATTTGCACAACATTAGAGAACCGCAACCGCCTCTAAGAAGAAGAATGGATGATGATGCAGCAGCTGCCATTGGTGCCTGGTAGCTCAGACCAAGGGATAATGCTGATAGGCAAGGCAAGGCAGCGTAGGCAGACGATCAAAGATCAGGCATCCAAGCTGTCAGGGGCAAGGTAAAGTAGCAACTATGTGCATCCACCATTGCCGCTAAGTAACACCACACAACTTTATACATTTTTTTTTTTTTTTTGAATGATAAGTTGGGAAACCCCGTAGACTCGCTCGACACAGGAAACTAGGGAATATTCCACAAATTGGTAGATTTTTTCATTATTTTTCTTTAATGTTTTGTTGTTATTCTCCACAATCGTTTATTATTTTTATAATTTTTTATTTGTTTTGGATCGAAATAAATGCCATCATGGAAAGAATGGGACAAAAATAGAATATTGCTAATTTACAAAAATTTTAAAATCTTTAATCAACAAATTTGGAGGTTTTGATGGATAACTCCTTTTCTTTTCTTTTTTCCTCTTTTGCTCTAAGTCACCATACTTTTTAATTTTCTAAATAATCTTTATAGGTTTTGGATAAAAATAAAAACTTTCATGAAAAAAATGAGCCAAAAACTGAAATTAGCAATTTTGCAAAATTTTCAAAGGCTATATATAATCCACAAATTTGTAGTTTTTTCGATTTTTTTGTATTACTTTTTCCTGCTACATTCCACACCAGTTTATTATTTTTATGATTGTTTATTTGTTTTTTATAGAATTAAACACTTCCATGGAAATAATGTGACAAAATTTGAATATAGCGAATTTACAAAATTTTAAAGGCTTTAATCCAAGATTTTGAAAGTTTTGATGGATAATTCTTTTTTTTTGCTCTAATCCTCCATACTCGTTTAATTTTTTTAATTATTCTTTATATATTTTGGATAGAAATAAAGACTTTCGTGGAAAAAATGTGTCGAAAACTGAAATTAACAGTTTTGCAAAATTTTCAAAGGCAATCCACATATTTGTAGTTTTTTCGTTTTTTTTTTTTTTTTACATTTTTGCTATTATTCTCCATACTCATTTATTATTTTTATGATTCTTTATTTGTTTTGGATATAAAAAAACACCTTCATGGAAAGAATGGGACAAAAATTGAATATAGCGACTTTACAAAATTTTAAAAAACTTTAATCCGCGATTTTCGAAGTTTTGATCGATAATTCGTTTTTTCCACTTTTGCTCTAATTCTCAATACTCATTTAATTTTCTAATCATTCTTCATATGTTTTGGAGAGAAATAAAAACTTTAATGGAAAAAAAACGAGCCGGAAACTGAAATTAACAATTTTGCAAAATTTTCAAAAGCTATAATCCACAAATTTGTAGTTTTTTTCGATTTTTTTTTTTTTACTTTTCCTGCTACTCTCCACACCAGTTTATTATTTTTACGATTATTTATTTGTTTTGGATAGAAATAAACACTTTCGTGGAAAGAATGAGACAAAATTGAATATAGTGAATTTTCAAAATTTTACAAGGCTTTAATCCACGATTTTGGAAGTTTTGATGGATTATTTGTTTTTATTTTTATTTTTTGCATTTGCTCTTATTCTCCATACCCTTTTAATCTTCTTATTATTGTGATATATTTTGGATAGAATAAAAGACTTTCATGCAAAGATGAGTTGGAAACTGAAAGTAACGATTTTGCAAAATTTTAAAAACCTATAATTCACAAATTTGTTGATTTTTGTAACGCTTTTGCTATTAATCTCCACACCCATTTATTATTTTTATGATTCTTTATTTGTTTTGGTTAGAAATAAACACTTCATGGAAATAATGAGGCAAAAATTGAACATAGTGAATTTACAAAAAATTTAAAGTCTTTTAATCCACGATTTTGGAAGGTTTAATGGATAATTCATTTTTTTTCCGCCTTTGTTCTAATTCTCCATACTCATTTAATTTTATAATTATTCTTTATATGTTTTGGATAGAAATAAATAATTTCGTGGAAAAAATGAGCCTGAAACTGGAATTAGCAAATTTAGAAAATTTTCAAAGGCTATCTATAATCAACAAATTTGTAGTTTTTTCGATTTTTCTTTTTAAATTTTTTTCCTGCTAAACCCTATACCGTAAACCCCTAAACCCAAACATGAAAATCCGAACCCCAAACCTCACCCCCCAAATCGCAAATCCCAACCCCCAAACCCCAAATTTTCAATGGCAATCCAAAAATTTGTAGTTTTTTTTCCGATATTTATTTTTTAACATTTTTCCTACTGTTCTCCACACCCGTTTATTATTTTTATTGAATTTCGATATAAATAAACACTTTTACGGAAAGATTGAGTAAACAATTGAATGTAGAGATTTTGTTAAATTTTGTAAGGTTGTAATCCATGATTTTGTAAGTTATGTTGGATTATAAGTTCTTTTTTTTTGCTTTCGCTCTTATTCTCCGTACCTTTTTAATTTTCTAATTATTGTTTATATGTTTTAGACATAAATAAAGGCTTTCATGCAAAGATAAGTCAGAAATTGAAACTAACGATTGTGCAAAATTTTAAAAGGCTATAATCTACAAATTTGTAGATTTTTACATTATTCTTTTTTAACGTTTTTGTTGCTACTCCCCACACCCGTTTATTATTTTTATGACTATTTATTTCTTTTGGTTCAAAATAAACATTTTCATGAAATGAATGATACAAAATTGAAATAGTGAACTTACAAAAATTTTAAAGGCTTTTAATCCACGAGTTTGGAAGTTTTGATGGATAATTAGTTCTTTTTTTTTCCCGCTTTTGCTATAATTCTCCATACCCATTTAATTTTCTATTATTCTTTATATGTTTTGGATAGAAATAACGATTTTAATGGAAAAAATGAGCCGAAAACGGAAATTAGCAATTTGCAAAATTTTCAAATGCTATAATCCACAAATTTGTAGTTTTTTTGAATATTTCTTTTTTAAACTTTTTTCCAACTACTCTCCACACCAGTGTTATTTTTACGATTCTTTATTTGTTTTGGATAGAAATAAACACTTTCATGGAAAGAATGAGATAAAAATTGAATATAGTGAATTTACAAGATTTTAAAAGACTAATCCACAATTTTGGAAGTTTTGATAGATAAACTTTTTTTTTGCTCAATTATCCATACTCATTTGATTTTCTAACTATTCTTTATATGTTTTGGATAGAAATAAATACTTTTGGAAACAAAATTAGCCGAAAGCTGAAATTAACAATTTTGCAAAATTTTCAAAGGCTATTATAATCCACAAATTTGTAGTTTCTTTTATATATATATTAACGATGTTGCTACTATTCTCCACACCCGTTTATTACTTTTATGATTTTTTATTTGTTTTGGATAGAAATAAACACTTTCAAGGAAAGAATTAGACAAAAATTGGATATAGCGAATTTACAAAATTTTCAATTGCTATAATCCACAAATTTGTAGTTTTTTCGGTGTTTGTTTTAAAAAAAATTTATTTCTACCCTAAACCCAAACTCTAAGCTATTGCCATTTTGCACAATTTTGTAAGGTGTAATCCACGATTTTGTAAGTTATGTCGGTTTATTCGTTTTTTTTTTGCTCTTATTCTTCTTATTATTGTTTATATGTGTTAGATAGAAATAAAGACAATCATGCAAAGATGAGTAGGAAACTGAAACTAACGATTTTGCAAATTGGTAGATTTTTTCATGATTATTAAAAAAATTTAAACTTTGTCTCTATTTTCTACACCTGTTTATTATTTTAATGATTATTTATTTATTTTGGATAGAAATAAACATCTTCATGGAAAAAATGGGACACAATTGCGAATTTACAAAATTTTTAAAGGCTTTAATCCACGATTTTAGAGGTTTTGATGGATCATTCGTTGTTGTTTTTTTTTCGCTTTTGCTCTAATTCAGCATACCCGTTTAATTTTCTAATTAATATTTATAGGTTTTGGATAGAAATAAAGACTTTCATGGAAAAATGAGCAAAAAACTGGAATTAGTATTTTTGCAAAATTTTCAAAGGTTATATAATCCACAAATTTTTAGTTTTTTCAATTTTGTATTTTTACTTTTTACTTTTTCCTGTCACACTCCATACCAGTTAATTATTTTTACAATCGTTTATTTGTTTGGGATGGAATCAAACACTTTCATGGAAATAATGGGATAAAAATTGAATATAGAAAATTTACAAAATTGTAAAGGCTATATTCACGATTTTTTAAGTTTTGATGGATATTTCAAAAAAAAATTTGCTCTAATTCTCCATACTCGTTTAATTTTCAAATTATTCTTTATATATTTTGGATAGAAATAAAGACTTCATAAAAAAAAATGAGTCGGAAACTAAAATTAGCAATTTTGGATATTTCAAATTCACAAATTTGTTGTTTTTTCGATATTTCTTTTTTTTTTAACGCTTTTGCTGCTGTTCTCCGCACCCATTTATTATTTGTATGATTATGTATTTGTTTTAGATATAAATAAACACCTTCATGGAAAGAATGGGGAAAAAATTGAATACAACGACTTTACAAAATTTTAAAAGGCTTTTAATCCATGATTTTGGAAGTTTTGATGGATAATTAGTTTTTTTTTATGCTTTTGCTCTAATTCTCCATACCCGTTTAATTTTCTAATTATTTGTCATATGTTTTGGAGAGAAATCAAGGCTTTAATGGAAAAAATGAGCCGGAAACTGAATTTAGCAATTTTGCAAAATTTTCAAAAGCTATAATCCACAAATTTGTAGTTTTTTGATTTTTTTTTATTTTCTTTTTTACCTTTTCCTGCTACACTCTCTACACTAGTTTATTGTTTTTATGATCATTGATTGTCATGGATAGAAATGAACACTTTATGGAAAGAATGAGACAAAAATTGGATATAACGATTTTATAAAATTTAACAAGGCTTTATTCCACGATTTTGAAAGTTTTGATGAATAATTCGTTTTTTTTTGTTTTTTGTTTTATTTTTTGCTTTTGCCCGAATTATCCATACTCGTTTAATTTTTCTAATTATTCATTATATGTTTTGGATAGAAATAAATACTTTTGGAAAAAAAGAGCCGAAAACTAAAATTAGCAATTTTCCAAAATTTTTAAAGGCTAATCCACAAATTTGTAGTTTTTTTTATTTTTTTTTAAACAATTTTGTTGCTATTCTCCACACCCATTTTATATTTTTATGATTCTTTATTTGTTTTGGATAGAAATAAATAATTTTATAGAAAGAATGAGACAAAAATTGGATATAGTGAATTTACAAAAAATTCAATTGCTATAATCCACAAATTTGTAGTTGTTTGGTATTTTCAATAAAACCCATACCCAAAACCCAAAACCTGAAAAATGAAAACCGAAACCTGAATCCCAAACCCCAAATTGTTTAATGGAAATCCACAAACTTGTAGTTTTTTCATTATTTATTTTTTGACGTTTTCCTACTATTCTCAAATCTCAACACACATTTATTATTTTAGATAGAAATAAACATTTTAATGAAATCGTTCATTATAGATTTACAAAAAATCGGTGATAGAAATGTCATTACCAATATTGTGAGACCTGAATTTGTTGTATGGTGATGTGGTGGTGTTGAAATCACTACTTGTATTGTCGTCTATGTTAGCAGCGGCTACGTAGTGTTCAGTAGAATACTCTATGTACTGCTGGTTCTGACTGAACCTTGGAGTGCTAATAGCCACAAGGTTGTAATAACCTTGGGGTGCTAATAACTTTTTTTTCTTTTCTTTTGGCTAATGTGGTAATAAGTTTTCCTCTCCAATGGCCTCAGCCAAAAGGATCGAAAGAATCCTTCAAATGGCGTCTCCGAAGCTGATGAAGTGGTGGAAGTCGATGGGGCTCGGTCGTCGATCAGTGATACCAACGATCCGATTCAGATTCTGTCAGTAATTAGGGTCCGAATCGGGCTCAACGAAGCAGATTCCGTCTGGATTTTTTGCTGTGTACGTGGGTTCACATCGAAAGAGGTTAGTGATCCCTACAAGGTTCCTCAACCTGCCAATCTTCGTGTCACTGATGAAGAAATCAGAGGTTGTAAATATTGCTGATAGATCTCGGTGATAGATTGATGATCACGAGATCGATTGTTGATAGATCTCGGATAAGGGTTTGATTGATCAACTCTGTTGATGGTTGATCAATTCTGTTGTTGAAGATCTCTGTTAATCGAGATGAAGTTTCCTGAAGAAGATCTATGTTTGAAGAGATGAAGAAGATCTCTGTTTGAAGACATGAAGATCTCTGTTTGAAGAGATAACTCTGTTGATCCCTGTTGATCAAGATGAAGAGATCGATGATCCCTATTGATCAAGATGGATAATGATCGAGATGGATAATAATCGATGGATAATGTTACCTGTTGATCAAGATGGATAATGATCAATGATCCCTATTTGAGATTGATGATGCTGTTTGATTAATGCTGATGATGATGGTGTTCGATGGTGAAGGTGTTTGATGGTGGTGGTGTTTGATGATGGTGTTAGAGTTCTGTGACTGCGTGGAGAAGCAGAGATGGTAAGATTGCGCGACTGCGGGAGGCGGTGCTTGTTTACTTTTAACAAGTGAGAATGATTATCAGCGTGGCGACTCGAGTTTGGTTGATCAGAGAAGCCTTGCTCTGATACTATGTAAATAATTGTATTGTATATTGTGTACAGGGACGGATCTAGATTGCAAACAAAGGGGCAAAAAATTTATAGATAATTTAATTTCTAAAATAAATAGATAAATATGATTAAAATAGAGTTTTAAAAGTGTTACAAGATAAACATACATATTGAGTCAATGTAGATGCGCTGTAGATTTAGGTAAAAGCTCTCTACGAGTTTTCATGTTCTGGTAATGCTGCATAATCACCTCATTATACTGAGTCAATATGAAATATCTCATTAAAACTTAAACAAATATGATACAAAAAAAATAAAAATTACCATATATTTAAATAATTAAAATAATATTTTAAATAATTTTAAAAATAGCAATCCATCCATAATGTCATTATCACTCTCTCATTTGTCTTTTTTATCAAATCCAAGTTACCAAACCCATAGCCACTCATTTGTCTTTTTTTATCAAACCCCAAGTTACCACCAAACCAAACCCATAGGCATAGCCACTCATTTGTCTTTTTTATCAAGATTTTGTCATGATTGGTGGAGCTAATATCAGACATGGAGATTTTGTCAAGATTTTTACCACCAAACCAAACCCATAACCAAACACATGGAGATCAGACATTTTGGTGGAGTAGGAAATATCAGTAATGAGGGACAACCACGTGGTTGATTAGGGAAAGTGCGGTAACAGTCGCCTCAAAGAAGATGAAATTAGTGATAACTATTTTCAGCCAATTTTTTGTACTTTCAGCAGGCTGTCTTGAGCTAATAAATCGACATTGATAGTACAAGTGATGATTATATCAGTTTTACAGCTGATTTGCACATATTCAAGGCCTTACCCAACCAAACCAAACCCATAGCCACACTCAACTCAACCCTCACGCCTCACTTCAATCTTCTTCATCTCACTCAAAGTCAAACTCTTCATTTCACTCAAACAGAAATAAAGTTCTTCTCACTCAAACAGAAAGAAAGCTTTTCATTTCACTCAAATAGAAAGCTCAAGTCCTCATCTCACTCAAACTTAATCTTCTTCGTCTCAGTCAAGATTCAAGCTCAAGCTCACTCTTTTTCATCTCACTCAAACTCAATCATCTTCGTCTCAGTCAATACTCAAGCTCAAGCTCACTCTTCTTCATCTCAGTCAAGCTCACTCTGCATCTCACTGAGAACTAGGGAGATGAAAATCAGGGAGATCGACTTCATCAGAAGAGAGATCGATCTCCATCAGAGTTCATCAGAGTTTCTAATCTAGGTTTCGATCTCAGAAGTTTCTGATCTAGAGTTCATATGGGTTTCAATCAGAGTTTAGATCAGAGTTTCTGATCTAGAGTTTCTGATCTAGAGTTTATGATCTAGAGTTTCGATCTCAGAAGTTTCTGATCTAGAACTCATATGGGTTTCTCAGAAGTTTCTGATCTAGAGTTTCTGATTTCAGAGTTTCGATCAGAGTTTCGATCAGAAAGATCAGAGTCTGTGATTTCAGAGTTTAGATCAGAGTTTCTGATCTCAGAGTGTCGATGTCAGAGTTTCTGATCAGAGTTCATCAGAGAAAGATCTGAGTTTCGATCTCTCAGAGTTCATCAGAGACAGATCTCCATCTCTCTCTCGAGTTTCTGATCTAGGTTTTTTATTCATCAGAGCAATCCAAGGTAAGAAGAGATTAAGATTAAAGTTGATTTTATTGTTCAATTGTTCTGTTGATTTCATTTAGAATCTATAATAAAAAAAAAAACTCACCTTGTTTCACAGGGATGGAGAAGAAGCTATTGTTGAGGACCGAAAGCGTGGAGGCGGAGATTAGAAGCGTCAATTGTTTTGTTTTTGTTTTCTTGAATTGTAATTAGGGATTGTAATTATGATATGTGATATGTAATTGAGATTTTTGTTTTTATAAGAGGGGCAAAAAAAAATTTCTAAGGGGGGCAAGATTGAAATTTTATATTACTTTGGTAGATTTTTTCAAAACCTAAGGGGGTCAATTGCCCCCCTTATCCAAGCTGTAGATCCGCCCCTGATTGTGTAATATCATTGATAATACAAGCTCATAAAGCTAACTCTAACTTAACCTTGTAGAAATAGGAAACCTAAGACTGACTTTCCTAACCTATTCTGTAACACTTTACACTTTCTTATTCTGTAACATAGGTAGACTTTATTCTTTAATATTACTTGTGTGAGGATTTATATTTTTACTTTTGATATTAATTATGAACGATGTTCATTTATAATATTGTAGAAACCATAGGGCATTAGGAAGTGGAGTTTGACGCACCTTAATTAGGCCCAAAGTCATTTTTATATGAATTTAACCTACATCTCTTTCTTCTTTTGTTATTCTTTTTCACGTTTCCTCAAATATATCAGGATTACCTGGTCAAAGAATTTTGAGTGATTAACTGATTGGTTAAGAATGCTTTGGTGAAAACAAATGACATCTAGGAATGTAATCCTTGAGTGATCATCTCTGTAATCTTTCTTCTCTTGAAAGTAATATTTTCTTTAAATAAAGTTATGTTTTCTTATCTTCATGTTTTCTATTATCTCTGTATTCTTTTGATTCTTTTAACTGGTCTTGAGAAACATCTCGTTATACTGGGATAAAATCCAGTATCAACACCGTTTCCTTGAACAGTCAGTTGAATCAAGAAATTCTTTATTGTTTTATCTTTTATTATCTTATTTGGCTTATGTATCTCTTCTTGTCTTTCTATCTCCATTTTATTTGTTAAATCTTCATTTTCTCTTTCTTAACTTATTATCACCAATTAGTTTTTAATCAACTCTCTCAATCTACTTGGGGCTTGCATATTTCAAATTATTTATAGTCTTAGCTGGGTGTCTCTGTGTTTTTTTTAGCAACCAAATTATCAAGTCATTTATTTTATAGAAAAATGATGTTTATGATAATTTAATTACTCATCTCATGCAAGTATTGCGTTTCTTTCTTTATTGTCTATTTAAAGCCTTTAGTATGATTGATGTGTTTTTATTTTGTATTTTAACTAGTTTTCTGATGGTACTTTGATTTTCGCATAAAAGAAGTCTTCCTTCTTGAACTTGAACTTCATTTAAGAAGTATTTGACCCCAAAATAGAAACAAAGACCGTTGAATGCCATCTCATACACATCTCATTATCTTTCTGCTAGGTATGCGGCGAGATGTTAACGTACATTTTCTTAGATGTCTGAAAGGCTTTGGAAGGTACAACCCCTCAGCATTTGTTAAATTGGCTTCGGTAACAAGTTAAAAGCAACATTTCTAATAATTTTTCTTCTTGTTTTCAGATGGTATGAAGCTTTACATTTCAGACAACAGAGTTATCTTGACAGCAAGTTTCAATGGTGTTGTGCCAGTCAAATACTTTGGGAAGATAGAAACATGGCCAGGTAGACAATGTTGGACAAATCCAATAATGTGGGCATACATATGTAATATAACGTGTATTGCTATCTTAAAGTGTAGTTCATCTAATAGAAATGTTGGACTATAAGGTATTAATAAATAACATGGTGTAAATAAGGATGTAATTTCTAATTTAATAAGGGGCAGAATTGAAAATTCACAGCCTGTAAGTTGAAGGGTTTCTGACTTATGGGCATTATAAATAGGATGAGTCCCCGATTGAGCGTATGCGTTGAAAACAGAAAAAACTTTTGAAATTGTCTTCTGTATCCTCTCAATAGAGAACTAAGGGAAACACTTGAATTAATCGGAAGATCCAAACAATCCAAACTCATCACAATCAACGGGAAAATCGCTATGGATCGATCGGGTATGTCTCTATTCTTCTTGTTTCCATTGAATCAACTAGAGTCTTAAAATTTTGGTTTAATTACAACAGACAACCCATACCCTTTTAGACTTTGGGAGGCTATAATCATTAGTCATACTTATAACAACGTTGGAAAATGCTGTTGTGAATTATCTCATCAATTTCATGAGCTAAATGTTTTGTCCAAGAAAAGAAACGTGGTTGGAAAGAACCGAAAGGGAAATCTGGACATTCAGATGGTGTTAGTCAATTCATGTTGGTGCTTGAAGGCATTTTGATAAATGGTTTTTGTCTACATAATAATATAACTAATTGGAAGGAATCAAATGTTAAATAGAGTTGTGAAACTAGTATGGCTAAGTAACTGGTTGCTTTAAATTATTGTAGTGTCCCAACAGATAACTAATCAAATAGGATGATCACAGGATCAATGAAACTTGTACAACACTTCTATACATCTAGCTTTGTTGACGAAGACTCGAAAGAGGAGAGAATGTCAGTGGAGAATGGACTACAATAAAGGGTTTGGGATTTCCATGGGAAAGCCTCCGAAAGAACATAATTTTTTCTATTCAAAAGGATCCTCGGCTGGTCGGACAGATTGATGGGGATGAGGTCATTCTGCACCTACCTAAAGTGCAGTCTGCATTGTATGAGGATGGGGTATGTGCCCCTCCGGACATTCTGAAATATATTTTGCATGTTTTCAATTACATGAGAAAACAACAGTTTAAAATGTTCACGCCTCCGAGCATCCCCTGAATATGCCTTGGTGACTAAAATAACATCCTAAACACCCACAGAAAATGCCACTTCTATTAACTAAAATGATGGCTAATATCTGTTAGAATGCTTGCATTTGGCTACATTGCAAGATCTAGTACAAAGAGAACTCGGTTACCAAGCACAATAGAATAAAGAGAAATAGGACCTCAAGTCCTTTCATTTTCATTAATATGCACTGAGGAGGACAACATTTTTGCAGTTCTAGTCCCTGAATATGCATGTCTTGCATTGTGCAAAATATGGTTTTTAGTTTATAGCTTTCTATTACCTTTGAGAAAATTTTGAGTTAAAGTAAAAATTTGTGTTACAAACGTGTCAAAGTTTCAGCTCGTTTCGACATATGCACCACTAAAGATACGTCTTAAAATGTGAAAAAAATCAAATTTTCTATCATGATCATGAAGCGAGCGAGACCCACCTTGGGCGTGACATATCGGCAGGTAACCGAGTTCTCTTTGGAAAGAACCATAGAAAAAATAAATGAGTAGGTGGATAATTAATAAAAGCGACAAAAAAATGAAATGATGGACAATGGTCTTTGAAATTATGATAGAATCGGTAAATTAAGTTTCAAGCTCATTCTTTCAATAAAATTATTTATTTCAACCAACAACATGAAAATAACAATAGAAAGGATGGCCGTGTTGGGGGGTAAAGCATAAAAGCGACAAAAACAAAAAATTGGAAAAACCTTCAAAATCTTGATTTATATCCTTTGATGTTTATAACAAAATCGGTAAATTCAGTTTCATGCTCATTCTTTTAACAAAATTGTTTATAATTAAAATATATACAGAACAATAGATATATGATGAATGGGTAGTAGATCGATAGTAAAAGCTACAAAAATAAAAAATGAAAAAACCTCAAAAATTATGTATTATAGCCTTAAAATTATGACAAAATCGTTAAATTCAGCTTCATGCTCACTCTTTCAATAAAATTATTTATTTCTACAAAAAACAATGAAAGAGCAATATAAAAGCGGCCAAAACAAATATGAAAAACAATCCTCCAAAATTGTGGATTATAGCTTTTAAAATTGTGCCAAGATTACCAAAATCAATTTCATGATCAGTAATTTGATAAAATTGTTTATTTCTACCAAAATATAGAAAAAGAAATGATAAATGGGTAGGTTGATAAAAGTAAAAGCATCAAAAAGAGAATATCGAAGAAAACCTAAAAAATCGTTCATTATAGATTTACAAAAAATCGGTAAATTCAATATCAAACTCATTCTTTCGGTAAAATTGCTTATTTCTACTAAACTCATCATCATCAAAGCCCATTCCCGAGATTTTCGGGGTCGGCTACATGGATTTTGGTCCTCCAAGCAATGCGATCTTCCCACAGTTCCTCACCTAATCCAAGCTCAATGATATCTTCATTCACCGTCTTCATCCAAGTTTTCAACGGTCGTCCCCTCCGTCTACACTCTCCATTAACTTGCCAATCTAAACCTTTTCTAATTGGCGCCGTGCTTGGTCGCCTCCGCACATGACCAAACCAAGTTAAACGTCTTTCTCTAATTTTTTCCTCTATGGGCGCTACACCTAAGTATTTCCTAATTCTTTCATTTCTAATTTTATCCTTACGAGTTTTACCACACATCCACTTTAACATACACATTTCTGCTACTGCCATCCTATGCGTATGTTGTCCCGTAGTGGCCCAACATTCTGAACCGTATAGCATGGCTGGTCGAACAATTGTCTTATAGCATTTCCCTTTTAGCCTTGCAGGCATCCTTCTATCGCATAATACTCCTGACGCCATTCGCCATTTCAACCAACCAGCTTTAATCCTGTGGTCTACATCTGCTCCAATAGCCCCATTCTTTTGAATTATAGACCCTAGATATCGAAAAGCCTCACACTCCGGGACCTCGACACCTTCGATCTCAATTGCATTATTTCTCCCTCTTGGTTCACACCCAAAGTTGCACACTAGATACTCCGTCTTCGAACAGCTAATTCTAAAACCTTTACTCTCTAAAGCCTCCTGCCACTTAACTAATTTCTGACCTAAACCTTCACTAGTCTCATCCATTAAGACAATATCATCTGCAAATAACATGCACCAAGGTACATCTTCTTGCAGATGTCTAGTCAACTCATCCATGACAAAAGCAAAGAGATATGGACTTAACGCCGACACTTGATGTAGTCCTACTGTCACTGAAAATTCACTAGACATCCCACCTACTGAGCGAACACTTGTTACAACCCCTTCATACATATCCTTGATGATATCGACATAACATTGAGACACTTTCTCTAATTTTGCTTACTTCTACTGAACAAAAAATATTTATATAAAAACATGCAAAAGAAAAATCAAAAGGATAACGGTAAATTCAAAAATAAATGGGAGTCAACATTTAAAGCAACAACAACAAAAAAAAAATTAAAAAAACCTTCGAAATCGTGAAATAATGCCAAAAAATGGTAAATTCAGTTTCTGTAATTTTTATAGCAAAAACATGGTAAAAACAATAGAAAGGATAAACAGGTGGAGAAATCAATAATAAAAGCGACAAAAATAAGAAATGTAAGAAACCTCCGAAGTTGTGGATTAAGGCATTGAATCAGTAAGGGGGATCAATAATAAAAAGCACAAATGTATAGTTAAGATTCACTATTTCAGTCACTAAGCATCCTTAATGTTTCATGCACAAACACATTATGATTTGGTTAGACACTCTATTGTTGGCATAAAACCAGATCTGAAAATTACCCCACAGAGAGAAGGTTATAGTCAGAAAATCATAATGATGAACATCTCTGAATCAGTTTCAGATGAGGCTCCAAAGACTTGATGGATGGTAGCTGACTTGAAGAGTTTGGCAAACCAATTAGCTGTTCTGGCTGCAACACAATCAACTGGCATAACATTACCAGACAATGGTATTAGCATGATACAACAAAATTACCATTTACAAATGTACCTAATTGTTGATGCTAAACATAGGGGACCAACATGTGTCCAAGTGTCCTATACATTTCCGATGTACCAGAGTGTTCTTGTTATATAGTTAGATATAAGAATTATACCATGCATCAAAAATCAATAAGAAAAGAGTGAAAAGATAATATTAATCATTCATGTTTTGAAATATGAGTAAAACGACACAAGTATAACGGGATCATCGTGGCAACATGCGGTTGGTCAATCCAACCTACTCTTGTGGAGCTAGAGTTTACTTGCTAATCAAGAACATTCTACCTGACAAATGTCAGGCCTCTTAGTCAAAGAAAGGAAGCTCTCTTCTCTGGCAATAGAAAGAAATAGTTTTTGCAGGTTAATAACAACTCTTCCACGAATTCAGCAAACCCCAAACATGATCTCCTAGATCTTTCTCATAATTCTTAGATCTGAAGGCCGTAACCATGTGTTACTTCAAGTTCCTCTAAAACCGATTGATCGCTACCCTTATTATGACCAAGTTATTCTACCACTGTCGAGCATGCTTACAAGCAAATAGCTTGTAAACAATAGTCTTCGTAAGCATTTCCTCTCAGTCAAGATAGACATCTGGATCCTATCACCAGGTAGGTCAGGAACATAAACAACAAAGATATGGGTATCGGTGAGCGCGGGCACAAGTATCTGACAATATGAGTCGACACACTTTTCTTCGGAAAAAGAAATTGACATACAATCGTTGAGTTTCATTGATTCAACCTTCCTTGTAACGTTCTTCTCCCAATAAACACAACAATGCCATGGTAAGGTCATATTCTCCCAATTCAACCAGTAAATGCCCAACTTAGAGTTTCCGCTATTTTAATCCTCCAAAGAATCATCATGGACAAGTTCTCTTAGGTTTGGTGTATTCATACTTAATTGCCTTAGTGGAGCATTGCCATGACCCCATCCATGCTCCTCCAAAACAAAATGTATTCAATTGTACCCCATCCATACAAAAGAATGTGGTAGTTTTTTCAAAAGACTTTTGCACTCATTCAAATGAAGTTTCACTTGTGTCAATGATTATCCCCCAACCCATGATAGATATGAAGCATTGTTTCATGCATTTATTTGGGTATATTGCACCATCAACTATTTTGGGGGCAGTTGAGCATTTTCCTAGAATGCCCTTCTCTTAATTTATTCCCCCGAAACTGCAGTGGATTATTTACCCAACCATGGAGAATGGATAGGAATAGATGATACAAAATTTTATCCATCCCTAATCCTCTCCAACCATAATTCCCCAACAATTTCGCACACATCATTCAGTTTTTGAAAAAAACCGCAGGGAAATAAAACCTAAAAAATCATATGGTCTGATGACAACAATGAATACCTTAAGTATGCTTAATTAATGTTATACAATTTAACATTGTTTAACCAAATTTGACACCGGTTAATTTCTATTTTTACTTTTATGTTTTTTCCAACACCAAACTTTTACATTTCTTTAATTTTTATGTTATAAATGTTAATTAATGTGATACTTTTAATTGAGATTAATTAATAAAAATTCTTTAAATTTTTACCTATTAATTTATTTTAGATAAAGAACTCAAAATTTATTAATTATTATATTATAATATATGATTAATTAATGTAATATTCATTTAAACTTGAAGGTGGTTGGGCCTAAAATGTAGCAAAAGGCCAAATCCACAGTGGGCTTCAAGATGGTTGGGCCCAAAATGTGGCATAAGGCCCAATCTAGAACTACCCATCCCTATTACCTTTATTTCAAATTCCATGTTTCCTTATATTAAAAAATTCCCTAAAATTTTAATTTGCACTTATTTTTTAAACTAAAATATAAATACCGAATATATGTGCACGCAGAGCGCGTCCAATCCCTAGTTTATTTAAATTGAGATTAATTAATTAAACTCTTTGATTTTTTTATTATATATATTTGAAATATTTAAAAAATTTATGCAAAAATAATATGAAACTACATAAACTTAACCAAGGGTGTACTTACCACCAAATCATGATTTGCTTGTGTATTAAACTCCATGCGGTTTTTGAAATTCTGCATGCCCAAGTGCTATCTATGGATAGCGAGATGAATAACTTCAGCCATTTTGAGAGGATGGATAGGATTTATCCATTCCCTTGGAGCGTGAACCATTTTGGGAGTTAACTATGATGGTTGGAGATGGTCTAATGGGTTGGATAGTGGAACAATAGGAATCATTGGCATTTGATATTGGTTATGCTCCAACAACAAATTTTAGGCATTCAAAGGCCCGTATGGTAATGGTTTCACTTCTATTCCCCAAACTCTAAAGAATAGTTCATACACCCCAATGGATAAGGCATTGTAAATTGAGCTAAGATTCCAGGTTCATACCACTATCGGCTTATAGGAAATTCCAATATTGCTCTAATGTAGCTATCTCGGGATATTCTCCCTTAAAACCACAATGTATTGGAAACTTAAAATTGCACTCAAATACTTGTGTTCAAGTGGATTCCTTGGACAAGATTCAGTAGTTCAACAATTACTAAATTTTCATGTGCATACTTTAGAAGGAACTCCCCCCAACCACATCAACCTATGAAGTAATGTTGCACATATGCATTTCAACGGAGGTGTATGCTCATAGGAGAATTATAGGAAAGTTATATTCACCAACGTATTCATAAATGGTTTTGGCGATACTCATATGGATTAGGCAAGGAAGCACGGACTCTTTGAAAACTTGTCGTATTCGTGTCCAACACGTATTCGACACACGACACTCCCTTCACACGCCTCTGACACACACGTCGGACACTTGGTCAATGTGTTGGCAGATGTTAGACACATGATCAACGTGTTGGACACGCCTTCGATACACCCGAAACTTGGTCAGGATACAGTCAAGACTCAAAAACCAACTTTGTTTTATATTTTACTTTTAGATGTTTGCAAATAACCACGTAATATAATGAATATTGATCCATCTGAAGTGAATGACTATTTCAATTGCGATTTAAGATAAATAGGTAAAATGCCACTAAAGCATAGAGGTAGTTTCTGCTTCTTAATCTTTACTACTTATTTTTTCTCATTTGCTTCTTTTTTCCTATACTTCTCTACTATACTTTTTCTCTAATTTATTTTTTTCTTACAACAGTGTCATCTTCCACTTTATTAGATTAATATTTATATTTATGTTAAAAAAATAGTATGACGTGTCCCCGAGTCCTAGTTTTTTGGAAATTGTCGAGTCGGCATGTCGTGTCGTGTCCATGTCCAACACGACGCCCCTGTCCGTATCCGTACATCATTGGGATTAGGTATTGAGTGTTGTGCTAATATGGGGTTGTTTTGATTTTGGGCTTCATTTGGCTTATCATAATTGACCTTGGGGTCCATTTTGAAAACTATTTCAGTCTAAAATGGGGCTGGTTGCAGTTGACCATGACAAATCCATAGACAAAAATACCCTATGATGCACATTAAAAACCCAACACTCTAAAATCTAAATCTAGTATAAGGAATCCAATAGCTGCAATATAAACCCAATATTACCTTTCCACAATCCCGCCCTAAAATCTGTCAAACTCCACATCTCACTCTCTCACTCAATTGGTCATGGTGGTGGTAATTTGGACCAAGGTCTTTAAACGAGAAGGCATGACACGAGGCATTTTAGTGGAAAAATGTGAAGCTATGAGGCGTAAGCCTTTTGTAAGAAAGTGAGGCATAACCTCGGGAGAGAATATTTATCAAGTGCCATGTGAAAGGACATAGTTTAACTCATCAAAGTGGCAATGTATCAAATTCGAGATCATGAGATGGAAAATATCAATCAGATCAAAATGCCTTTGTATTGTTAAACATAATCTCAAAATGAATGTAGACTTATGTTGATGCATATACGATATTTGCACTGACCTCTATATGTATGTCTGGAAAGTTCACCTATCACATGTGCTTGTATTGTAAGCATCCCTTGGTTAACATCTGCTGTCCACTATTT